>JAVLUX010000003.1:40333333-40558333 GCA_032164185.1 Moxostoma hubbsi
CCAGAGGACATCTTACCAAAAAGTAGGATCTTTGTCCCTATGTGCACTTGCAAACTGTAGTCTGGGTTTTTATGGTGGTTTTGGAGCATTGGTTTCTTCCTTGCTGTGCAGCCTTTCAGGTTATGTCATTATAGGACTTGTTTTACTGTGGATATAGATACTTGTCTACCTGTTTCCTCCAGCAACTTCACACAGCATCATTTGCTGTTGTTCTGGAATTGATTTGCACTTTTTGCACCAAACTACATTAATCTTTAGGAGACCGAATGCATCTCCATCATGAGCGGTATGTCTGCGTGGTCACATGGTGTTTATACTTGTGTACTGTTGTTTGTACAGATGAATGTGGTACTTTCAGGTATTTGGAAATTACTCCCAAGGATGAATCAGACTTGTGGAGGTCTACAATTTTTTTTTTTCTGCTGATTTCTTTTGATTTTAACATGATGTCAAGCAAAGAGGCACTGAGTTTAAGGTAGGCCTTAAAATAAATCCACAAGTACACCTCCTATCAGAAGCTAATTGTCTAAAGGCTTGGCATAATTTTCTGGAATTTTCCAAGCTGCTTAAAGGCACAGTTAACTTAGTGTATGTAAACTTCTGACCACTGGAATTGTGATATAGTCAATTAAATGTGAAACAATCTGTCTGTATGCAATTGTACGAATAATTACTCATGTCATGCACAAAGAATATGTCCTAAACAATAGCCAAAACTATAGTTTGCACTTAGATTGCACTTCTCAGAGTTTCAAATGACTTGCTCTTATCATCTGATCGCAGCTGCATTTCTCTTCTAGTGCTTTTAGATCTTAGTGCTTTTTAGATCACAACATTCTCTTGAATAGGCTGGTGAATTATGTTGCCATTAGTGAACTTGCATTAGCATGGTTTAGGTCCTATTTATCAGACCGCCACCACTTTGTATGTGTAAATGAGGAATTGTAAAATCAAACAAAAGTTAAGTATGGAGTGCCACAGGGATCAGTTTTAGGACCTCTGCTTTTATTCTACATGCTTTCTCTGGGAGATTGTAACGCGAGGTTATGATGGGCAATGAGGAGGCGAGAAACTGGCTTGTCAACGTAAATTATATTTTAATGAGAACTTAAACAAAAAGCACAAAAACACACACAACAGACATGTCCAGGATTGCTTGCTCTCTCTTTCGAACCGTCGTCACCGGCCGCCTTTATCCCTCGCGCGCCTCATCAGGCCGATTGGGGACCGGCGTGCGACATTCCTGCCCGGCCCCTCCCCCCTCCACTCCACAGAGATATTATCAGAAATCATGGAATAAGTTTCCACTGTTATGCTGATGATACCCAACTTAATATTTCTTCTAAACAAAACAAAAATTCTCCAAATTAGCAGTGTCTCAATGAAAGCAAAGATTGGATGGCCAGAAATACCCTTCTACTCAATTCCGACAAAACAGGTACAAATGATTGGATCAAAAACCTCTAAAAATAAGCAGTTAAAATATAATTTGACTCTTGATGGATGTGCTGTTACGTCATCTTCTACAGCAAGTAATTTAGGTGTTACATTTTATACCAATCTGTCCTTCAAATTTCCAATGTTTGTAGAACCGTATTCTTCCACCTGAGAAATATTGCTAAATTACGACACATGTTCTCTGTAGCCGATGCCGAAAAAATTATTTATGCATTCATGACTAGATTATTGTAATGCATTTTTTAGAGGATGTGCAGCAAGTTCAATAAATAAACTTCAATTGGTTCAAAATGCAGATGGCAGAGTGCTGACTATAACCAAGAAATATGATCATATTAGCCCCATTTAATCATAGTTACATTGGCTTCCTGTTAAATTTCGTATTCATTTTAAAGTTCTAACTACATACAAAGCTTTGAATGGTCTAACTCTACAGTACTTAAGTTATCTTCTATCATGCTTCATTCCATCATGTTTATTATGATCACAAAATTCTAGTCTCCCTAACAATTTTCAGAATGCAGACACACTCAGTTTAAGTCTAGACAAAAGACTCATCTATTTAGCCAGGCATACACCTTATTTATCCTTCAACTCGCAATTAGGCTGCTTTAGTTAGGTCTGCCGGAACCAGAAACATTGGGATTCATATCCCGAGGTTACCAGAGTCTGCCAGATCCAGCTCTTTTCCTGCTTGGTGTCGGAAACCACTGCTACGTGTCACTGAATGATGACGACAAACTACAGCTGGTGCCAGCCAGACATCACTTCAGTCTTTTGACTTCAGAGGATGAACTGATGCCAACTTTAACTGTAAGACATGGGATACTTCATATGCCACTGCCTGAACCTTGGATTTAGGATGGACACCACCGAAATGACCTGCAGGTTGAACTGTGATGCACCTTATTAATCTCTGCCTGCATCACCTTTGTCTTTTGATGGAATACATTCTTGAAATAGAATACATAGACTATCATTGAATTGCCAGCAAAAGTCTTCATCAGCCAACTAACAAAGGACAATGCATCACAGGGGTTCTAAATACAATTATTTAATTAATACATTTTTATACACAATTTACAATCATATTTAATCAAACTACACAATGATCACTCTAAGACTTTATAGATAATACATTTTTTTTTTTGTTAATGTATAATTTCTAAAGCTGCTTTGAAACAATGTGTGTTGTGAAAAGCTCTATGCAAATAAAAATGACTTGACTTGGAGTTTTAATAGTGATTAACTATGTATCGTGACCATATTTATTATCAAGCGATACTCTTTTTTTTCTTTTTTTTTTCTTTTTTTTCCCCCCTAATTTATTGGTATTGGTTGTTATTGAATCAATCTCTAATCAGTCACTGGCAGTTTAACCAGCATCCTAGAAATCCCATCTTTACTATAAATAGGGATTTTAAATAGGCCTGATCAAGACGTCACAAGACATTGGTAAGGAAACATTCTTATTCTGTATTATGTTTTTAATCTCTCCAACACAGTGACGTTAACTTGGCGTCTTCAATTTGAGTTTGTCACAGCGAGGGAGCCCGTGGAGGCACCTGTGGTTCTTCAGAATAAGTCAGAGGTCACCATCTGGACAGGGGCAGAGCATGTGGGTGTGGACACCTTCAGTTGGGACCTGCCAATCAAAGTGCTCCCCACCAATCCAACGCAAGCTTCATATATTTCCCAGTTCACAGGGACAAACAGCATAAACATTTGAGTTGTGTGTGTTTATGTTGTGAGATCATGAAACTAAAGGATTGTTGTTAGTCATTTGTTCCATATTAATAGGTAGCTTATATTTGGAGATGTTTTATTCATTTTTATCTTTTGCAGTGCATTGAGATCATAATTATTTATTTAAGCAACTTTTTAACATTTCAACCTTGACTAAAAGACTTCATTATCTCATATAACGTAAACATTTCTATATTGTATATTTTAGTCTTGTGTTTTTAACCATAATTAAAAACAGTTTCTATTTGATATGAATTACTCTATTTCAGGCTATTTTGCATGTAAAAATCTCTGTCCAACCCTGTAATTGAATAAAGACTCATATTAAGAGCTATTTCCAGCTGGTGAATTGTTGAAAACTTTTGTACCTTTACTTTCACTGATAAATTAAAAGTAAATGGATTGAGATTATTTTCTATACATCTTTATTTGAGTAAACATCATAACATAAGGAACAAATATGAGATGAACAGTTACATATATTACTAAACTTTTAAGATGGTTATTTACAATAGTGTATAAATGAAGGAAAAGCTTTGGCAAAGTTGCCTAAAA
Organism: Moxostoma hubbsi; assembly: GCA_032164185.1. Classification (NCBI taxonomy): domain Eukaryota; kingdom Metazoa; phylum Chordata; class Actinopteri; order Cypriniformes; family Catostomidae; genus Moxostoma; species Moxostoma hubbsi. Next base: position 40,337,093 of record JAVLUX010000003.1, read on the forward strand.
TGATCAATCTTAGCAAGCTTTCTTCTCAAATTATTTCAGGTTGTAGTGAAGCTTCCTAATGGGTTTGTTTTCAGAGACATCTAGACAATTGAGGTATTGAAGCAGAGGGGTGTCACCCTAGTATGGAAGTAAAAATCAGACCGTAAAAGACAAAGAAAGGACATGCAATGCTAATAACTGTTGTTATATTGATGTAATTACTTAATAATAACATGTTAGAATATGAACAAATTTATACACAACCTTCAAAAAAAATGATTTGATTTATCCTTTGCTTCAATACATCATTCAAACATAGGACTCAAGCTGTACCCGCCAGACCACTACCTTGCTTCCTTTAACAGCAAATTTTGGCAGCTTAAATGGAAATTGTTGTTTTGTGAATACAGTTGTGTATTATAATTGTATTATAGAAGGAGTAATATCCCATCTCACAGATAAAAGTGAAACAGGCTGGTGATCTGCGATCCCTCATCGCTAACCTGCCAGCATGTTCATGGCTCCATGTATTGGGTCAATGTTGTTATCTTCTCCAGGAATGCAGAGCAGACGAGGATCAGACGTCATCACCAGTGTGACCTGACAAGTCAGAGATTCAACTCGAACTTCACACCAGGGAGGGAAGTCCACAGGCCGATGGACACTGTAAATGAGCGATTTATGTTGAATATAAATTGGGGGGAAAACAAATCAAAGTAAACTACTTCCATTGGCTTACGTTCTCAATGGATCAAAATCATCATACTCTAAATTATCATTCATACGGTTGGTTTAATAATTTTTAAACGGTGGTATAATTTAAGTAAAAAGTGGAAACAAGATGTGTTACTGTTCTTACGTCTCACAGCATCCCACTCCCATGGGGTGCAGGCAGGTGCACTGCACACATCCCTGCTCCATCCAGCTCTCTCCCATAGAGTACTGCTTCCCTTCATACTCACACAGAGCTGTTAAGAGGGAATTTAGAGTATTTTTTGTATTTTTACCATTTTAGATTAAATGGTGTTGTATGGTGGCCAGAACTTTGAATCTCCAAAAAAAAAAAAAAAAAACATTAAGGCATAAAAAGCATAAAAGTAATCTATAAAACTCCAATGGTTTAATATATGTCTTCAGCAGAGATATGATAGGTTTGAGAAACAGATCAATATTTAAGTCATTTTATTACCAGAAATCTCCACTTTCACTTTCACATTTTTCTTCTTTTGTTTATTGGCAATTTGTAAAATGACTTAAATATTAGTCTGTTTCTCACCCACACCTATCATATTACTGCTGAAGACGTAGATTATTTTTATGTGGCCTTTTTGTGATTTTTGTAGATTCAAAGTTCTGGAAAATCATACACATTTGGGAAGGCATGAGGGTAAGTAAATTATTAGAGAATTTTATTTTTTGGGTGAACTGTCCCTTTAAGTGCCTCAAAACCTTTCCCTTGAATTTTCTAAAGAGTTCTATAGAGTTCTTGCAAGAACTAGAGTAAGTTTCTCAAAGAGTATTTTTAATGCAGATCACTACATGGAGCTTCCTAACTTCTTTAAGCCATCTTAACTTATATGATCAAGCATTCTGGAAGCCTTGAGAGTGATTGGTCCACAAGCGCACCTAATGATTAAAGCTATGAGATGTGTGTACACATCTTGTCTCACCTTGAGAGTTGAAGTGACACTGCATTGGTGCTGCTGAACATGTCGTCCACACCAAAAAGCCCATGTAGATAATTATTCCACAGCGTCTCAGCATGGCATCCATGTCTCTTGTTCAGTCACCCTCTGAATCCCTCTTTTCTCTTTCGTACCTCCATTTATTCCCCCCTTGCGCTGATGAGGACACGGTGAGGGGAGTGGTTTACCCCCTACCTGAGGTGTGTCTCTGGGGTGGGGGCAGGTTATTTGAAGGGGGGTGTGTAAAGGAAAAAGCTGTGGCTTGGCACCACTTGTTCTTTCTTTCCAGTGATTGCCATTCTTCGCTCCACTGGGCCTGACCTTGAAAAACTATAGAAATTCTGACACATCGTGGGATGACTAAGAGAGTTGGGGAAGAGAGTGAGAGAGAGCAAAGAGGTGAAGACAGGGCTGACCAGATCTGGACAACATGGATGGCTTGTTAAGGATGATCAGGCTTTTATCTGGTTTTCACTGCATTACCAAATGGTCAACAGGTTGTCACTGAAACATTAGTGGAAATGTGTGCCTGTTCTCATCATCACCAAGTGGTTACTAGGTAATATTTGAACACAAAACACAGGCATCCACTAGGAATCTGGTCCTCAGATTGCGGCGACCCTTGTCTGCATCTTTGGACTGAGATCATACTGATGATGTTATGGCTGTGTCTCCTGTTAGTGACCTCACGTGGGCCTGGTCCAGCTGAGGATGTTCACGATGAGGTGGTTGTTCATAAAGACAGGATTGGACTTTTATTGCTTAACAGCTGCAGGTGTGAATGTGTTTATTACCAGAGGAGATGAAGATGTAATATCCTTGAACTTCTCTTTTGTTGTTAAGGAAGGATCTTAGTTAGGTGTAGAGCACGAGGGATACGGGTTTGACTTGATGCCGGGAAGGTAACGCTCTTTGAGCCAGAACCAAACATTACATACTCATGCACATTAGCTCATCTCTCGTCATCTTTGCTATCAAAATGGAAAAATGTGCGATAGATAAAACATGCGTTTTCCAAAGAGGCCCTGGGGCACCACAAAGTTCTGTTTGTAGCATTTACACAATGTGTCACCCCACAGTAGTCTGAAAGGTGTTGAAAGCTCCTCCCTGTGTACTGCATGTGATACTACTGCTCTATTGCTCTGACTAGTGCCTTAGTTTGGACAAAGTGACTCACTCGCTGCTTCGGCCTTGAACGTAAGAACTAGTGTCACATTTAACTATTCCACATTTCCACCTCATAGGGCATGATTTCAAATTAGAGCTATAAATTTGCCAAAAGGCAATTGGGCAACAGTTCTCATGTTTTGGGTTGTCAGTGATTCAGATACTTTTGTTAGAAACTAAAAGTGCTATCAAGAGAAAGTACCTCTGTTCTTCAACCCCCACAGCCTCATCCATAGGACTAAAGTACCCCTTTATCAACATTGAAAATGTTTTCATTTTAGATTTTACTGCACTGTAAAAATTAAAAGTTTCTCAAGGCACCATTTGGGGTTCCTTGGCTGCCTCACGGGAGGAACTCCTCTGAAGATCTTCCAGACACCCTTTAAAGGAGCCTCAAATGTTGTATCTATTAATGTTCTCAAGTAACATTAAAAACTATTTAAATGGATAGTTCACCCAAAAATGAAAAGTCTCTTATCATTTACTCACCCTCATGCCATCCCAGATGTGTATGACTTTCTTTCTTCTGCAGAACACAAATTAAGATTTTTAGAAGAATATCTCAGCACTGTAGGTTCTTGCAATGCAAAAATCCCATTAAGGCAGCATAAAAGTAATCTATAAAACTCCAATGGTTTCATATATGTCATCAGCAGAGATATGATCAGATCAGAAACAGATCAATATTTAAGTCATTTTATTACCAGAAATCTCCACTTTCACTTTCATTTTTTTTGGGGTGAACTGTCCCTTTAAGTGCCTCAAAACCTTTCCCTTGAAGTTTCTAAAGAGTTCTATAGAGTTCTTGCAAGAACTAGAGTAAGTTTCTCAAAGAGATAAAACAGTGCATTGAGGTATACTGGCATATTGTCCTCTAGTGTGGCAGTTTAGTAACCCGAAAATAGTGTCTCAAGTATCTTTCAATTTATAACAGTCTGGATATCATTTGTATTTTAACACTAATGTGTATAATTACCTAATGGGATTATCCACCCAGGTAAGCATGGTTTTAATATTACAAGGTTTTCTTGAGACCTCACATACTCTATGTGGCTTTTTGTTTAAACTGATTTGAAGAAGCATCTTCAGCAACGTTTCAGTTTTGATGGCAATTAATTTAAACTGCTCTAACCACTTTTGCTTAATAATATAAATGCTAAGATCCTTGCAGACAATAAAGAATGTTTAGACCTGCAAATATCCAGCCAGTGATTATTGATCGGTCATGGGCAGCCCCTGAATCTTAGCTCTATCCAGTGGAAACCTTCATCACCCTAAAAGATTGCAGCTGCCCTTTGGCTTCAACTCAAAAGAATATGGCTGTTATCTTGGGAGCGTGGATGCGGAGGCTTCTCTGTGAGTGTTTGGAGCACATGAGGGGTGGCAATGAGCCTTAGCCTCTTTAACAGCTCTTTAATCCCAGGTGGAGCATATAAAGTTCTGCAGTCTTGATCTGTTGTGGAGTCTGACTCATCACCATCAATTATATAACCACACTATTGTGCAGGGGGGACCAAAGGTTGCACTAAGATTTAGAAGCAAGTTATCAGATGCCAAGCTGCCAGTGAATGTAAATTCAGTGCAAGAACAGTTTGTTTTTTCACAAACGTTATGTGAAGACAATGAGGTTTTTAAGAATTAAAACCTATTTTGGTGCCTGTGAACACAAACATACCAATAAAATGTTCATTGCAGATTTTTGGAGAACATCATGTTCGTTAGGCACCCCAAAGACAGATAGCAGTTGCGAATGATTTGGCCATCTGTTGTGAAGAATGGCTGACAAAGCTGCAAAATTCGCAGGTTTCATATAGTCTCAGTTTATTAAACACCAACATGGGACCTAAAAGTCTGAGACCAAATAATAACGTTTTTTTTTTAATAACGTTTATTAAATTAGTAAAATACACTAGTGGTCTAAGACTTTTAAACACCACTAAATGTTATTATATCGTTCCTGTTGTAGCTTTTGCAAATGCAGCAATTTTGACTGCAGTGAGTTGAGTTCAGCAAATCAAGATTATTCACTGGTTTCCATTTACTTACCTTAATTCTATTTAAACTCTGCCTATGATAAATGCAAATAATGTAATACATATGTACAATTAATTAAACCAATAATGTGCAATTCTGGAGGACTTTTAAACGCCTCAAGAAATTTGTCCTCTTTTACTACCCGTTCTTTAACCAAACAGGAAGCTGCAGAGATTCAACAGACCAAAGCAGACATTTCTGTTCCGATTGGGCCTTTCTACTCGCAGCAGTGATCGAACGAACAAGCATCGATTGTTTCTGCCTTATTATGCCGTTTTCCTCTCTAAAAGCAGACGCGTTTATTGCCAGGCAGATGTACATTACAACTTTATCATTGTCTTAAATTAAGACGGCTAGTGTTACTAACAGGCCATACTGGCTATCTTAAATCAGGCGAAGTTATATCAGGAGTCTAAACTGTTGAGAAATCCAAATCTCCAACAGATCCATTGCCGGTTTTGATATTAGGCCCTGCAGGCTCTCTTCCACCACCTCACACATCTCCATTTTTCTTTCATGATATTTGTATTTATTTCACTGGGGTTTTTTTCCTGAATGCCCATTACTGAAGATGGACACAGACAAGTTTAACTACGTGTATAGTTGCGATCTGGACATAAACGTCCAACTGAAAATGTAAGTATACTTGAGGACCTTAGTCATTGTTTTGATTGCAGACTATTAAACCAGCATTGTCGAGAGTGATCGAGTAACATCCCATTTCAGTGGCTAGGATGCGAACACTCTTTAACTGGACACGTGGCGTGTGGATTGAATATGCCACACACATTACCTGCATCAATTTTTAACAGCAGGCAGAAGTCTGTTGATAAATTAACAGTATATCAAGGAATGTGTTTTTATTAAACTCATGTTTTCTGGTCATATCGACAGGAATAAAAGTTACACATGTCCATATGTACGTATGTTGATAAATCTAAAAGAAGTTAATTCATTGCAAACTATTTCATCGTTGTTTTTCGATGTTTACAAAAGCGAGCATGGCAACACCGTGAGTCAGAAGAATAAAGTGTTAACATGGGTCCGATGAGAGGTTTTGGGTTTTTAGAGCTGTGATCTGTCTATTGACATCATTCTCCTTCCAAGTCTCTGTCCAACACGTGCATCATAAATACAGATCATAAATGATTCTCCCGACCCACGGCTGCACGAACGCATAATGGAATCGGTTTAATTTCATTGCGACAGCGCAATCCCGGGATGATAGTAAACAATCTTGCGCAAGACATCATCATAGTTTAGGGACTGTAAAAGTCAAACTGCATGAAGAAGAATTGTCACCCTGTGAAGCACTTAGAGATAACGGCATTGTGTTTATAACGGGGTGGTGGAGCTTTAATCTTAAAGGAATAGCTCACCCAAAAATTCTCATCATTTACTCCCTCTCATGCCATCCCAGCTGTGTATGACTTTCTTTCTTATGCAGAACACATATTAAGATTTTTAGAAGAATATTTCAGCTCTGTATGTCCTTATAATGCATGTGAATGGTGACCATACATTTGAAGCTCCAAAAAGCACATAAAGCATAGCACATAAATCACATAGCGCTAGATCAGGGGTGGGGAACGCCAGGCCATAAAAGGCCCGCAAGACCATTTTCCCAAGGCCATTTGAGAAATAATATGAAAAGCAAAAAATGGTCTTGATTCAGTTAACCTGAAAAAAAAATCCTTTCAAATAATGTTTAAAATTATTTTAAATGATAACAACACAAAATATTGTATAATATACAGACCTTTTAGTGTTTTTGGTGTGTGAGCCCGTAACGAGAATGTGTACATTAATTTCATCCCACAATCAGAAATTGCAAGCAATTGTAATGCCTGTGAATAATTTTGTAAATACTCAAATGGCCCTTAATGGAAAAAGGTTCCCCACCCCTGCGCTAGATAGTGCTAGAAAGTGTAATCAAGCTTGAAATTATGATTGCCAAGGGGACTGCTGATGCCCAGATTTATAATGAAAAAGGAGTTATATTTTGGCCTGTTCTCACCCAAAACTGATTGGATTGCTTCTGAATACATTAATTAAACCACTGGTGTCATATGGATTACTTTAATGCTGCCTTTATATGCTTTTCGGAGCTACAAAGGCCTGATCACCATTCACTTGCATTGTGTGGACCTACAGAACTGAGACATTCTAAAACTTCTAAAAATCTTCATTTGTATTTTGCAGAAGAAAGAAAGTCATACACATCTGGGATGGTATGAGAGTGAGTAAATCAGAGAATTTTCATTTTTGGGTGAACTATTTCTTAAAAAGGTTATAGACTAAACTACTAAAGATTATAGATTTAATTCCACAGATTGCATGATCAATGTACTGTATCTAACTATCAAAAAGACTTTGAAAATAAAACAATAAAATGTATGTAAATAATCTTGTGATAATTGTCTGTAGTAAGTTCTAAATAATTTTTAGTTTAAAAGAAAAAAGTTTGTCGATGTACCGTCCGATACTGATTTCAGACCAGCACTCGCGACTAGCCTGCTGTTGTTATGTTTATCTCCTCAGGTGATCACTACTTTTGTTTGCATGTGATTGTTTGCGCAGGTAAAAATACACACTCCATTAAACTAACTTTTGTGGTCACTGGTCACATTGTGGACAAAACTGCCATTTATGTTTTACAAAAAAATAACATATAAGTTAATAATATAAACTTTGTTTTATTTTCAGTCTTTAGTTTGTTGGGTAACGATTACAGATTAAATAGTTAGATTTGGGTTTCACAGGTCTGTGACCAGAAAATTGCCTATAGAAATTACTTTTTAAAAAGTTTACCACTCAAAGTATAATTCACACACTAAACAATTGTTACCTAAGATTCATATCTACACCCATAATAAATGACAAGCTACTCTATTAAAAATGTGAAATGATTTGATGTGACAATATTGCATTTTATCCAAGAAACAACAAACCCCAACCAAACTCATATCTGCTAATGTGTGTTTGGCATTTAATTGATTAGCTGTTTTTGACATTTATGTTTCTGACATTTAGCACAGTAGCATACCACTAAAGACATCTGCACATGTAATTTCAGCTTAAAAACCAGACTGCTTGAGATTGTGTTGCTGGATCATCCTCAGAGACTAGAAATCACATTTCCTGTTGTATTTGCTTTGGCAGAGGCAGTCTGGAGGGCAAAAGAGAGCAGAAGAGCTATAAAGCTCTACTGGAGGATCCCATGCTGCGATTCTCAGGTCTCTATCAGGAGAGCTGTTCCGACCTGTATGTAACTTGTCAAGTATTTGCTGAGGGCAAGCCATTAGCTTTGCCAGTACGAACCTCCTACAAGGCCTTCAGCACTCGCTGGAAGTGAGTACATTTCACAACGGTCAAATCCTGTATGTCAGAGCAGGAAATCAATGTGCGTGTTAGAAATTTTACCATTATCTCGTCTTCGCAGATACTTGTGTATACATATGTACAGTGAGTATATAATTGGATCACCTTCAGGCTAAATGTTGCATACTTTTAGCGAAGTACTTCTTTTGTTAGTCATGTTTGTTTTGTCACAATGTTATTCCTGTCGTTTCTTCACTGTAGTTGGAATGAGTGGCTTAAGTTGCCAGTGAAGTACCCTGACCTGCCTCAGAGTGCCCAGGTAGCTCTCACTGTGTGGGATGTGTATGGACCCGGCCGTGCCACACCTGTTGGAGGCACTACGGTGACCCTCTTTGGGAAATATGGGTAAGGGTGTAATGGGGGTTTAATTGTTGAAGTAGTAGTAGACAAATATTTTAGTTTAATGGTTAATCTATGCTGTTAGTTGCGTTTTGGAACTATCGTTTACCTGCAAATACCTCTACCGATAGTTGCCAATAGTTTTTTTGTTTATTTTAAATTCCTCATCAATAAACCTCATCTGTTGGTATAAAAAAAAAAAAAAAAAAATATATATATATATATATATATATATATATATATATATATACACACACACACACACACACACACACATATATATATATATATATATATATATATATATATATATATATATATATATATACACACATACATACATATATGTATGTATGTATACATATACATATACATATACACATACAGTAGGGCTGCACGATTAAAGCAAAAATGATTGCTCTTGATATTGTAATTGTGATTATTAATGTCGATTAAAATGTTTAATTACCGTGATGTCATAAAGTAAGCAACCGTGTGTTTGTTCAGAGTAGCAGATTTCAATGATGGATAGGAGCTGCGCTCCAGTTTCTTTTAAGCATTATATTTTATTGTATTTTATATTGTAATAATGTTTGTTAAGGTAAGGCAAATAAAAATTATTTTAAATGTATATCTATGGTATATAATAAATTGAATTATTGCTAAATTACTGCTTAAATTATTAGTCCATGTACAGTAAATAATATGGCATACTCAATATTCAATAACAGCTGACTTAAATCGACCATTGTCCAGTAAGCAATTTGGTGGCTAGACAGTGAACCATTCATCCTGTTAGATCTTCAATGGTGATCTTGTTCATGTAAGATCATCATTAGATAATTTTTGGCCTGTGCATTCCAAGTGGTCGCACTTTGGAAATTAAAAACAGGCATTTGCGATCAGAGTTCGTGTGATTCATGAAAATATTAAATCTACCAATACCAGCTCCATAGCAAATGGGTCTTATTATAGCAGACGCGATAACAATGACAGTGATTCCTGAAATATGCTATTCATGCCATATAATTTATGTTGGCTACACTTCCAAAACACACTTAGAACAGTTATTTTATAATGAATTATTTTATAATCCGCATAATAAATCAATTATTTACACACATTTTAGTTTTGTTGTGTTGCTCATTTGCAGTGTATTTAACATGTTCAAAGCGAGCGGTGCAATATGCAATTAATCCAAAAAAATGACAAAGTGCTTTTCACTCTTGTTCTACAGCTTCTTTTCAAGTGTCAGGTGATGTTTCAGTATAAATTTTCGTGTGCCATATGAACAGAGCTAGATCAAAGCAATCATCTGGGCATTAAGACTGGTTAAAGCTTGTGCATTAGGATCGGTTGCCTTTACTGATAGGACGGAGGACTAATCTAAGTGGTTCTGATTGGCCATTGCCATTTCATTGCTCAATGGACATGTTAATGATTGATAAGAATACTCAACCGCTGCAAAAACACGTAAATGGAAACCATTGACGCAACATGAGCAGACTTAAATTGAACACCGTAATCGTCAATTTTCACGATTATATAATCGTGACAGCCGTAATCGTAAACGCAATTACTGATTAATTGTGCGGTTTGTAATCTTTCAGCTCCAACTCTAAAGGAGTCCATTTTCCATTTCGCTTGACATCACCAAGGCCTATTATTTTTTTAAACCCCTTCCATCCTGCCACATGACATATACTGTAGAGACCACACTTAGCAAGCCAAGCTGGTCCGTTCTGGTGTGAAACGGTCACACTTCACTATCAAACCAATTCCAGATGAAAATCTCATCCTAATTTATTTGTTGATGTTGAGTATCCTGTTTCACTCGGATAAATGTCACACTACGAAAGTAACGTGTTGCGAATGCCATTTCATGTTGATTTGAAGTGAATTTAGGTAAATGTTATTAAGCTCAGAGAGACAAACTTAACACCTTTTTGATTTTTTTCTTACAATTTTTCCCTCCTCCTCATTCTCTGCCTCTCTCTCTCTCTCTCTCTCTCTCTCTCTCTCTCTCTCTCTCTCTCTCTCTCTCTCTCTCTCCCCCTCTCTGTCTTCCAGAATGTTTCGGCAGGGCATGCATGATCTAAAGGTGTGGCCGGGTGTGGAGGGTGATGGGGCTGAACCCACAAGTACACCGGGAAGGACCGGCAGCACTCTGGCTGAGGACCAGATGGGCCGTCTGGCCAAGGTCAGTTGAGGGGTGGGGAGTGGAGAAGAGAGAGATGGACTGAGAGAAATATGCCTGTGGACAGGTACTGTACGTGATTGATCTGTTACATGACAAGTGGGTGGGATGGATTGATAGATTCATACATAGATGGACATGCTGAATGCGTGTGTGCGAGTTTGTGTAAGTGTTTTTGTGAGAGTGTGTGAGTGAGTTTGGGTGGTTTACCTGAAAAATATTTTAGGTTACAAACTGGTAATTATAAGGGTTTTATGCTGTAAATGTGGTATCCCCATAATTCAAATAGCTTAAAAAAAACATACTAAACTGTTTTATTGAAAATGTAAAAATGCATAAATTTTTTTGGTGAGGGTTAAGGGATAGACTCTATAGTTCGTACAGTAAAAAATAATTATGTCAATGGAGAGTACTCACACGCGTTAGTGCTGCTATCCTTATGTGAGAGTGAGTGAGCATGTGCAAGCGAGCAAGTGCAAGTGTGTGTAGGGGTGTGGGTGTGTGTGTGTTTTGTAAAAGTACTTTTTTTTTTTAACTGCCCTATGTTCCAGGGCCCAGACCTGGAGATACTAAGTGACGTGAGTATGAGAGAAAACAGGACGGGAATGCTGAATGTGGCTGTGTGTGTGTGTATGTCTTATATATATATATCTGGGAAAGTTGTAGAACAGGTTCCAAATGTAGCTTTTGTTTTATTTGACCCATTTATCACAAATAGGATCATTTTTTTTCCTTTTCTGTGTGTGTTAGTCTTTGAAGCACTCAAGTTTTGGATATTGCTTGCATTCACCATTTTCCCCCTAAGCCTTTTAAAAAGCATCTTTTAAATGTGCATTTATGACACTATGAATACGTTTGAATAATGATGATTCACATGGGCTGGTTTGGCCTTGGACTCTTGATGGCCTTTAGTTGAGATGTGTTATTGTACTAACTATAACTAACTGTTTGTTTAGAAAGGGCTGAGTCATCTTGGTGTGCTACTACTTCATGTACCCACTGACTGGCATTTGGCTAATGATTGTTTTTGTGTGCAAGGCTTTTGATGGCTGACACACAGCAGTGTTATGTTTGGCTATTGGTTTGTGCACACAGTGTTCTTAGTGTTGATTTTCCTTCTTTAATTCTTCCTCTCTTTTTAATTGCCTTTCTCTCTCAGCTGACAAAAGCTCATCGTCAGGGTCACATGGTTAAAGTAGACTGGCTGGATCGCTTGACCTTCAGAGAGATTGAGATGATCAATGAGGTGAGTAGGTTTGGGGTAAAAAGGGCAGTCACTTGAATTCATTGGGCCCAGGAAAAAAAATATGAGTATAGTCATTAATGTGCCCAAAATGAAATACAACAACAATCATGTGAAATGAAAACGATATCTAAAGCTTGTGTGTTTTCTCTTCAGAGTGAGAAACGTAGCTCTAATTTTATGTACCTTATGGTGGAATTCCCCCGTGTCAAATGTGGTGAACGAGAATACAGCATTGTCTATTATGAAAAGGTACATCCACTTTAACTGATATTAAACACACTATTTGTTTAAAAATTTGCTTAGCAATAACTGATATCTAAATCAGTGATGGGTCAAATTATTTTGAAAAGCACTATGGCTCACTAGTTAAAACCCTTCAGCTGGCAATCAGTGACCAGTTGAAGTTCAATGCTTTATGTCTCTTTCTCTTTTCAGGATGCCGATGATTCCTCCCCTTTGCCAACCAGTTCAGACATTGTAAAAGTTCCCGACCCTCAGATGTGCATGGTGAGCTGACACAAAGAATGTACTATAGAAATATATAGAAATAGATTTGAGAATATGTCACGTCATATCTCTCTGCATTTGCACTCATTTTAATGAAAGGTTTCCATCAACATATTTTATGCAAATTTTGAGATGTTTTTCGTATTTTTCTTATTTGACATATATCTCTGGGTTTAAATAAGGTGGCTCCGAAAAACTGCTTTTGTTCTGTTCCCAATCATGTCAACCGTACCTAAGAAAAATTATGTGTTGATACGGCAAAGCAAACAAAAGTTATAACATTGCAAAAAATTATTATTATTTCTCTGTGTCAAAAATCCTCTCCAAACAAATTAAACATAATAACTGTATATAAAAAACTAATTACACATACAAACACAACAATGACTAAAGGTATGCATAGCATGGAGACATGATTTTAGCAATGAGAGTTGACAGAATTAGTGTCTTTTGACTCAATGTGTCTGCATCGAGTTTATTTACATGGCGCCATCTCCTGATAGCCGTATGTAACATTGTGCTTTGTGTGGATTATCTAATGATCTATGCATCTGCTTACCTTGTGTGTGAGCTCTTTAAAAGATAATAACCCCAACTAAATAATGATATGTGATATTTTATGTTCTGTTTATTGTTTGTGGCGTTATAAGCGAAAAGCGGCATACAAGCAACACCAACATAATTAAGAAATATACTTTATACCAACCTATAAGGTTGGTTGTCTGGCTGGCTATTTGATCAGTTTGATGTCTTTACTGATTGCAATAATATATACAGTGCAATTCTTTTTTTTTTTTTTTCTTTTTTTTTTTAATTATCAAAATGGAAATCTTCTGATTTGTCTGTAAATTTCAAAGAACTTGTTCAGTTTTGGTCATAATGCCTGCATGCATTGGAAAGTAGAGCTTTCAAACGATACCTATTTTGTGTTGGTCAAGACTGTAGTTGTTAATATTTTGATTTCTTTCATTTTTTCTTTAAATAATTTGTTCAGAGTATCATCAATATTATTGCATAGCATCTCAAATGCTGCTCTGGTTATTCTGGAATGCTGTACATAAAGCCTGTCATCAAAATGATTGGCTACTATATAGCCAATTCTATATAACTCCCAGAACTGTCTGTCATGCTTTTGCTCCCAGACGTAAATCATCTGCCATTGACTGCTAGCAAACATGAAGTTCATCAGAATGTTTTGTCTGCGTGCTCTAAACCCGAGTAATTCATTACATTTAAAAAAATAACCACATTGGCTTCAACTTCCATTTCTATTATGTGCCATTTTTTTCCCCAGAAGTAATAATTTTGTCCTCTGAAACACAGGAGATTGAAGCGCTGCTTTATTTGTAAATAGTTTTTGCGATATTCAGATTTTGTGCTTAAATTAATTTCATATTTTGGATGGAAACATTACTTTTTTTTCATTCTTTCTTTCTTTCTTTCTCCTTGTGTGTTTGTGTAAATATGTGTTTCTTCAATTGCAGGAGAACCTTGTAGAGAGTAAACATCATAAACTGGCTCGTAGTTTACGGAGCGGACCATCCGACCATGATCTCAAACCTAATGCAGCCACAAGAGATCAACTCAATGTTAGTGATAAAAAAGTATACATGTCGAGATGTCATCAGAGGTGTTTTTGTGTGTTAACTCTGTTTATCTGTCATAGATCATTGTGAGCTACCCTCCCACCAAGCAGCTTAGCTCTGAGGAACAGGATCTTGTGTGGAAGTTTAGATATTACCTCACCACACAGGAGAAGGTAGGGGATCACACACGCATGCTAAACACACTCTTGTTAAGCTTAATCTGTGGCCAAGGAAGTATCTCATAGTGGGTCTGTTTGTAGGCCTTGACTAAGTTCCTGAAGTGTGTGAACTGGGATCTGCCTCAGGAGGCCAAACAGGCCCTGGAGCTCCTGGGAAAGTGGCGGCCAATGGATGTGGAGGATTCCCTGGAGCTGCTGTCCTCACAGTTCACCAACCCCACAGTTAGACGCTATGCTGTTGCAAGACTGGAGCAGGCTGATGATGAGGTCTGTGTGTACTGTAGTCACATTACCAATGGTGCAGTCATGCATTTCAAATCTGGCTGTGCATCACATCATCAGAAGGCAATTCTATGTTAGTCTCAGTCACCATTCACTTTTATCTTTTTTCAATACAGTGGGTGCATCTCAATCAGCTCCCTAGTTCAGTTGTCAGGTCACTGATCGGTGTCGGCCACTCGCACATATCATATTACATCTGACGATATGGAGTTAACCACTGGAGCCATATGGATAACTTTCATGCTGCCTTTATGTTCATTTGTACCCATTCACTTGCATTGTGAAAACCTTCAGAGCTGAAATATTATTTAAAAAAATCTTTATTTGTGTTCAGTAGAAGAAAGAAAGTCATATACATCTGGGATGGCATGAGGGTGATGTAAATGATGATAGAATTAAAATTTGGGGGAACTGTCCATTTAAGTCATAAGTATTCCAATTGCCAGTGCCATAATTTGTTTTCACTTTATGCTGACTCACAACATCGGAAGCTAAGGAGCTGATTAAGACGCACCCACTGAATGCGAATGGTGACTGAGGCTAGCATTCTCCTTTTGTGTTCCATATGGAACAACATGAGGGTGTGAATGATAGTTTTTGGGTGAACTATCCCTTTAATTACATCTTTACAAGTATGCATGGTATATAATAAACACTTTATGATATTACAGATTTTATGCTTAAAATCTAAATCACAGGAAAACTCCCTTGCATACACACCAACCTCTCGCTCTCTCTCGCTCTCTCTTGCTCTCTCTCTCTCTCTCTCTCTCTCTCTCTCTTATATATATTCCCTCTAGGATCTGTTAATGTATTTGCTCCAGCTGGTGCAGGCCTTGAAATATGAAAACTTCAATGATATCCAGGGTGGTTTGGAGCCTGCCAGTAAGAGAGATAGTCAGAGCAGTCTCGGAGAGAGCTCAACACTAGGAGATCTGGACAGGTCAGCTGCAACCTCAATGTGTAATTTCCTGAAATAGAATCCTCTCCCCAAATATTTTTTATGCTACATTACATTAATATCCTGGACGGAAAATATGTTTCATAGTTTGCATGTACAATTTTCAGAGATGCTCTTGAGTTCTTAAAATATAAAAAATTAGGAGTGTTTCACTTATTTAAGTATTTTAGTTCTCAGATCACAGTGACGGCCAGCACACAGAAAGGCAAAGAGGGAACAGATGGTGAAAATCTAGAGGTAAGTATTAAAAAAAAGTTCATAAATATAAGTAGTGTATATGGAGATTATGGCCTGTGCATGTACAGTATGTAACAATGTGTACTATCTGTGTTTCACAGCAAGATCTGTGTACCTTTCTAATATCACGTGCCTGCAAGAACTCTACACTGGCAAACTATTTATACTGGTGAGTAACCCTTGTGTTCAATCCTTCATCCATAAGTACAGAAATGGCATATGTCTGCTCATCCCTTACTGATCTCATCAGACACATTATCTATTATACTTTGTTCACACCACAGTGGACTACTGATCACTGATACTTGTTCTGTTCTTTCAAGACTATAACCATCTTGCCAGTCACACTGACTCCATATTTAGGCTTTAAAACTAAGAAATGTTTTGTGAAATGTGTGTATTTTGTTCATTTATTTAATGTGATCTTCGCTCTCTGCAGGTATGTTATTGTAGAGTGTGAAGATCAGGACACTCAGCAGAGAGACCCAAAGACTCATGACATGTATCTCAATGTAATGAGGAGGTTCAGTCAGGCTCTGCTCAAGGTACCTACCCGCTCTAAACCCACACTAAAGACAAATTAAAGGGATAGTTCACCTAAAAATTTAAAATCTCTTATTTACTCCCCCTCATAGCATCCCAGATGTGTATGACTTTTTCTTTTGCAGAACACAAACAAAGATTTTTAGAAGAATATCTCAGCTTTGTAGTTCCTTACAATGCAAGTGATTGGTGGCCAGAACTTTGAAGCTCAACAACGCACATAAAGGCAGCGCATAAGTTATCCATTCTACTCCAGGTAGCGATATGCACTAAGAGTGCAAATTGTCAAAAACAAATGACAATTGTGAAAGTGAAGGTGGAGAATGATAGTAAAAAAGGACATACATATTTATCTGTATCTAACCCACACCTTTCATATCTCTTCTGAAGACATGGATTTAACCACTGGAGCCATATGGATTACTTTTATGCTGCTTTTATATGCTTTTTTGAGCTTGAAAGTTTCGGTACACATTCACTTGCATTGTATGGACCTACAGAACTGAAATATTATTTAAAAAATCTTTATTAGCATTCAGCAGAAGAAAGAAAGTCATCCACATCTGGGATGGCATGAGTGTGAGTAAATGATGAATTTTTATTTTTGGGTGAACTATCACTTTAATTCATGTGACAGTATACAAATAAAACAGAATTTATTTATTTTTTCAAAATAAGTTTCTAAATAATAATAAATGTTTCCTTTTATGCTTTATTATCATGTTTATAAACATGTAAATGCACTATGCATAATCCCAGCATTCCCGTGGTCATGTAAAACCTGGAAATATCAGTGAAGTTTAAAACTGATTTCCAAGACTGGAATCGTAAACCATTAAAACTTTGAGGAAATTTAAAATAATATATATTTATTAACTTTTTTGTTAATACTTTTATTTCATGTTCAGCTCTTAAATATTTTATCAGTTATATTAGCTTGTTCTTTGTGAGTGTTACAAATCCTCCCAGTAATCAAAAATGACTGGAAAAATCATGGAAATTCATTGCTGAAAAAGTGTGGGAACCCTGGACGAAAATGTGTTTAAATGCAGTGGAGTACAAAATAACAAATTATTGATGGTGTAAACGGTGGATATTTTTCCAAAATAGTTTATATGTGTTTCTCCAGGGCGATAAGAGTGTGAGAGTGATGCGCTCCCTGCTGGCCTCTCAGCAGACGTTTGTAGACAGACTGGTGCAACTGATGAAGGCCGTTCAGAGAGAGAGCGGAAACCGCAAGAAAAAGGTATTATAACGCTGATAATGGTAATGATAACACATCATCAGCATTCTGATGAGACTACAATTGAAAAGATTAAATAGAATTCATATTATTAACTATTATAGATGTTTATTGGTCACAAAACCATGTCATATCTGAAGACACATATGATGTGTGATCATCTCTCTATCAGACGGAGCGGTTACAGAGTCTGTTGGCTGATAATGAGAAGGTGAATCTGTCAGAAATTGAACCCATCCCTCTCCCTCTGGAACCTCAGATCCGCATCAAAGGCATCATACCTGAAACTGCCACGCTCTTTAAGGTATTGTGAATCCATCTCTCCGTTCATGCATTCTATTGTGTATCTGTTACATGGTGTCACACATTCATTTATCTGTTGATGTTTTTTTTTCTCTCTCAGAGTGCTCTTATGCCAGCAAAGCTCATCTTTAAGACAGAAGATGGAGAGGAGTATCCTGTGATCTTCAAACATGGAGATGACCTGAGACAGGACCAGCTCATCCTGCAGATTATTTCACTCATGGACAAGGTCTGAAGAACTCATTACATTTTGTCAAATTAATATAGGCTTACTCTAAACTTTACACTACCCCTAAAAGAAAACTTTTAGCATTTTTAGAATATTTATTTTTTATTTGCTTTAGTTATGGATTTTCTTAATGTATATATCTTTAACAGCTGCTGAGGAAAGAGAATCTGGACCTGAAACTGACCCCCTACAAAGTTCTGGCGACCAGCACCAAACACGGTCAGTGCTGCTTCGCTTAATGCATGCAGATCAAAACCAAAAGCCAATCACAGTCTGTCGTACTTCTGATGTGAGAGTCTCATGTCACTCACTTGAAGCACTGGATGTGTACTGTATGTTCTGTCTGCAGGTTTCATGCAGTTTGTGCAGTCAGTGCCTGTGGCAGAAGTTTTGGCCACAGAAGGAAATATTCAGGTAATATTCAATGTACATTTTTTTTAATCATATTTCATTACAGTTCTTTTTGAGAAATCTGTTTGAATTGTCACAATGTATTTTCTTTTTCTTTTTTTTTTGCCTTAAATCTGAAGTGTGTTACTTTTTGTGTTAAAATACTTTCTCTTATCCCAGCTTAATATGCAGAGACAACTATAAGCCATTCATAGGTTAATTGTCTCAAAAACTGTACACACTGGTTATGTTTGGCACCATGAAAATTGCTCTGTTGGTTTTGAGTGACCCGCTTAAACTCGCACCAACAATGATTCTAGTGGCGTGAGTTGGGGGTGGGGCTACCTCTTTCTTTGACCAATAGCAGATGGGGGCATATTCTGAAAGCTGTTTTGAAAACATTGTTTATGTTTGGTGGTGCAGAAATTACATCAGCTTTAATGTATAACTAAGATTGTTGTGCAAATAGAGTGTATATAATTACTTGATACATATTCTGAATATTTTGGGGTAATCATAAATAAAAACACGTATTTATAGACACACTAAAGAGTTTCTTTTGTATTTAGTGATAACACTTTGCAATAAAGTTTTATTTGTTAACAGTATCATGAACTAAGAATGAACAATGTTTTTTAATAGCATTTATAATATGTCTTTGTTAATGTTACTTTATAAAATACAATTGTTCATTGTAAGATCATTTTAAATCATAATGCTTTAATATTGATATACATTTAATATGTAATAACTTTAAATACAAATATAAAACATATTATTTTATGTTCAAATTAACATTTAAAGGAATAGTTCACTTAAAAATTACAATTCTCTCATCATTTACTCACCCTTATGTCTTCTCAAACAGGAAAGATACAAAGAGTTTTGAAGGATATTTGATGTTTATATCCATTCAATGCTAGTCAATGGGGACCAAAACTTTCAAGCTTCTCAGTATAAAAGTTAACCCATATTATTTAAGTGGTTTAATCCAGTGGTTTAAATACACTTCGCATCCGACAAATGGAGGAATTGTAATTGAGCTTCAAATCATGATTGTGCTAAGGAGACTGCCGATGTCAAGATTTATAGTGAAAAAATAAGTAATATTTTGATATGTTTCTCACCCAAAACTGATTACATTGCTTCAGAAGACTTGGATTAAATCACTTAAGTCATATGGGTTACCTCTATGCTGCATTTATATCCTTTTTAAACTTTGAAAGTTGTGTTCCCCATTGAAGAAGAAAGTCATACAAGTTTGAGATGGCATTAGACTAAGTAAATGACGAGAGAGTTATAATCTTTGCTTTTAACTTTTACTTTAACCAAGATTAATATGTGTGTTCATGTAAGGTAGTTGACTAATGTTGACCAATACAACCTTATTATAAAATGTTACCTTTCTGTAAAAAAAATAAAAATAAATCCTAACTGATCACAAAGTCAGTAACTTGTGTATTCCTCTTAAATGATATCTTTTTGCAGAGTTTCTTTCGGAAACATGCTCCAAATGATAAGGGGCCATACGGCATCAGCTCTGAAGTCATGGACACATACGTTAAAAGCTGTGGTGAGACACATTGTATATGTTTTATTATCCATCAGTATTATAATCTGCATTTAATTATGCATGTACTAAATCATGAAATCCTTGAAATTAATTTAAAATTATAATCTAAACTTTCGTGTTTGTGTCTTTGTGGTTTCAGCGGGCTACTGTGTCATCACCTACATTCTAGGGGTGGGAGATAGACATCTAGACAACTTACTGCTCACAAAGACTGGTACATTCTGTGACAGATCACACTTTTTAATGACTTGTATGCATTGAAAAAACTGATTGGGTGTACTGGTCTGTGTCTCTGGCTTGTAGGTAAACTGTTTCATATAGATTTTGGATATATTTTGGGTCGGGACCCTAAACCCCTGCCTCCCCCCATGAAACTGAGCAAAGAGATGGTGGAGGGGATGGGGGGGATGCAGAGCGAGCAATACCAAGAGTTCAGGAAACAATGCTACACTGCCTTCCTGCACTTGCGCAGGTGAGTTACTCACAAACCCACATCAGATATTTTCTCATGACTCATATTTTTTATCAAAAAACAAATCAAAGACCAACTTCTTTCAGTGACTTTTTTTTTCTCAGGTTTAGTATGTCAGCAAGCTGACTCAGTGTTTCTTGAATTCATGGAAATGCTTAACCTACTTTTATTTTTGTATATGCAGATACTCAAACCTCATTCTGAATCTCTTTTCTCTGATGGTGGATGTTAATATTCCAGACATTGCACTAGAGCCTGACAAAACTGTAAAAAAGGTTTGTGTGTGGGGGGACGGGGTGTTGATCCATAGTCCTCAATGTTTAGCTTCAAATCTCTCTTTTTTTTATGCTATTCCAGCTTCTATTGCTGTTTTCATGTCAAAATCCAGGTTAAAATATAAAAACAGGTAAAACAACTAATAACATGTATAAGAAGCTTAAAGGAATATTCAGTGTTCAATACAAGTTAAACTCAATCGACAGCATTTGTGGCATATTGTTGATTACCAAAAAAGAAAAAAAAAATGTTTGGCTTGCCCATCCTTTTCTTTATAAAAGCAAAAAATAATAATTTTATTGTACGATTCCTCAGAAATGTGCTTTGCATCGAGATTACAGTCACCATCATCCAAACATACATTAACTAGATTAACATGCAGTACAGGACATTAGTATGCCGTATCATCAACTTATGCAAGTCACATAACATTTTTTTCCCAGTGCAACATCACAGTTTCACAGAACAAAACCTTTTAATCCAATGGACATCGGAATTAAAAAAAAAAAAAAAAAAAGCAAAGTTCCAATGAAGCATTTACTATGGAAGTGAAGGGGGCCTATACGTAAACCTTAAAATACTAATTGTTTTAAAAGTACAGCCACAAGACTTACACACAATATATGTATATTAATAGATGGTCAGCGGATAAGGCTCTGGGTTACTGACCAGAAGGTCGGGAGTTCAAGTCACAGCACTGCCAAGATGCCTCTGGGCCCTTGAGCAAGGCCTTTGACCCTATCTGCTCCAGGGGCGCCATATCATGGCTGACCCTGCACACTGACCCCAGCTTAGCTGGGATATGTGAAAAAAAATTATTTATATGTGTGACCAAAAAAAAATAATGTCAACAAACCCTAAAACTATACGAGGACTGTAAAAATGAAAATTTAAACATGAGTTTTAACAGAAGAATTAATGTAAGTGTTTTATAAAATTATACGCTTCACATTTCTGCCTTTTTAAACCCTCCAAAAATTGGCCCCATTCACTTCCATTGTAACCTTGATTTTTGCTTTTTTAAAGAAAAGGACAGATGAGTCTAAATGATTTTTTGTGGTAATCATCATTTTCACAAGTGCTGTTGATTTGAGCTGAACTTGTATTGGTCACGGAATATTCCTTTGAGATCCATTTTTAATATAACTCTAAAACTGATTCTGGACTGACTAAAAACAAGGGTGTCAGCAGAATAAAACACATTTCTTAGAGGACTACAAATTCCACAGTCCAATAAAAATTATTATTTTAAGGGGCTTTGGCATGAGGTACAAATGGGGAATGGAATGGAGTGGGGGAGGGGTCTTTGCCCCCCAAAAATTAGAATTATTTAGGCAATCAAATCATGTAGACCAGTATATTTTAACCTGTACATTGTTTTCCCGCCCACTGCAGGTTCAGGACAAGTTCCGACTGGACCTCTCAGATGAGGAGGCGGTGCATTATATGCAGAGTCTGATTGATGAAAGTGTAGGGGCATTGTTTGCTGCAGTTGTTGAGCAGATACACAAATTTGCACAGGTATGTACAGTATGTGTATATATGGCCCACTTTTTAGTGGTTGACCGATATGTATTGCTTTTTTCTATATCTAAAAGCTGGATAGCTATAACACCAATATAAAATAGTTGTATGATGGCAAAGAGCCGTACACAAATGCTGACATTGCAATAGTATTTAACACAATAATAACAACATGAAAACTCTGAAAAATATATAAAAGAAAACAATTTTCATTATCCTAGGCAGTCGCTAGATTTAGGAACTGACATAAGAGAAAATGAACACTCCTGTTAATCGTCCAATGACTATCAGTTGGCATAGCTGATCACTAACACTGTGTTTTTAAAATCTACAGTATTGGCGCAGATGAAGTGATGTCATGGAGACTGGTTCTCATATAATCAGATGGACAGAAAAATGTCTGAATGACAGAAGAGAAATGGATCGGTGCCAAGGACACACTATAGTGACATCATGTTTTCACTAAGAACTGTTCATGCACAATGTCTGGACTTTACTGAATATCTTTGGATATATAATATAAAAGTGTAATAAATGAACTGTTATTATGTAAAGTAAAAACTGCCAAACTTAAGCATTTCTCTGTTTATTGGTCAGCATAAATCTTGGATTTCCTTCATAGTGCCATTTAAGCATGTAGATTTAAAGTTTGTATACAATAGGAAAGTTCAAATCATGAAAAATGAATCATCCGTTAAATACACATGTAAAGCCCTTGATCTGTCTCTGTTATGGGGGAAAACATGCCGTTTTCTGGTTATGAGTGGAACTGATGAATATGGTTCCTGGTTTCACTGAATGAGGTTCTGTTCTGTTCTTTTGTGCAGAGTGATTCAGCTAGTGGGTCACACCTTCCTTCGAGGACTATTCACACACAAACTCTGTAGAAATGTACCCATCCCTTGATATTAAACTAGTCATTCAGTTTAAACTGTTTTTCATTATGAAAAACAGTTTAAACTGTTTTTCATTATGAAAAAATATAGATATTTGGGACAGATGGTTTTGTACATACAAAATCATTTTAGACTTTTACCCAGCCTCAGTGCCTCAAGACAAACCACAGCGATCAGCTCTAATGCATGAAACATTTTAGTCTTCAAATATAGTGATTAAAAACCTGGACTGCATTAGTCATTAATAGTTACCTTCACTCAATCAATAACATTGATGAATAAGTACCACAACCAAAACACATTGCTATATTGACCATTTTTGTACATGAGATTACAAATGATGCTTATTTAAAAGAGATTTTTCTGTACTACTTTGTACAAAAGCAGAGCAGTACAAGTTTATTTTCAGACAATTCTAATTTTTTTTTTAAGCTTACATAAATGTGTGCACACATACATTTTTTTCAGGCTGTGGTTTATTAAAACTGAACTCAACACATGCAGACATTTTTTTCCATTCTGCTACATGTGGTCAACAAGAAACTTGACATTTAAAAGCAGATTGTGACGGCAGAGCTTTTGTATCAGTTCGGAGGTGGAATATTTGCTGCTTTAGGAAAAGTCTAGTCAAACAACACATTTCCAAAACCAAAAAAAAAAAAATTAATTTATTGTACCAAACATTCGTGATTATAGAAAATGAAACATGTATATGCTAAAATACATTTTCCAGAACCTAGCTTCTCATTCAGTTCCTCAGAGCATTTAAATTGAATGTTCCAGAGAATCGACTACATCAGCAGAAATCGTGCACCTTTGTGTATTTAGCTGTGAGATGCGGTCTGCAGAAAATTAGAGACAAATGGGCAAATCTGAGTCAGAGGCATAAAATAATAAAATATGAAAACAATGAATCAAGCAATACATCAACCATACCATACTCACAGTTACCCAAAACGTGTTTCTATTCATTGGGGGTAATACCCTCTGAGACAGATCAAGTATTTATAAAACTGCTGATTTTAGCGAGTCACTGGACTACAGGGGGTATCCAAAACAAGCACATGAAATGTGGCAATATTAGTAACTGCTAGATTCAGGCAAACTATGCCCATTGTTATTAATACTATGCCAAACGCATCTGAAAATAGTTCAGTGTTTTAAATGTTTATTTTCAGTGAATTTAGAATTTTCAGTGGTGGAACGACCTTCTGAGCTAATGGCAACAAAAAAAATTAAAAAAATTTCATGAGCACTTGACCATACACTCATAATAATAAACTAAAAACTTGTACTATAATCCCGGTCTTAATACTTTTCTGATAATGCAGGTACCAACCCAATCCAAATCTTTGACTCAAAGAAGAATGTGCTAAGGGTTCAGCATCAGTAGTTATAAATAGAACTTGCATGGATCAAGTAGTCATTTATCCAAATCAACTTGCAGTTCACGTACTATAGGGGCAGTTGCCCCTGGAAACACCTGGGTTTAAGTGCGTTGCTCAACGGCACAACAAAGCCTTAATCAGAAACTACTGGCTACCAGCCCTCAGCTTTAGCCACTATGTCACTCCGTACCACTACAAACCACTTATATGGCTAAGCAATGCTCACAGATTGGGTCACCTTTATATATTTAAAGGTGCAGTAAGCAATGTTAGCCTACCCTACAAATATACCATTATAACATTGAGACCGTCAACAAACAAAAGAGCAGCAGTGAGTCTTCTCACAGTTGTCAAAAACAACAGTATCAGAATAACACCCTCAAATGTTATGAATGTGAATATGGCATTAAACCTGAATGATCCACTTCAACTCCACAAAATGATTGACAGTCAGAAAGCGCATCAGAATCCGCAACCACAGAACCTTTTGTTGGATGTTTACCGGGTCTAGTGCTGTCACAGAAAGAGAAGATATTTCAAGACACTTATTTCAGTAATATCTTTCAGGGATTAAGAACATTTTGTGCTAAATCTTTCATAAAATAAAATAAAGCTAACAGCACTTTTAAGTTAATAAGATCCACTTCTGCTCCTGTAAGTGTTGAGTATCTTCACACAGATCTGGTCCATCAGCTGAAGTTTCTTCCTGCTGTTTCACTCTCACTGAGCTCAGAGGGATGTTTGGGGGGTCCTCACAGTGACCCAGATTTGAAAGTCCTTCTTCTAGAACTGGATGTGATGGCCATAGAAGTCCAAAACAATGATTTGGAGATGTACTTCCATCGGTTTCCAAGTCTACAGACTCCATAGCCCAGATCTCTTCAAATTCTTCAGTGGAGACTGGGTTATGCAGGATGGGGCTTGTGCAATACACCTTGCCTAGGCTCTGAAAGTTATAGTAGTATGACATATTGTCTGTGAGTTTACAGTCAGAGAGGGATTCAATGGATATCCTATCACTCTCAGAGCTTCCATTGCCTGGTGCAGCCTTGCTAAAGGTGACAAAAATCTCATTCTGAAGTTCCATTTCTCGAAGAACCTGAAAAACACACACAAAAAAAAAATGGACTAACAAATTTTACTGTATTCAGTCAAACAAAGTATCACAAAACATTCCTAATAAAATTCTTATTTGGAACTTGACTTTAAAAATGTTAAGAATATTTTGTATTCCTGTCATGTTTTTTAAAAATGAGATTTCTTTTTTTATTTATATATAATATGAACTAAAACTAAAACTTATGAACTTAAAAAAAAAAAAAAAAAACGGCAAGAGGAGGAGTTACCCTGCCCGGAGGAAGCCCGGGGCCCCTGTCTGGAGCCAGGCCCAGATGGAGGGCTCGTTGGCGAGCGCCTGGTGGCCGGGCTTGTCACGGAGCCCGGTCGGGCACAGCCCGAAGCAGCAAAGTGACACCCCCCTCTACATCCCTTGGGCCCACCACCCATTGGAGAAACCGCAGGAGTCAGGTGCGCTGCCATATGGGTGGCAGTGAAGGCCATGGGTCTCGACGGACCAGACCCGGGCAGCAAAGGCTAGTTCTAGGGACGTGGAACATCACCTCACTGGGGGGGAAGGAGCCGGAACTGGTGAGAGAGGTGGAGCGTTACCAGTTGGATCTGGTGGGGCTTACTTCGACACACAGTTGTGGCTCTGGATCCATACTCCTGGATAGGGGATGGACTCTATTCTTCTCTGGAGTTTCCCATGGTGTGAGGCGACGGGCGGGTGTGGGGATACTCACAAGTCCCCGGCTGAGTGCCGCTATGTTGGAGTTTACCCCGGTGGACGAGAGGGTCGCCTCCCTTTGCCTACGGGTTGTGGGGGGGAAACTCTGACTGTTGTCTGTGCATATGCACCGAACAGCAGTACAGAGTATTCAGCCTTCTTGGAGACCCTGAATGGAGTCCTGAATAGGTCTATAGTGATGTGATGTGAATAGTGATGCTGGGTGACTTCAACGCGCACGTGGGAGATGACAGGGACACCTGGAAAAGCGTGATTGGGAGGAACGGCCTCCCTGATCTGAACACGAGTGGATGTTTGTTATTGGACTTCTGTGCTAGTCATGGATTATCTATAACAAACACCATGTTCGAACATAAGGATGCTCATAAGTGTACGTGGTACCAGAGCACCCTAGGCCGAAGATCGATGATCGATTTTGTAATCGTGTCATCAGATCTGAGGCCATATGTTTTGGACACTCGGGTGAAGAGAGGGGCAGAGCTGTCAACTGATCACCATCTGGTGGTGAGTTGGATCAGGGGGTGGGGAAAGACTCTGGACAGACCTGGGAAGCCCAAGCGAGTAGTGCGGGTGAACTGGGAACGTTTGGAGGAGGTCCCTGTCCGCGAGGTCTTCAACACACACCTCCGGCGGAGTTTTTCAGGCATCCCTGCGGAGGTTGGGGACATTGAACCGGAGTGGGCAATGTTCAAAGCTTCTGTTGCCAAAGCCGCGGTGGAGAGCTGCGGCCTCAAGGTTTTAGGTGCCTCAAGGGGTGGTAACCCTCGAACACCATGGTGGACACTGGTGGTCAGGGAAGCTGTCCGACTGAAGAAAGAGGCCTTCCGGGATTTGTTGTCCCGGAGGTCTCTGGAGGCAGTTGCAAGGTACCGACAGGCCCAAAGGGCTGCGGCCTCAGCCGTGAGGGAGGCAAAGCAGTGGGTGTGGGAAAAGTTCGGAGAAGCCATGGAGAAGGAGTTTTGGTCCGCACCAAAGTGCTTCTGGAAAACCGTCCGCCACCTTAGGAGGGGAAAACGGGGAACCATCCAAGCTGTATACAGCAAAGATGGGACGCTGTTGACCTCAACCGAGGAGGTTATTGGGCGGTGGAAGGAACACTTTGAAGAACTCCTAAATCCCTACTCTATCCCCATGCTAGAGGCAGAGCCGGAGGCTGATGGGGGATCAGATTCTATTTCCCTGGGGGAGGTCACTGAGGTAGTCAAACAACTCCGCAGTGGCAAAGCCCCGGGGATTGATGAGATCCGACCAGAAATGCTGAAAGCTTTGGATGTGGAGGGGGTGTCATGGATGACACGCCTCTTCAACATCGCGTGGAAATCTGGGACAGTGCCTAAGGAGTGGCGGAACGGGGTGGTGGTTCCTCTCTTCAAAAAGTGGGACCAGAGAGTGTGTGCCAACTACAGGGGTATCACACTTCTCAGCCTCCCTGGTAAAGTTTACTCCAAGGTGCTGGAGAGGAGGGTGCGGCCGATTGTCAAACCTCAGATTGAAGAGGAACAATGTGGGTTCCGTCCTGGCCGTGGAACGACGGACCAGATCTTTACTCTCGCAAGGATTCTGGAGGGGGCCTGGGAGTATGCCCATCCGGTCTACATGTGTTTTGTGGATCTGGATAAGGCGTATGACCGGGTCCCCCGGGAGAGACTGTGGGAGGTGCTTCGGGAGTATGGGGTGGGGGGGGTCCCTTCTTAGGGCGATCCAATCCCTGTACGTCCGAAGCGAGAGCTGTGTCCGGGTCCTCGGCACGAAGTCGAGCTCGTTCTATGTGGGGGTTGGTCTCCGCCAAGGCTGCGCTTTGTCACCAATCCTGTTTGTGGTATTCATGGACAGGATATCGAGACGTAGTCGGGGTGGGGAAGGTATGCGGTTCGGTGAGCTGGGGATCTCATCTCTACTTTTTGCAGATGATGTGGTCTT
Source organism: Moxostoma hubbsi (assembly GCA_032164185.1). Taxonomy (NCBI): domain Eukaryota; kingdom Metazoa; phylum Chordata; class Actinopteri; order Cypriniformes; family Catostomidae; genus Moxostoma; species Moxostoma hubbsi. Next base: position 40,365,437 of record JAVLUX010000003.1, read on the forward strand.
CATGTCATCATCGGTCCGTGACCTTCAGCTCTCACTGGACCGCTTGGCAGTTGAGTGTGAAGCGGCTGGGATGAGGATTAGCACCTCTAAATCTGAGGCCATGGTTCTCAGCAGGAAACCGATGGAGTGCGTACTCCGGGTGGGGAAGGAGGTATTGCCCCAAGTGAAGGAGTTCAAGTACCTCGGGGTCTTGTTCACGAGTGAGGGGACAATGGAGCGGGAGGTTGGCCGGAGAATCGGGGCAGCGGGGGCGGTATTGCATTCGCTCTAATCGCACCGTTGTCATGAAAAGAGAGCTGAGCCGGAAGGCAAAGCTCTCGATCTACCGGTCAATTTTTGTTCCTACCCTCACCTATGGTCATGAAGGTTGGGTCATGACTGAAAGAACTAGGTCGCGAGTACAAGCGGCCGAAATGGGCTTCCTCAGAAGGGTGGCGGGCTTCTCCCTTAGAGATAGGGTGAGGAGCTCAGTCATCCGCGAGGAGCTCGGAGTAGAGCAGCTGCTCCTTTGCGTGGAAAGGAGTCAGTTGAGGTGGTTTGGGCATCTGGTAAGGATGCCCCCTGGGCGCCTCCCTAGGGAGGTGTTTCAGGCACGTCCAGCTGGGAGGAGGCCTCGGGGAAGACCCAGGACTAGGTGGAGAGATTACATCTCCACACTGCCCTGGGAACGCCTCGGGGTCCCCCAGTCAGAGCTGGTTAATGTGGCTCGGGATAGGGAAGTTTGGGGCCCCCTGCTGGAGCTGCTGCCCCCGCGACCCGACTTCGGATAAGCGGTTGAAGATGGATGGATGGATGGATAATATGAACTACTTTCTACCAAGAACTTTTAGTTTTTTTCTTTTTATGGATTTTTTTGTAAATCCGGCTCCGTTTTTTTGAAAAATACAAATGAAAGCAATGTATTCTGTATGTTTTATGGTGTTCTCCAAGTTTGAAAGAACTTGTATGACAGTTAAAAATGTTTTTATTTTTATATTTTTATTGATGCCTAGAATGACTGAAAATGCTTTAGCTTCAACAGCATGTGAAGTATCCTTTAGGGGTCATTTACAACGAACAAGTTTTTGCATTTGATTGCGCTGTTTTTCCATACATGTTTCTATGTAAACATGCACCTGATGGATGTTTTTGACCATTGTGCCGTGTCTTGCTGTCTCAAGAAACTTGCATTCTGTTGTTTTTGTTGAACGCATTTTGCTTTTTTAGCGCAAAAACGCATTTAGCCTGAACAACCCTTACTGTATGAAGTCCAGTACCAAAGATTTGGGTAGGGGGCCTTCAGAGGATGCACAGTGTCTCCAGAGCAGATAAAACACTGGACCAAGAGCGATGACAGCAACACAAACAACCACAACGATTAAGCTGTCTAGAGAAGACACACACACATTAGTGAGGCCAAACCACTGAACACACACACATATATACATAAAATTTAATTGTACATGGGATTTTCACCATTAAGGTTTATTCACACTGTCCCAACAAACACGTCAGTTGGGTTTTGTTTGGTTAGTGTATTGACCCTGTTGGTGTTTGTTGGGGCAGTGATTAGCCTTGATGCCACAAAATGACTAGAAAAACAAGGCCGCATACCGATCTTTGCTGGTATGTAAACACATTGTGGGAGGCTGGGGGGAGAAGAGCCTCTGGCCAGTGGACCTTTAGATGTGAAGTTGGCCACAGCACAGTACATTTGCCCAGGTTTGAGAAAACCAAATTCCACTCTGAACGGCTTTTCCCTTACCACATCAGCAGTGTGCTGCTTTAAGGAAAATGAACCAATATGTGAAAAAAGTAAAACAACAGACAGTCTTAGATCAGAAGCTAACTCTTACATTCAGTGGTTATATACTCTTTTAGTGTGAAAGATACATCCCTGTAACTTTTCTGTTTTGTTTAGAGATGTACCTGTGTGTCTGAGGATTCAAGTTTGTTGTACAGAGTGACTGTAGCTGAAAGTGTCATAAAGAGAAAGTCATCTAGGGGGCAGCTGCAGGTTTCAGCCTCTTTCTCCTCAAACCCACAGGTTATGGATGGAGCACAAGGAAAATGTATCGTCACCCAGAAGCTTTGATTCTCCATGGATGTGGTGATGGAGGGGGGGCTGAATTTGGCAGCTTCTGGAAAGAGAGAAAATGTATTAAATGGTGGAAACTTACTCTGGACACTAGTAGGCTTTTTGTGGCACTTCTACAAAATCAATCATTCAAGATGCCTTCTATAAACTCCAGTACCCTGTCATAGTCAAATTATTGTGCAAATTCCCCAGGAAGTTGATTTAGCAGTAAGTCTAGTCCCTATGCTGCATTTGAAGATGTCTATTATGTTAAAGGAATATTCCGGCTTCGTTACAAGTTACAGCATTTGTGGCATGATGTATAAAAAAATAATAATAATTTTTATAATAGACGCATACATCATCATCACCGTACATCGTTTTCTTTATAAAAAGCAAAAATCAAGGTTACAGTGAGGCACTGACAATGGAAGTGAATGAGGCCAATTTTTTTTTAAAGGTTTAAAAATGCATAAATGTGAAACTTATAATTTTATAAAAGCACTTACATTAATTCATCTGTTAAAACTTCTGTATTATATGAGTGGTTGTTTAAATGGTAGTTTTAGAGTTTGTTTTTAGGGCAACGCATTTGTAAAACTGGCTTTAACTTTACACAGAAAAGGTTAAGCGACTGTATCACACTAAATTCATGTTAACATGCAGATTGTTTTGTTTTGTCGTGTGGCTATAGTTTTAATCATTAAGCATTTTAATGTTTACGAATTGACCTCATTAATTTCCAATGTAAGGGCTGTAACCTCGGTTTTTACTTTGTATAGAAAAAAGGGGCGGATTCAAAATAGAATTTTGTGATAACCAGGGGTGGAAACAGTACTGAAAAATAATACTCAAGTAAAATTACTGTTAATTCTTAAAAAATGTAGTTTGAGTTGAGTAAAAGTACCTGTCCTTAAGACTACTCAAGAGTAAAAGAGTAGCTAATTTAAAAGTACTCATGAGTAGTGAGTATTGAATTGCAAAATGTATGCCCCTTTATTATAAAAGCTCTATGCTGCAATATAAAAATGTAGCACACATATGACTTATTTACATTCCCTTTCATGGCTGTTTGCCAGAAAGAATAAAAAAATCTAGGTATTTTATAGGTGTTTATGACTGACAACTTTTAAAATCACTTATCTATGATGCTGAATCTGACACTATCTTATCTATGACACTACATGAATCTGATTTTAAAAAATAAATAAAAGGGCGACATGATTACAGAAATGAAACGTTTTTTCAATAAAATAATGCATGAAAAAATTATATTAAAATCAGTTTATGTGCAGGGTCTAAATTTCCCTTAATGCAGACTGAGAGAGATATTGTTGCACATAAAACATGTTCAAAACAATGCAAGGAATGCAAAAAAAATAATAAAATAAAAAGCACTAAAAAAGCAGGGTCACTTGGCACAATAGAGCCGTTGGTTGGTACAGGTACTTTAAAAGGAATAATTCACACACAATTTTTAATTCTCTCATTATGGAGTCACCTTTGTGCCATCTCGGATGTGTGTGACTTTCTTTCATCAGCAGAACAAAAATTCATATTTTTAGAAGAATATTTCAGCACTTTTGGTCCATACAGTGAAAGTGAATGGGTGCTATTTCTTAAAGTAGCACATGGGGGGCCACATTGTCCTCCTTTGTAGATACAATGTTCCACATTGATTTAGTTCTTGTTCCTTTAAAGCCCATAAATAGTTGTGTTCTCATTCTAATGCACGATGCACAATTTTCTGAAGTTTGTAACTGGTGGAATGTTCTGCTGAAGTATTGATCTGCAAATGTTGATACGTTTCTATCTTTATAAAGGCATAATTAAAAATTATTTTATCATCTCTACATTCCTGGTAATTTATTATAAATATTATTATTCCATTTATTATATTACACTTGTTATTGTTGTTTGATTAATAGAGTTTATATGACATAGCCTACTACTGTAGACAGGGCTCAATTCGGTTACATGTGCACTTCAAGTCCAACATTTGATATGTCCGACAACATACATTCACTTTAGACCAAACCGATTGCGTTTACATGAATGCTTCATCAATACGGCCACTGGCGGAATTATAAAGTGTATTTGATCATTTAGGAGCATAAGTGCTCAAACATTAGCCACCTGTCAATCAAACAGCAGGCAACAATAGACGTCAGGAAAAAAAAGTCAGTCTTTTATATTTCATCTAGATCAACCAACCAGTGGTTGTCTTAATAGCACATTCAAAATACAGTTACAGCACTTAAAATAAAAGTAAACAATTTTTAAACTACTTAAAAGTAAAACTCTTGGGAAAAAGTAGCTCATTTCAGTAATGTGAGTATTTGTAATTCATTACTTTACACCCCTGGTGGTAATCAATATTATGCCACAAATGATGTCGATTGAGCTTAAAGGTGCACTCAGTATCTTTTGTCTTTGTGTCATCTTGGACTTACACTGACACCAAGCAGCTTGGATGCAGCATCATTTAAAATCAATAGTTATCAGTTTCAGATGCCATTGTAGAAATGTAGTATTCACAGTCAGACATGATTACTTTAATGAATGAGTGAAGGTGTCAAATAACAGGACGGATACTGAGGTTAAGCGAGTAGTATTTAGCTGATCATTTGATTCTAAAATGGCAGCCCCCATGTGCGGACCCTCTCCATGTAGAATAAAACAGATTTTATAAGGTTACTGGTATGACTGTCTTAATTTTAATGTGGTCATGATTTCCAACATATATTGCACAATTACGATTCATGTCTTTAGGAGGATAAACTTTTTTAATGAGGAAAAAATACTGAGTGCACCTTTAACTTCTATTTAACACAGAATATCCCTTTAATAATTATTAATATATTAATATTATTATATTTCACATGTTCCCATTCGTGAAGCGGAAGTTGCCATAGCTGGGCAAACTTGAATGGTGGTGAATGGGAGATCACAGCCTATTTAAATTTTGCTTACCTGTTTGTTCCAACAGCAAAATTAAAAAATAAATAAATAAATAAATAAAATAAAAAAAACAAAAAAAAACAGCCATTTAAAAAAATCAGACATTACGCTTTCACAGCTGTAAGACAGAAATATACAAAAATCTTTGTCACTCTCTCAGCAGCTGTGTTAGAAGCCTCATCACAGCTGTGGTAACTGATTTATTTAACTTTCTACAGGGTAATAACATGCAAAGTATAATGTCATAAATTTACACTAAATATTTTTTATCCACTTTTATCCCAATTTGGAATGCCCAATTCCCAATACTTAGTAAGTCCTTGTGGTGGCGTGGTTATTCACCTCAAGCCAGGTGGCAGAGAACAAGTCTCAGCTGCCTGAGTTCTCCACTTCTGAGAACTTATCATGTGACTCGTTGTGCATGACACCGCGGAGACTCGCAGTATGTGGAGGCTCATGCTACTCTACGTGATCCAAGCACAACTTGCCACGCGTGAGAACCACTAATCGAGACCACGAGGAGGTTATCGCATGGGACTCTACCCTGCCTAGCAACCGGCCCAATTTGATTGGTGAGGAGACTTGGCTGGAATCACTCAGCACACTCTGGATTCAAAGTCGCGACTCCGGGGGGTGATAGTCAACATCAATACTCGCTCAGCTAACCAGGCCCCTTACATTTACGTTGTTAAAGGCAGAAACGGGTCATAACAGGTCTGTGAAAATGGTCCAAAAAATGTATTAACAACATATTTATATTAATATTATCTTTTAATTATGGTTGTATTTTTACAGTCAAATTGTGTATGAATTAATAAAACACTGATGACCATAATTTGAATGTTTCTTTTTTTGATTTTAACCAAAAGTGCAAAAAACAATAACATGTTTCTAAAGCCCAAATATTTATTTCACTATATCTGTGATTTCAATTCCAATCAATCAGCTTTGTGCAATATTTCACACATTTTCAGTCTACATCAAATATGATACACAAATGTGAACAGTTGTGAGTTTACTTTGAGTTCTAGTACTAACCGTCATTTATTGGGTCACAATGTGTTTCATTCATCCAGTCAGGCTCTTCTGAGCTCAGTCTGATGTGGTTGTAGACGTGTAGACTCGGAAAGACAAGCGACAGATCACAGCTCTGCCTGGAAATCTGGATGCAGTGGGACACATTTTTCCAGGATCTACCGCAACATATAAACACAAAATATCACAAAAACTTTTAGATGCCAGGCAATTTCTTTAAGGGACAGTTTACCCTTATGTTTTTCCAAACCTATATGACTTTTAGACAGGATATTAAACGTAGACCGTTCACTTTTTCCACTGCATTTTTTTTCCATACAAAGAAAGTGAATGATGACTAAGACATTCTGCCTTACATCTCCTTTTGTGTTCATGCAAGAAAGTCATATGGGTTTGGACATGATGGTGAATAAATCATGATTTCCCTTAATGGTGATCATTTGGCCACTCATCTCTTTCTATTATGTGATGCAAACAGACATTTAACATCTGGCTTAAAAAAAAAGAATTTTTACCCATAAGGGAACCAGCAGCACCATAATGCACCATACCTGCTTTGGGCAATGAGCATGAATTGGGTTTCACTGTGGTTATCAGCATGCCACATGCAGATTAATTGGTCTTCTCATTCTCAGTTCTACTCTTTCACATCATTCATTGTAAATCCATGTGTTCAGTTGTTTCTAAACCCCCTCATTTAATCTAAATAATGCAGTCTGAACACTTCTTTTGTTTAGAAACCCACACATTTATATGTATTGTAAAATGTTCCTTATTGATGGATACCATGTGTGTGTGTATAGAATAACACAGAGAATCCCACCGATGTGTTTTAGTCTGGACAGTGTATGTTGTTTTAGGGTTGGCATCAGGGCACTCCCACTCAAGATGGCATCCTAAATCTAGTGTACTCACTCTGGCTTCACAGACAGAGTGCACAGACTCTAAAGAAGCAGGTATAAAAACAAAGATGCAACATGTTCTTATCAGATAGGACTTCAAAACATGCATAAAATGCAAAAATCAAAAAAGATAGAAAATGTAATGTTAAAGAGACTAAGCTAAAAGTTTACATGGAAAAATTTATACCTACCTAGATTCAGCATCCATAGAAAGAACAAGAAGTTTAGGAGAGTGGCAGACATCCCCACTACTGTTCACTATTATACGTGTATAAAGAGAGAAAGCACCAATTAAAAATTAAAAGATATTTAAGGACATGTTTCAGATTCAGTACAAGTTAAGCTTGATCAGCAGCATTTATGGGATAATGTTGATTTTCACAAAAATGATTTCCACTTGGCCCTCATATATACACTCACCAAGTACCTTATCAGGAACACTATGGTCTCGATAAATCTGCCTCAAGGTAGGACGTGTCATGCATTACGAGATGCTATTCTGCTCACTACAATTGTGCAGAGCGGTTATCTGAGTTACCGTAGCCTTTCTGTCAGCTCGAACCATTCTCCATTGACCTCTATCATCAAGGCGTTTCTGTCCTCAGATCTGCCACTCACAGGATGTTCTTTGTTTTTGGCACCATTCTGAGTAAATTCTAGAGACTGTTATATGTGAAAATCCCAGAAGATCAGCAGTTACAGAAATACTCAAACCAGCCCTTCTGGCACCAACAATCATGCATGGTTGAAATCACTTAGATCAAATGTTTTTTTCTCAATTCTGATGTGAACATTAACTGAAGCTCCTGACCTGTATCTGAATAATTTTATGCATTGCACTGATGCCACATGATCGGCTTATTAGATAATGGCATGAATTAATTAAAGATTAAGACCCTGTCATGGCCAGCCCAATCTCCAGACTTGAACCCCATTGAAAACCTCTGGAATGAGAACAAGAGGAAGATGGATGGATGGCCACAAGCCATCAAACAAAAGCAGAGTGGCTTCAATTTACAAATGTTAATAAGCATGAAAGCGGTGATTAAAAATCATGGTTATTCCACCAAATATTGATTTCTGAACTCTTCCCAAGTTAAAACATTAGTATTGCGTCCAATTATTGTCATTTAGGAGAAATGTTGTCAGCAACATTATATAATGTTTATACATACATACTGTGTGTGTGTGTGTGTGTGTGTGTGTGTGTGTGTATGTATATATATATATATATATATATATACACACACAGGATATATACAGGATAGATATATATATATATATATATATATATATATATATATATATATATATATATATATATATATATATATATATATATATATATATACACACACACACACAGGATATATCCTGTATATATATATCCTGTATATATCCTGTGTGTGTGTGTATAATATATATATATATATATATATATATATATATATATATATATATCACACACACTACCTTTCAAAAGTTTGGGGTCACATTGAAATGTCCTTATTTTTGAAGGAAAAGCACTGTACTTTTCAATGAAGACAACTTTAAACTAGTCTTAACTTTGAAGAAATACACTCTATACATTGCTAATGTGGTAAATGACTATTCTAGCTGCAAATGTCTGGTTTTTGGTGCAATATGTACATAGGTGTATAGAGGCCCATTTCCAGCAACTATCACTCCAGTGTTCTAATGGTACAATGTGTTTGCTCATTGGCTCAGAAGGCTAATTGATGATTAGAAAACCCTTGTGCAATCATGTTCACACATCTGAAAACAGTTTAGGTCGTTACAGAAGCTACAAAACTGACCTTCCTTTGAGCAGATTGAGTTTCTGGAGCATCACATTTGTGGGGTCAATTAAACGCTCAAAATGGCCAGAAAAAGAGAACTTTCATCTGAAACTCGACAGTCTATTCTTGTCCTTAGAAATGAAGGCTATTCCATGCGAGACATTGCTAAGAAATTGAAGATTTCCTACAACGGTGTGTACTACTCCCTTCAGAGGACAGCACAAACAGGCTCTAACCAGAGTAGAAAAAGAAGTGGGAGGCCGCGTTGCACAACTGCGCAAGAAGATAAGTACATTAGAGTCTCTAGTTTGAGAAACAGACGCCTCACAGGTCCCCAACTGGCATCTTCATTAAATAGTACCCGCAAAACACCAGTGTCAACATGTACAGTGAAGAGGCGGCTGCGGGATTCTGGGCTTTAGGGCAGAGTGGCAAAGAAAAAGCCATATCTGAGACTGGCCAATAAAAGAAAAAGATTAAGATGGGCAAAAGAACACAGACATTGGACAGAGGAAGACTGGAAAAAAGTGTTGTGGACAGATGAATCCAAGTTTGAGGTGTTTGGATCACAAAGAAGAACGTTTGTGAGACGCAGAACAAATGAAAAGATGCTGGAAGAATGCCTGACGCCATCTGTTAAGCATGGTGGAGGTAATATAATGGTCTGGGGTTGCTTTGGTGCTGGTAAGGTGGGAGATTTGTACAGGGTAAAAGGGATTCTGAATAAGGAAGGCTATCACTCCATTTTGCAACGCCATGCCATACCCAGTGGACAGCGCTTGATTGGAGCCAATTTCATCCTACAACAGGACAATGACCCTAAACACACCTCCAAATTGTGCAAGAACTATTTAGAGCAGAAGCAGGCAGCTGGTATTCTATCGGTAATGGAGTGGCCAGCGCAGTCACCAGATCTGAACCCCATTGAGCTGTTGTGGGAGCAGCTTGACCGTATGGTACGCAAGAAGTGCCCATCCAACCAATCCAACTTGTGGGAGCTGCTTCTGGAAGCGTGGGGTGCAATTTCTCCAGATTACCTCAACAAATTAACAGCTAGAATGCCAAAGGTCTGCAATGCTGTAATTGCTGCAAATGGAGGATTCTTTGACGAAAGCAAAGTTTGATGTAAAAAAAATCTTATTTCAAATACAAATCATTATTTCTAACCTTGTCAATGTCTTGACTCTATTTTCTATTCATTTCACAACGTATGGTGGTGAATAAGTGTGACTTTTCAGGAAAACACAAAATTGTTTGGGTGACCCCAAACTTTTGAACGGTTGTGTGTGTGTGTGTGTGTGTGTGTGTGTGTGTGTGTGTGTGTGTGTGTGTATATATATATATATATATATATACTGTATGTGTGTATATATATATATATATATATACACACATACATACATATATACACATATACACACACATATATACACAGTATATATATATATATATACAGTGTGTGTGTGTGTGTGTGTGTGTGTATATGTGTGTGTGTGTGTGTGTGTGTGTGTGTATATATATATATATACACACATATACACAGTGTATATATATATATATATATATATATATATATATATATATATATATATATATACACACACACATATATACATACATATATACACAGTATATATATATATATATATATACACACATACACACACATATACGTGTGTGTGTGTGTATATATATATATATATATATATATATATACACTGTGTATATATGTGTGTGTGTGTGTATATATATATATATATATATATATATACACTGTGTATATATGTGTATATATATATATATATATATATATATATATATATATATTTATATACACACACACAGTGAGTGTTACTTTACCTAAATCACTAAAACATACTACCAAGAAGAAAAAAAACATACATTGTAGAAATGTTTACCTTAAACAGAAGAATGGAGAGATTTCATAAAGGTGCTACTGTCAGTAGATGAGACGTAAAAGTGAGAACAGGACAGCTGCCTCACTTAATGCAAGGCCACAAAACCACACATGGACTCAACCCATTTGCACATACACAGAGAAGGAATGCACTCACATTAGCAAAAACTAAGACAAAAATATCAGCTTTAATCTCATTTAATGTCATTAATAAAATAATACATCTGACTATATTTTTCCATTCTTGAAGTATTTTCATAAACTTTCAAATAATTTTACAAATAAAAATTTTGACAATACATGTCATTGGAAAGGCAGTAAAGCCTATGGAGTGTTCAAGTTCAGAGGACTAAGGCATTTCAATTGGATCAGAAGGCTACAAATGACCCACCTAGTCTAACAAATCATAAATAGCATTTTTTTTTTAATACTCTAGAATGAAATTTTTCAGCTTTAGTTAAGACAACACATTAAGCAGTAGCATCCGTTTAAAGGTATCGTCTGTATCCCATGCAACTATCATACATGTCATTGTCATTATGTCCGAGTGCCAGGCAGAGCAATGTTTGGATCTGTCGGTGAGGGTGGCAACACTTTGCACAAAAGCCTTTTCCCTGCCGAATCGCCATTCAATTTCTTGTTAAGGTTTCGTCGAGGTCCACGTGCACAAATGGAGGGGAAACTCATTCCTGCTAGGCAGCATCCTGGACAGGATATGACCTCATCCTGTTCTGGTGGAGTAAGAGGGGTTGTGGCACTGTGGGAGCTGTTAATGCCCCATCCTACAGATCGAGTTACAGGGTTGGTGGTGCTGCTGTTGTTGTCTAACAATGGTGGCAAAGAGGGCGGTCCGTTGGAGACAGAAGAGATCCAGCCATTGGAGAAGGGTATGGGTGAAATAGGAACAGCACCATCTGGTGTATCAGGAGAGCTGGTACAGTCCATAGACTCCTCTAAACTAGATCTGTTGACAGACATTAACTCTACATCCAACAGGAGGCCAGAATCATCAGCTACAAATTCAAGATTCTCTTCCTCATTGTCCGTCTCAGGGTTTGAATGCCTAATGCCCTCAGTGGGTGTATCAACAAGCCCACTGTTATAAGGCAAGTCAAGAATACTCTCATTGCTCATGGTCAATACACTGTCCCTCCCCATGTCCAATATACTGCAATTGACTGTATTTGACTGATTTGCACTCAGTTCCAAAACATCTGTGTCCATAGTACTTTTTTTATTCTTGTTTTTGTCATTGTCACCACTGCTGCGTACAGACTGGATATCTTCTGGTGTGCAGGGCAGTGATTGGGTACGTCTATGGAAAGAGGGTGGGGTCTTGACACTGGAGGAGGGACTGCAGGGATCAGGGGGCGGGGGGAGAGTGAAAGTGAGGGAAATGACAGACTTACTGGGGGTGTCAAAGAGCTTGATGCGGCCCCCGTTGAGGTCTTGGCGCTGGGAGAATGGGTTGATGCGCATTGGTGTGGCCTGTGTCAGGGGAGGGGGAAGCATATCTGACTTGCTGCGACAGAGACGGGTGTCGGCAGGAATGTTTAGAGAATGCTTTCGGTTGGAAGATGCTGTGTTTGGGGACAACAGGTCTGAGAAAAAGAGAGAGAAAACAAATCCTTACGAAGGCTACAATAAAAAGATACAATAAATAATACAATAAATATTTAGTTAATCTAAAGTGTTATCATGGTCTGAATATCAGCGCTGAATAGATTATGAATTGTATTATTGTTTTTTGTGATTTTCTCCTCTTTTCTGCCCAATTTGGAATGCTCAATTCCCAATTCGCTCCCAGTCCTCGTGGTGGCGTTGTGACTCAATATGGGTGGTGAAGGACGAATCTCAGTTGCCTCGGTGTCCGAGACAGTCAATCTGCGCATCATATTATGTGGCTTGAGCACGTTACAGTGGAGACATAGCGTGTGTGAAGGCTTCAAGCTATTCTCTGCGGCATCCACGCACAATTAACCACATGCACCACCATGAGCAAGAACCACACATTATAGCGTCCACGAGGAGGTTACCCCACCCTTCCTAGCAACAGGGCCAATTTGGCTGCTTGGGAGACCTGGCTGGATGATCAATTAATTTGTTAACAGCGATAAGCTACAACATTAATACCACCTGCCTAATATTGTGTGGGTTCCCCTCACGGTGCCAAAACAGAGCCAACACAATCTATTGTTCTCACCACAATTGTACAGAGCTGTTATCTGAGTTACCATAGACTTTGTCAGTTTGAACTAGTCTGGCCATTCTCTGTTGACCTCTCTCATCAACAAGGCACTTTCGTCCACAGAACTGCAGCTCACTGGATGTTTTTTGTTTTTGGCACCATTCTGAGTAAACTCTAGAGACTGTTGTGTGTGAAAATCCCAGGAGATCAGCAGATACAGAAATACTCAAACAGCCCATCTGGTACAACAATCATGCCACTGTCCATATCATAGAGATCACACTTTTTCCCATTCTGATGGTTGATGTGAACATTAACTGAGGCTCCTGACCCATATTTGCCTGATTTTATGCATTGCAGCCACACGATTGGCCAATCTCCTGGGATTTTCTCACACACACACACACACACACACACACACACACACACACACACACACACACACACACACACCTTGAATTTAGGATTTACACCAAATGGTGCCAAAAACAAAAAAACATCCAGTGAGCAGCAGTTCTGTGGATGGAAATACCTTGTTGATGAGAGAGGTCAACCGAGAATGACCAGACTGGTTCAAACTGACAAAATCGATGGTAACTAGGTTGTATGTGCTGCAACTACGATAACCACACTGTAGAATTGTGGTGAGAAGAATAGCACCTCAGAATGCTATTCTCAGATGCAGGTTGGCGCCGTTTTAGAGACATGAGGGAGACCAACACAATATTAGGCAGGTGATTTTAATGTTGTGGTTGATCAGTGTATTTTCTTGAAAATAAGAAAGATGTTTGTTAATATGGCTCCCTCTAGTGGTGAATATTTAATGAGCACAGGAAATGGGGCTGGGGGTGCAAAATAGTCAAAGGCATTATTTATTGTAGTATTGTATGAAACCGGAAAGTTTCTTAATTGGGTTATACCTCACAAACCTTACACTTATACCTCAAAAATAAATTGATAATTTTTTAAACACAAGTTGCTAAAAAGGACTACAACTGTAAAGTCATTTGTTAAGCTCTGATATATAGATTTTTTTATACTTCAACACCAATAATCCAAAGTGTATTTAAGAATAAAGTAATAATAATAATACAAAAATATAAAACCACACAGGTAAAGAGATCGCATTCAAGATTATTCATACATTTTTCCCCTTTAAGAACAATATTGATGCAAAAAGCTGTTTTTGTAAAAGTTTCCCTGAACAATCTCGCACTTATTATGGACCTGCCAATTTGCATATAGTCTTTGGAAAGAAAGTGTCTTTGTCCACAATTCTACTAAATGTTTCTTTATCTTATATGCATGTTATTTTTGGCTTTTATGTTAATAATCGTGTTACTGATTATGCATGTTTTATTATCAACGTCATTTAATTTCTTTGTACATTTTGATTCACAAATGCAAACATACCAACTTAAGTCTCTTTTCACACTGTTTATGAAAGAGATGGAACTTCATAAATACAATATCAAAATCTGTAAATCTGTAACAAAAAAAACAAAACATCTATAATATGTTCTAAATTAATCATTAATATGATGTTTAGTGATACTGTATTTATGTACCCTTATTTAAAAAATGTCCTACCTTTAACATTTTCACTACAGTGATGTCTCAGATGACATTATTCTTTGTATTTCTTTGTTTTGTCTATACTGTTTAACATGCGTTTAGGCATACGATATAGGGCTGCACGATTTGGACAAAAAGTCATATTGTGATTATTTTGAAAAATATTGCAATTGTGATTTCAACTGCAATTATGATGGTAATGTTTTCCACATGTTCAACCGCAAAAACGCTGCTGGGGTTTTCACACTTGAGCCCTCTCAACCACAAACAAATAAATATATAAACAGTGAAACAAAGTCTTCTTCATATCCAAATGTTACCATCCACCGTGTACCTTTTTTTGTCCATTTTGTGAAAGGATCTCAGCCCACAAATCATCATAATTTAGTTTTTGAAACACATTCAACTTGAATATTAGGGATGCTCCCATCAGGATTCTAACATCCGACACTGATCTCCAATTTTCTTTTCATCTCATCAATCGATGCTGATCATTTAACTTTTTATCAGCAGCTGTCAAAACTGGTTCCATGTAAGTTTTCTGATCCGTGTCACTGTTAACTAAATTTCCCTGTTGGTAAAACCATAGTTGTTGCCTAGTTTTTGCTGTCAAAAATTGGCTATTATTTTTATTGCCTTCTCTCATGCTTGTATTATATTGTAAAGTGTTGTATTTATTGTTTAATGTTTTTTTTTTTCTTTCCTATTTTGTATTTATGTTTACTGGTGTAACACTTAAATTTCCCAGAGGATGATTAAAGTACTATCCTATCCAAATCTGATTGAGCCCTCGAAACAATTTAAATAAAATGAAAAGATGAGGGAGAACCAGAGATTGAATGGGTTAAAGACTAAAGAGAAAGTGTGTGTGTGTGTGTGTGTGTGTGAGAGAGAGAGAGAGAGAGAGCGAGAGAGAGACTCTGGCAGTGCATTCCCTGTGTTTATTTGCTGACTCACCCTGACCATCAGGCTCCTTATATTCATGCTGCTCATTATCGCTCACTCTTTTCTCCAGCTCTGTGACCACCTCTGTGAATGAGGGCCGACTCTCTGGATTCATCTGTGGGCAGGTGAAATTGGTAAGAGAGTATGTTATGAATGACAATGTATGCAATCTGTCATGCCAGCAGACAAATGTGTGTGTAAGGTCTAACATTGCAGCAGATGACAGCGAGGTTGAAGAAATGGGGAGGACAGTCCCCCACCATCTGCTGAAAAGCCTCCACATCCAGACCGAAGTCCTGAGGGACAGAACAGACTTCAACAATCACTCAAATCACATATGAAGTATAAAGCTAGACAGGAACATGCATGTGCTGCAAAAATAAGTTCCAAAATGGTTTAAAATGTACATCTAATGTTTTACACACGTATGCTGTACCATTTTCATTTTATAAGTCACTCTGGATAAAAGCATCTTGGTAAATAAAAGAAAATACTAAATGCTGTAGTTCCAGATCTTAGCTGCTTTTTGAGTTGCAGGAAACTACCGGATTCTTAATTTCTCACTTTTAAACCTTGATTGGAAGCACCGTGTGAAGTATAAGCTCCATGTAATCATAAAATCAACTACATATTTAGTCATAAATAAATAAAAATAAACAATTCTAAGAATGAATATGGCATAGTATTTGGGTGTACATGAGAATATGAATCATTCGTTGACTAACATTATATTATAATAACATTATATTTTGAATGTGCACACACATTCATATTTAATAGTCATTTCATTATAAACACATCAGCCTGATTAGACACTTTAACACTAAACATAACACATTCATTGCCAGTGTGAACTCAGACCCTTGTTAAAATAAGTGAGTATATGTGATTGGTTACAATACTTGACACTTGTGGATCTAATGACAGGGCGAAAATGAGATCCATGAAATCCAGTATCAATCACATCAGCTAAACATTTAGTACACAGCAGGAAATAATGCAGTATTACAAAAATATATTAGAAATAACTGTATATAAAATTATGAATATTTAAATACATATATAATTATTCAAACATTTATAATATTATTTAAATATAAAAAAGTATTTTATTAATAAAATTGGCTAAACTGAGCTTATAAAATGCCTTTTCTTCAGTTTTTCACCTCTGTCCTTGGCAGGAAGTCAGGATCCGCCTGAATCCGGCCAATGATCTCACACAGAATAATACCATAGGCAAATACGTCCACCTGTAAAAGATCACATGCTCATATCATATGAGTGATATTCTATATCCAAAAGGAATATGGCACAAATGAAAACAAGGCTGTGAGGGATATACAAAATCTGTTCAATGTGTTGTGTACTATGATGTTTATGACATCAGATAAATAAAAATATAAAATTATTATAAATATTTTTTTAAAGTGGACAAAAGCATGGGTTGTGAAAATTAGGTGTGATGGTGTGACCTATGACCTTAAGAGGGTTAAACCCATTGAACAGACTGCACCTTCTATCCCTCACATTCTTGTTTTGATTCATCAAATTAAACATGCCATTTAACTAGGGTGACCAGATTCCTGCTTGTGGAAATCGGAACAGCCACCTTCCAGCAAAAATGAAATCGATATATTCTTACCTAGACGCAGATCAATGCGAAGTAGAGGGTGCATCCACATCTGTAACTGTTATCACCTTGTACTTTTTGCTAGCGGCAATTTTTCTCAGTTTGCGCTTGTCTTCAAGAGTTTATCGTAAATTGCAGAGCAGTCCAGTCCAGAATTAAGACATTCATTAATAAGAGCACATGATAAAACAAACTCCACACCCTTGGCTAAGACTCCGAAGTTGATGGTCTAGCTCTCCAGCTCCAAAAAAAAACTTATGTCCATCTCTCAGACATGGCTGCCTTTTTCATGTTCCACTCAAAGAGCGTGGTTTCATCAATCAAACTGACAGCGGGGATTCTGGAGTAGAAGTGTTTGAGGCTGCTCTGAATGTCTTTTCACTCTGGGATGTCTCTCAGTAGGGCCCACTCAAGTTTTTCTGTTTTCTCCAATGAGTGGCTCCAGTTTTGGAGGCAATCCACCAATGAAAGTTTCTCACTGCACAAAAGAAATCATCCACTCACCAGTTTCAACCAGGGCATCCAACTGCTTTTTAATGTCAGAGGGTATGCATGATTCCTCCAGACTGGCCTGCAAGACTTTTCTCAGGTCGTGAATGTGCAAAGCCACTTCTGTGGCTGATATGTGGTCTTGCTCTACTATATCCAGTGCACGATTAAAAGTGGCTGTTTGCGAAGCCAATCTAAAGTTAAATGCAAGGATAGCTGAAAATGTCGCTTAGGAACTTTGGGCATTTTTCTTGAGACCGTAAGTATGCACACAGATCATTGAAATGTGTAGTGTTCTTTCAAGAGCTGGATCAAGAGAGAGGAAACGTGTGTTGCCATGCTGCAGTAATTTCTAATAGTCCAGCTGCACAAAAGCGAGTATGTTGCATATGACAGCGTCAGATTTGGTGCGGGCAGAATGAGAAGCAAAAAGTCCTTCACTTGCGTGCACCTTGACAGATCCGGAACTTTGTTTCAACAAAAAAAATTATAATAAAAAAAAAGCCAACACTTGGTGGCTTGATGTTTTTAGCATCCTCATGCTTTTTTTGTATGAACATGCTACGCGATGTCGGTGTGCCCTCCATGGGCGATGGAAAAGCAAGCTCCACAAATCTCACACCTCACTTTACTAGGCTCTGTCTGTGACTTTTTCTAATTTTGTTTAAAATTTAAACTCTTTTGAAGATCCTCATTAAATGTACATGCACACTTCCTTGACATTTTTTTCATCTGTGTGCTCTTTCAAACTGATTCTTCAATCAGTTCACTAACTGGACAGTTTAATCCAATCATGTACTTCAAATAACACAGTGTGATTTCACAAGCTGTATCCTTGGCTACCTTTGATTAAAATACTCACATGACTGAGAAAGCTGCATAGGTGACAGAGAAATTTTAGGAGGGGAGAAATTTGGGACAACGATTTTTTTCAAAATAATTTGGGACACTTGAAAGTGCTTAAGTGCTTAAATACGGGATTATCCCGGGAAAAACGGGATATCTGGCCACCCTACGTTTAACCCAGAGTAAGGTTCATAGTGGTGCTAAATTGGAATCTGTAATCTGATGAGATATCTGAGTGAAAGTCATTTAAAATGGTTTGTGTCTGGGTCACACTGTATCAAACCTTTTCATCATAGAGTTCTCCTCTAAGCACTTCCGGAGCCATCCAGTAGGGGGAGCCAACTACAGCCAAGGTTTGTTTGTCCACCTCATTACTGAAAGGGGAAACAGGAAAAGCAGTTTTTTTTCCCCATTCATCTTTCATAATGATTCCTCATTTCCAAATTTAACAGACAAACCCCTAGTCTATAAACCAACACCATTATTATGTGTAAAAATAAAACTAGAGCTCTTCTCAAGTTCTCTATTATAGTTGGCACACTCATAGCCTGCTGAGAGATACTTCCTCATTTTATTTTGGTCTGGGACAATATACTGGGCATACATAGCCTGAGGAAAGAGGTAAGATGAGAGGAGAGAGAGAGAGATAAATGGAGTAATGTTCTGCAGTGTAAACAACATTTGGGGATGTGTAGACTGAGGGTTAGTCAGTTTAAGTGCAACAGCAGCTGCAATTCTTTGTCCTTATTAGGAGAGCTCTCCAAAAGCCATTTAGCACTCTGCTCCATTTCACACTCACAGTTTTTACACTTAAACACGAAGCATTTGCAAACACACACAAAATATGCATTTAATAATATTTACACACAAAGAGCAATGAGAAAAATACTGCTTGGCCACCATGGTCAACAATTCTCCCTGTCTCTCAAATTCAAGATATTGGTTTACTGGCATGATAAATATACTAGGGGTACACAATATCTTAGTGACCATATCAGTATTGGCTGATATTGACAGCAGGACTTATTTCTTCCAGTTGCAACATTACATTCAGTTTCTATGCCACGTTACAAAAGTACTAAAACATTAGCAATATTTTCTATCATATATTAACCTTTTCCTCTGATTTTACTAGAATCACTTAAAATCTATAAATAAATAAAACAATATAAATGTATAATATCAGTCATCATATTAATAATCCATTATATAAAAAAAATGTATATTGCCATAGGTGCATCCCTAAAATATACTGCAGCCTTCCAGAGACATACAAATATGCTTTCCTACGATGCCATTGTAAAAAAAAACTAAACAAACACAGGGCGGAAATGGAACCCTGGTGACATGTACACATTCTGTTCCAGAGCAATAGAAACACACACTATGTCGAGATGTAAAAGGAAGGCTGAACATGAATTGAGACTCATTTAGAGTAAAGTTCAACATCATAACTCAAGTGTAGCTGAAGTATTTGACATTAATTTCATGTACACATTGTGTATAGCTCAGTGTGTACACACATCTATACAAATATGGACAGTACACGACTGGAATGTATTTGTAGAGGCTGCGCTAACCTGAAGATGTGCTGACTATATCACAAACACTTAATTATTTACACTGTGGCTACAGATACTAATGCTTCATGGGAAAATGAAAGATCATCAATCAGTATTTTCGCTCTGTCTCTGGTAGAGGGCAGTATCTTGTCTCTTGAGTTATGGCGATGCAAATTACTGACCTGTGATCAGGAATTTTCTCTGCCAGACCAAAGTCCCCCACCACCGCAGTACAGTGCCCGTTCTCCCAGGAAACCAGACAGTTCTGCACAAATACATTTGGAGGAAAAGATTCATGTTTCTGTGCCCTTACCCTATGGGCACATTTATGTTTTGGCATGAATCTTCTGATAAATATGACTGTGCCATGTAAGAAAATGTATCATGGTTTATTGGACATATACCACAGCACTACTGTACTAGAGGTAGACTAATACATGGCTGTAACTAGCCGAGGTCATCAAGGTCACCAAGGTCCGGACCCCGGTAAATGTTTCATATTAAAAAATTTGAAGCTATATACACAACTGCAATTTTTTTTAATTTTTATGTCTTGTGAATAATAATAAACCTCATTCCTTATTGAACCTTAACTAGTGAAAAAGTACTGTATATACATACAACACATTTCATCTGGATAATATACAGGCTATAAAAAGCTTAAATTGGCAAATACTTGTATATAGAGCATTGTAATGAAGCAAAGTCCCTGGTTTCAGGCTTCTTTTTAGCTAAAAGTGCAATAAACTGCATCTAGGATTTTATTCATTTTGGACTCTTGGGTCTGTGCTCGTCATCGTAAGGAAAGACCAAGACATTTTTTCAACATTATGGAAATTGACTGTAAAAAAATGATTGGCTGATTAACCAGCCTTTTCCATCACCTTAGTTATCGATCATCCTCTATCCTGTATCATTTGAGTACCTTAAATTTGATTGAAATAGCATGGAATATGAATATGGTAATCATTCAGTGCCATGGTATGCATCAAAGTGTATTTATCAAATTATACATCACATCATTACTGCATAATTCCACTGTAGTACAGTGCTCTTGTTGTATCTGCAAGTGTATCTATAATATATGCCCTTCCTGTGTGTACCTTTGATGTGAGGTCTCTGTGGAATATGCCCTTGCTGTGGAGGTACTGCAGTCCTCTGGCAATGTCCATACTGAGGCTTATTCTCAAAGACCAGGTGAGGAACACATCACTGTTCAACAGCTGCTCCAGGTTACCACCATTAATGTACTACAACACACAAACACAGGTCAAACATTTCTTTAATTTTACATTTTAAATGATGTCACAGTAGACATGCTGTGTGTCACGATTAAAGCCATTACACTGTCTGTACATATTTTCTCTTTCTACCTCACCTCTGTTAGAGCATGGAGATGTCCCTCATGCACACACACTCCTACAAACCTAAAGACACATACACACAAATGGGCATTAAGGGTGTTGAGAGAGAAAAAAAAGAAGCCAAAAATCCACACACTTCCTGTCAAACAAATCCCATTTTCCCAGCCTTCTAAAAATCACCTCGTTGAATGCTGCCACCCTGCCCATCTCCCCTCACCACTCCCGAAACAAGGGTGCCCTAGCAGACTTCCACCCCATGAGGATTACTTGTCTGCCGATCACAACTCCGGCTAGGACTCAACTTTTCAAATGATTATCCCCAATATCAATAACCAACCCAGATACAGAGTCTATGGGAAAATGAATACTGAGTGCCCAACACGTCACACATAAAGCTCTGAACCCTCAACCAAAATTCATGGATCTTAACACATCCCAGAAAACATGGGTTGTGTCCCTGTCTTCTGATTGGCATCACCAGCAGGTGGGTGTCTCTTTTAAGAGCCTATACAATCTAGAGGGGGTCCAATAGACCATGTAAAATCTTAAATTGCATCAGACGCACCCTTGCATCTCTAGTAGACTTGACGTTTTTTTTAGAATCCTAGCCCACACTCCCTCCTCCAATACCAAGTTTAAATCTTTCTCACATAAATCTCTTAAGAGAAGTTGAAGCTCTGTCCCCCAGACTCTGAATTAACAGGGAGGGAGTAATACACTGATGCCTCATGACCTTTTCCAATAGCAGTAATCACCTCTCCCAGAGTATCTGCCACTTTAATGGGGTATATGCTACTCCCAAATATCGTACAGAGCAGGTGGCACAGCTGTAAATACCTAAAGAACTGAGATCTGGGAATCCTAAAATGTCTAACCATATTTCAAAAGGATCTCAACACTCCTCTCTCATATAAGTCACCAAGCATATTAACCCCCCCCCTCTCACAATCCACTCTGTCTAGCAGAAAGGGAACATAATACATAATTTTGGGTTCAGCCATTTGCTCGAGGCAACATTTAAATAAATGTCCAAATTAAACACTCTGGACACTTGTCCATACCGTGTGCAAATACAAGATAATGGGGTGTAACTTAACTTCTCCGGTAAGTTTAATAGAAAGGCTTTGCAATGGCGAAATAGGGGCAAGAACATCCTGTTCAATACAAAACCAGGGCGGGGCTCTCTCAGGTGGAAGCGACCAATGAGCCAGATATCTGAGACCGAATGCATAATAATAAAACTAAATCTTGGGAAGGACTAGCCCACCTTTGTCAATTGGCCAATGTAACTTTTGAAATGTAATCTGGTATGCTTTCCATTCCAAATTGCTTGAAATAAGAAAGGGGGACATCTACAGGGAGAGATTGTAGCAGGTAGTTGAATTTTGGAATACAATTAATTTTAATAACATTAACCATCCCAATCATAGATAAATGTAATAAAGTCCAGCTGCCCACATTGCTCAAACCTTTTTATTGAGGGGTCAAAATTAAATAAATCACACAAATTTACTAGGAATAAAATGCCCAAATATGTAATGCCCTGTTTGGGCCACTGAATGACGCCCAGCTGAAAAGCTGTCACTGGGCAGTATGCTGTCAGAGCCAAAGGTTCGGATTTAGACCAAGAGACTCTGTATCCTGAGTAGTAGTATCCAAATAATTCTGTGGAGGCAAGGCATAGATCTAGTGGGGCTGGAGACGAATAATAAAATATAATCGGTGTAAAGCAAAAGCTTATGCACTATACCTCTTGCCACCACCCCTGGAAAATCATCGTCCTTTATCGCGGCTGCTAAATTTGTGGCATCTCTTGAAATGGACAAATCCTGTCACAAATGGTTGTTGTCGCTCATGTCGCCGGAAGATGCCAGCTCTGTGACTGCGAGTCACTGACAACGTGAACGGAGCTTTAAGGTCTGGGCACAAGACGTACAACTCAAAAGCTGCAGGCTACACATTTATTTATAGTTTTCGTACCTCGATTGGACTCATTTATTTAATGATGCTGTGTCAACTATGATAAAACTTGACAGTGTTATAGACGACACTATCTTCAATATTTAATTCAGGCACTGTCACTATGGTTACAGGTGTTGAAATGCAGGCTGGACTTTGGTTATTCGTTCATACAGATAATTTTCAAGCCACTGCTGTAAGCTATGAGGACATAGAGACTCATTTGTAAGTAAATGTATCTGTCAATCCCAAACACTGACTGTGTGAACGTGGCTAAAGAATCATATGGGTTTGAAACAAAATGACGTCAAATAAATAAAAATTTTTTTTGGGTAAGCTATCTCTTCAGATGAGGAATATAAGGGCAGTTTCACAGAGGATTACATGGTTGGATGCAAACCTGAGTATGTTGGGATGTCGGAGGCGGTTCATCAGTTGTACCTCCTTCAGCATGTTGGCTCGGTTGCTGGCCATAGTGTTCATCTTAAGAGCCATCACCTGTCCTGTGATACGATGCTGCACCTTCAGAGAGACAGATAGAAGATCCTCCTGTCACTGGCAGACACACTAAAGGTTTGCTCTATTCATGGAGCAGCTGGACCGAGATCTCGGATCATACTCTCACACACATAAACAAACACACACACACACACACACACACACACACACACACACACTCTTCTGATTCATCCCAGATTTCAAAGTCACTGGCTCCAGGAAACAATTTTCTGCACTCAGAATTTTCATATTGCAGTTATTTTGACAAATATTGTGTTTGTCAACACACTTAAGCATCAATGGCAGGTTTTTCTTTATAAATATAAGCATCTCCGCATTTTTGGCAGACAGCTTGTTCCTCCTCTCATCTACAATATTCCCTGCTGTGCTAAAAAGTCACTCGCTATCTACACTTGTGCACGGTGCACAGAGGAAGGTTCGTGCTGCTTGTTCGAGAGCGGGAAAACAGCTTTTATTGTCCTGCCAAAATACAAGTGGCTGTCCACTCCGCGGCATTACTGGCTCTGATAGGTAGAGGTTCATCTGCGATGTTGTTGAGTAGCTGATGTCACCGCCACCATGTTCCCCATCTTCATCCAACAACTCTGCATACATGGCATGCAAGGAGCCAGCTCGTGGTACTTTTTCTGGGGGCTCGGAGCCGCTCACTACCAGACTCGCCTCACCATTCTGCTGCTCCAGTCCAGTGGCCAGGACATCAGAAAGCAGCCCACGTATCTGGGGCTTGAGTGCATCAGGGAAATATCTGTCTTTATACCTTTTTATTAACAAGAAAAACAAAACATTAATGAATTTATTTATTTAAAAAAATCTGAATCAGAAATACTTTATTGATCCCTGATGGGAAATTGTGTTACAGTTGCTCCATTCTAGAAATTAAATATTTTAACAGCATAGAGAAATTATACGAAAAAATAAAATAGATTAAAAAGAAATGTTCTATTGTTTAATGCATTTCGTAGGTTATGCTTGGCTCTTGTTGTGATTAGTCATAGTCTTGGCCCCATAGCATACTCCAAATTAGCATTTTTATTCTGTAGTCTTATTATAAACTATTCCAAATGCTTATTTTTACAGCACATTTAGCTGTATTTAAAGGAAATGCCAACCAGCCTAATGCCTACACAACAGAATAGCACAACAACACTGTATTCATTTCAGCAAAAGCTCCTTTTATCAATCATTTAAGCCAAGCTAGATATTCTTGCGATACAAATTGGGGAGCCATACTAGAGTTGTCAAAAATATAATTTTTCAATTTATATTGATTCTGAATTTAAATGTTTTCAATACTCATTTGACTTCTTTCTCGACTGCCATTTAATTCGCTCTGACAGCGACACACACACACACACACACACACACACAGATATGTGTGAATGAAGTTCTCTCACCTCAGATTGAGCACTGTAGATTACTGTAGAAAGGTTGGGGGTTCAAGCCCCAGCACCATTAAGATACCACTGTTGGGCCCTTGAGCAAGGCTCTTGACCCTATCTGCTCCAGGGGCGCTGTTTCATGGCTGACCCTGCGCTCTGACCAAAGCTTATTTGGGATATGCGAAAAAACTGCATTTCATTGGCTCTGTACCTGTACTCTGCACAATGACAATAAAGTTGAATCTTAATCCACCCACATTTTGCACGCATATGGCCACGGATAGCACTAGCACTCCAAACCAAGCCCAATTGTGCTGGCACAAAAATTGCGCTTAGAATTAGTGTTCTCACGAAAATCAGATAATCTGCAGGTTCCTAGCAGGTTCTTGAAAATAGAGCCCTGCAAGTCTATCCCTCACAGTCTTGTTTTCATTCCTGATAAAAATTGAATATACTGCTACCTAAGATCCATAAATAAGACTATAAAATCATTAAGCAAGGTGTTCAAGATGCCCTGTACATTTTTTATGTTTCAGGGGTTCTAGTGCACTCTGAAGTAGATTCTTTCATCATTTAATGCTGGTCCTTCCCACTTCTCTCATTTGTTCGATTGGTCCATCAGGTCTTAGTCAGGGCACATACCCATAACATCTCACAAAAAAAATATACAAAAGACTCACAACACACTATTTGGCATCAAGCTGTCTGGTTGCCTTTATAACATGCAGAACCCTGAGTGTGCATTTGTCGATCTCTTCGGGCATGTCTTCATCTTTCAAACCTGTGCCTCAGCCCAAGGCAGCTTTGTTACAGAAGTTGCCATGAAACCTTTACAAATAAATAATTTGCTTTAGGAGAGAACAAAACACAGGTATGCTCATACACACAGTTGATTTGATAACATTATATTTTGGTTCCTGGCAACTACAAAACAAATTAAATAATAATAATAATTAACTGTCATTCATTTTGATTCATGAGTTAGAAATTATTTACGCATATTTTATCACTATTAAAGTATTCTATTGACATTATCTCAAAAGTTTGCCTGTTTAAACTTGTTCACTGATGACAGAGACATTTCCACACATTCACACAACTGATGTTTACATACACTGTTAGTATTTGGTAGCATTGCCTTTTAATTGTTTAACTTGGGTCAAACTTTTTGGGTAGCCTTCCACAAGCTTCTCACAATAAGTTGATTGAATTTTGGCTCATTCCCCCAGACAGAACTGGTGTAACCGAGTCAGGTTTGTAGGACTCCTTGCTCGTGCATATTTTTTCAGTTCTGCCCACAAATTTTATATCGGATTGAGGTCAGGGCTTTGTGATGGCCACTCCAATACCTTGACTTTGTTGCCTTAACTTTGGAGGTATGCTTGGGTTCATTGTCCATTTGGAAGACCCATTTTCAACAGAGCTTAAACTTCATGGCTGATGTCTTGAGATGTTGCTTCAATATCCCTACATAATTTTCCTTCCTCATGATGCCATCAAGTGCACCAGTACCTCCTGCAGCAAAGCACCCCCACAACATGATGCTACCAACCCCATGCTTCATGGTTGGGATGTGTTCTTCGGCTTGTAACCCTCACCCTTTTTCCTTGTTACATTTTTGTTTCATTAGACAAGAGGACATTTCTTCAAAAAGTAAGATCTTTTTCCCCATGTGCACTTGCAAACTGTAGTCTGGCTTTTTATGGTGGTTTTGGAGCAGTGGCTTCTTCGTGCTGAGCAGCCTTTCAGGTTATGTCGACATAGGACAAATTTTTACTGTGGATATAGATACTTGTCTACCAGTTTCCTCCAGCCTCTTCACACAGCATCCTTTGCTGTTGTTCTGGGATTGATTTGCACTTCACACCAAAATATTTTCATCTCTAGGAGACAGTCCCATGGTGTTTATACTTGCATACTATTATACTTGCGTACAGATGAACGTGGTACCTTCAGGCATTTGGAAATTGCTCTCAAGGATGAACCAGACTTTGATTTTCCCCATGATGTCAATCAAAGAGGCACTGAGTTTGAAGGTAGGCCTTAAAATAAATCCACGTGTACACCTCCAACTAGCCTATCAGAAGCTAATAGTCTAAAGGCTTGAATCTATTTTCTGGAATTTTCCAAGCTGCTTAAAGTCACAGTTAAATTAGTGTAAACTTCTGACCCACTAGCATTGTGATATATATTCAATTAAAAGTGAAACAATCTGTCTGTAAAAAATTGTAGGAAAAATTACAAAAAAAATTACACAAAGTAGATGCCCTAAATGACTTGCCAACACTATAGTTTGCTAATATGAAATCTGTGAGCGTATGAAACCTTCACACACTCAGAAACCGACACCTTTTGACACTTGGGACAACTAATCTTCTCAACTATATATACACCATATATTATATCTCTGATTAATGGGTTATCAGCGGTCTTCCTTTTCTTCCTGTCTAAATTGAGCAATTCTAAAATATTGGGATAACAATGAGCACCATTATCTCCTGTGAATGTCTGGTGTTATTCAATAGCAGGAAACTTAATGCATAAACGATATGATAGAACACAACCCTGCAGCTAAAGTGCAGGAGTGCACATGCATGTGTGTGTTCTCACTGCTTTTATCAAAAGGTAAACACTGCTGAGGTGTAGTGCCTTCACAGGACTGGACACAGAAGACGCCCTGAGCACACATTTTATGTGTGTATTTTCAGCAATGTGGAATTATGAACATTGTTATTCTGGTGTCACCATTGAAGAGGACCAAATCTTATTTCAACCAGCCTGTTCAAAGCATTCACCACAAAACTACTGTAGATGCCAATGGACTTGCTGTTAAGGAGGTTACAAACTTGCTACTTTGTCTCAACTTGCAAAGAGTTGGAAAAATGTATTTAGGGGAGAGAGAGTCATTAATAAAAGACAGTTTTCAACTGATCTCAAAGTTAATCAGTAGGCAACGAGAAATGGAACAAAAGTAAAACTATTATATCTTATTATATTTCATGTCTCCTATAAACTGTAATTACAAGAAAACCTCTAAAAAGGCCCATAGCAATCCAAAAATATATATAAACCTAATATATATGAAATGTGATCTAGTCACAGGATCAGAGTATACGGAGTCATGCCATGGACCAAATGAGACAGTGTACTGGACAAAAGAGTAATGCAAATCATGTACAAAAGCCAAATAATGCATAAAAGCACCATCAAATTAGCAATAAAAAAAAAAAACAAGACATGAAGAACTTTGCAAATAATGGGTGTTCAAATTCTACAGAAACTGGTGGAATTCTGTGAGCACAGATTCCAATACAGAACCTACAGAATTTTCACATTTTCTGTACTGATTTGGAAGGAAAACCTGCTGAATTCTGCAGAACGGCTTTAAACATGGTAACATGTGTTCATAGCAGCAAAGACTACTACACTTTTATTGGTAAAAATCCTATAGCTCTCTTATAGTTGAAAGCATAATGAAATTAGCCAAAATATTTAAGTAAATAGCTTGCAAGAGGCAGGGATTTGTAGAATTGTGTGAAAGGCATTCCATTTAGGCCGAAATCTATAGAGCTTTCAATGGAATCCTCTGCCCCCCCCCCCCCGATGTTAAAAACAGCACCAAAAACAACACCTTATCCTGGAGTAATCATGCTAAGTTGCTAATTTGGTACTAGAAAATCCCTTGCCATTATATCAAACACAGTTGAAAGCTATCTGGTTTGTTAAATGAAGCTTAACATTGTCTGTGTTTGTTTTTCAGCTGCCACAGTATGCAATAGACTGGCATGTCTTAAGTTCAATATTAGGTAAAAAAAAAAAAAAACAGCTTTCTCTAGAAACTCAGTCAATTATTGTTTTGAGGAATTAAGGCTATACAATGTTTCAAATTGCCAAAAAACTGAATATTTCATACAAAAGGTGTACACTACAGTCTTCAAAGTCAAAGTACAACTGGCTCTAACAAGGACAGAAAGAGATGTGGAAGACCAGATGTACAACTAGACAAGAGGATCAGTACATCAGAATCTCTAGTTTGAGAAATAGACGCCTCACATGTCCTCAGCTGACAGATTCATTGAATTCTACCTGCTCAACACCAGTTTCATGTACAACACTAAAGAGAAGACAGGGCTGCAGGCCTTATGGGAAGAAATGCAAAGGAAAAAGCCACTTTTGAAACAAAAACAAAAAGGTTAGAGTGGGCAAAGAAAATTGGAAGTGTGTTATGGATCTTAACACCATTGAGCTTTTGTGGGATCAGTTAGACTGTAAGGTATGCGAGAAGTGCCCGACAAGACAGCCACATCTATGGCGAGTGCTACAGGAAGTGTGGGGTGAAATGTCTCCTTAGTATCTGGACTGACAGCTAGAATGCCAAGAATCTTCAAAGCTGTCATTTCTGCATATGGAGGATTTTTGATGAGAACTCTTTGAAGTAGTTTAAGAAGTTCTGAACAGTTCTTTTCACATTCTAATTGTAAATTTGCACGTTATTAATGCCCTGACTATTTATTGTGATTTAGCTGAATGCCACTTTGGTGAATAAAAGTACCAATTTCTTTCCACAAGAGCAAAATCTGTACATTATTCCAAACTTTCGGCCGCCAGTGTATAATGTGTTTTTTAGATGTTTATAATTATTATGATAGATAATAAATGTTAAATTGAGTCCGCCTGGTAAATCGAGTCCCCATGGGGGTAACCATTTGTAATGCCTGAGCAAAATCCTATCATGTTATTGTGATAGCATGTCAATGAAGTCTAGACTAACTGAAAAATACAAACAATGACACATCTTTAATTTCACAATCTATAACTTCAGTTATATACTATTATGTGTATTGTTAAACTTATCAACTTATGGTTTAAAATTAAATGAAATTAAATGTCATATTTACAAAGTTATATCGACATACATCATAAAACGATTTAAAATAATTTTTACTCCGGCAGTGAAAATAGTACACATTAATAGGTCCCTCAGCCAATGGAATTGCTGTAACGTCAGAGCGAGACCCGATTTTCAGGGGGGGGGGAAATTGATTCACACAACACTGGCTATGTGCGCTGCCATATTGTTTACATGCAATGCAACATGGGATTTTAAAGTTTGTGATAGAAGTATAGAAGTTTCTATAGGTCTAGCACTTTCAGCATCCTGTGACGGTGTGTGCATCAGCCGTATGCAGTTTCAACCTCTCCCCTTAGATCGGGACATTTGCGCAACTCATAGAAGACGCTGAAAGCACAGAGAAATGCCAGTTTTGGAGTATGAAGTTATTTTCATGACCTGCTTCCATATTATTTTCACTTTAATAAAGCTATAATGCATTAAATATAACTGCATTTAAGATGTAATGCCTGAGTGTTTCCTTTAAATAGCTCCGACTCTACTTATTCCACAACGAGAGTGCTTCTGTATTTACTTATAAATTTTTTATTTTTTTTTGTATAATTCGCTTATAATTTGCAATCTACATCACCTGAACCTGTTTGGAAGGTTTAGTGCATCTGGACTGTGAGCTATGTAATTCTTCCTCTCCTCAGTCAGACTTGAACTGCAGTGCTGCTCTCACACGTCATCATTAGTGTTTAATGTGATCTCACGTTACGTTAAATTAGATCAAACGACTATTCGACAACTAAAATTTTTGTCGACAATTTGTGTCGAAGTTGTCGATAATGTCGACTAATCATTTCAAACAGGTGTGAATGCAGATGACACCGGTTTGATCATACGCATCTGAGCCCAGCCTTGCGTAATCACACCAGTTTGATCGCACGTGCGAAAGTGTTAGTGTCATTAAACCACTTTCACACTACAGCACACTGGCAGAGTCCGCCCTGCGGCAGTCCAAATAGAACATTTAACAGGCCCTAAAACACTCATACACATAAAACATTTTCCTTCATCATTGCTTGAATATTTTATAAATTGAAAAGACTTTTCTACTTTTACACTGTAAAGAGTATGCTTTTTTTTAATTGAATTCCAAAGATTGGTTCCCAAGATGCACATGAACATCAACCCCTGCTATCTTTAGAAAATGATTAATGAAAATGTCCTATACTGTAATATCACATGAATGTGATTCAGGGCCATTGCTGGCAGCGCTAAACAATGTAGCATGTATCTAATAACCACATGCTCGAAAAAAAAAATTTCAGTAGTGGTCTGGATGACAAAACCTTGAATGTTTTTATAACATGTTCATGTTTTACATGCCGCGTTCTAAATTTCACTCGCAGTTTCCTGGTGAAATTAACAATAGAGGCACTACAAAAACTTTCACACAAATAAAAAGTACAACAGATGATTATGACTTCATAAACACTTGCTCACACTGCTGTTGTGAATGCTTTTAGGACACTATCAATTAGGTTTAGGTTTTGGTTTTGGGTAATGTCTGTATTGTTTAACTAATTTGTTTTTAGGTCACTATCAGTAAGATTTAGGTTAAGGTTTTCAGCTAGGGACGTACATTTAACTTATTAAAACCTTAATCTAACAGCTCCTCACTGGACATTTCATGCTAGATTCTTCATTCTACTGCAATTCTTCATGCCAGAGAAATTTATTTTCCCTTTTTAGAAACTTACATTCACTTCATAGTCTGTGCAGAAGTTGTAATATTATACTTATATTTTTGCTATAGCTGATTAATCTCATATAGAAAGGATGTGTCTGAGTAAGGTGATTAACCCAGTAGTGAAGCGCTACAGTTTAATGGTATTCAGCTCTTTTAGCTCCCACTGTGAATGAAAATGTATCAGCTGATATAAGACCTAAAATAAATAGATATAATAGCATGAGTACAGTGAAGTATTAAATCCTAACTGATCAATTATCCTCATGATGCATATTTTTCATCTCCTCTTCATTATATATCGATAATTTTTGTCTGTAATTCGATGACAAGATCAACAATGCTTCTGAACGTGTATGAAATCATAACTCCTACCACTTTTGTTTCAATTGTACAAAGACCACACACACACAATTTTTATATAGTGACTGACCAACACAAAAACTAGCATCAACATTGTTTAGCCCAGTTATTTGGCATTTAGCAGACACTTTTAGTCCATACATAGTTTCTATAATCATTTAGTTTTTTATTTATTACAGGAACAGAACTACTGTAATAACCTGGGGTTAAAAGCCTTGCTCAAGGATCCAATTACAACAGAAGAGTCAAGCAATTCCCTGGTTCACGTGATGCCCCTTTGTGTTTAAATCTAGAATTAGTGCTAAAATCTGTAATTACACTGACACCGAAATGTTTCAAATATCACAAAAACACACCCGTAAGAACACAGGTGGTTGCTCCAACATGCAGTTTCAAGTAGGCTTCAAACATCGTTCAGAATGCTCTGATATTTAAAACATACGCAAACACAAACAAACGTGCAGGAGCACACAGCTCAGTGGCAGCAATGGAGCTTGACAGCCATGCATGCCCTGACAAGAGGCACTGAGGACCGAGAGAGAGAGAGAGAGAGAGAGAGAGAGAGAGAGAGAGAGAGAGAGAGAGAGAGAGAGAGAGAGAGAGAATGCAAAAGGGAAGCACCAAAAGGGGACTTTGTTGTCAATCAGGCTTTCAGAATCGTGTCAAAACTAGCTTGCAAATTGTTTACAACCTCAAACTGTCTGACCAATCAGACTACCTTTTTACCATTCAGTCCATAAATCCCTTTCCACTCAAACTACTGTCAAAACCACAATGTACGGTGGTGTGCTTTCCTAGAAAACTTTCCATTACACTCCCCAAATCAATATTTAATGGATGCGAGTCTTGAGCCCATCTTCAAAATGTGTGACACAGAGGAAAGGAGGTAACCAGATCCAATCTACAAGCATCTTTTCTAATTGTGGATCTAACGTTACCGTGACATAACCCCTTTGTCAAATGCAGAGCGGCGTGCAGTCACCAGACTAATTACAGGATTTCAAAAACACACTGGCACTCAATGAACACACTCGATACACAAAGCTCAAACAGAAGACTACACAAATACATTAACACATGAATATTTCAATAAGTTCAATACACTTTTTTCCAACTCTTAATGAAAGCTCAAATTTGATTTTCTTCCATGCTCTTCTGCTATACGATCTCTATTGTCCAGTGTAATTTGATCAGAGTTGAAATGATGAAAATAGAACATAATTCTCCACTATGAATATTCAACTCACCATCACAATAAAGTTTCTCATTTAAACTGCATGCAAGTGACAAGACACTTTTAGTCAGACAAGGCTGACACATATGCTACACTAAGAATTTCAAAACAGGCATCTGTAAACAAATGATGCTAGACCTTTTCTTCATCATCTGGTTGTATGAGATCAGTTTCCCTCAAGTCTACACGAGTCTCCTACCACAGGTGTAGTTGATAATAATAATTAAAGACATGTTCCACTCTTTTTGGCCAGAAACTGGTTAAAAAAAAAAAAACTTTCATTTTGAATTGTCTGTACATCTATTGATCATCATATTCTGTTGCTCAGCTGGTCGACCATGGCACAGTCAACATAATGGGTTGATTCCCAGTGAACGCACATACTGATAAAACATACACTCACCTAAAGGATTATTAGGAACACCATACTAATACTGTGTTTGACCCCCTTTCACCTTCAGAATTGCCTTAATTCTACGTGGCATTGATTCAACAAGGTGCTGAAAGCATTCTTTAGAAATGTTGGCCCATATTGATAGGATAGCATCTTGCAGTTGATGGAGATTTGTGGGATGCACATCCAGGGCACGAAGCTCCCGTTCCACCACATCCCAAAGATGCTCTATTGGGTTGAGATCTGATGACTGTGGGGGCCATTTTAGTACAGTGAACTCATTATGTTCAAGAAACCAATTTGAAATGATTCGAGCTTTGTGACATGGTGCATTATCCTGCTGGAAGTAGCCATCAGAGGATGGGTACATAGTGGCCATAAAGGGATGGACATGGTCAGAAACAATGCTCAGGTAGGCCGTGGCATTTAAATGATGCCCAATTGGCACTAAGGGGCCTAAAGTGTGCCAAGAAAACATCCCCCACACCATTACACCACCACCACCAGCCTGCACAGTGGTAACAAGGCATGATGGATCCATGTTCTCATTCTGTTTACACCAAATTCTGACTCTACCATCTGAATGTCTCAACAGAAATCGAGACTCAGACCAGGCAACATTTTTCCAGTCTTCAACTGTCCAATTTTGGTGAGCTCTTGCAAATTGTAGCCTATTTTTCCTATTTGTAGTGGAGATGAGTGGTACCCGGTGGGGTCTTCTGCTGTTGTAGCCCATCCGCCTCAAGGTTGTGCGTGTTGTGGCTTCACAAATGCTTTGCTGCATACCTCGGTTGTAACGAGTGGTTATTTCAGTCAAAGTTGCTCTTCTATCAGCTTGAATCAGTCGGCCCATTCTCCTCTGACCTCTAGCATCAACAAGGCATTTTCGCCCACAGGACTGCCGCATACTGGATGTTTTTCCCTTTTCACACCATTCTTTGTAAACCCTAGAAATGGTTGTGCATGAAAATCCCAGTAACTGAGCAGATTGTGAAATACTCAGATCGGCCCATCTGGCACCAACAACCATGCCACGCTCAAAATTGCTTAAATCACCTTTCTTTCCCATTCTGACATTCAGTTTGGAGTTCAGGAGATTGTCTTGACCAGGACCACACCCCTAAATGCATTGAAGCAACTGCCATGTGATTGGTTGATTAGATAATTGCATTAATGAGAAATTGAACAGGTGTTCCTAATAATCCTTTAGGTGAGTGTATTGCTGCGTCCCAATTCGGATACTATCCGTCCTAAATAGTATTCGAAAATAGAATTAGTACGTCCCAAATCGTAGTATGTTGAAATGAGTGTTCCAAAGATGCCCGGATGGTCTACTATTTCCGGTCAGAATCCGAAGTGCAGATCGATGCACACTCTAACGGCTAATATTGCCCACAACCCATTGCGTGCAGGAGGGAGGAGCTTTGAGATGATGCAAACATGGCGGCCGGATGCGGCAGCGGAGATGCACCCTCAGTTTTTAAGTGTAAGAACTTAAACGTTTAGCGCTAATTAAAGTTATATTTTATAGTCTCATAATATTAATGGATTTGTGTTGTGCAAAAAAAGTACCGTGTTTATCTTGTAGGGTCCGATGAAGACACTGAGCGCCTCATTAACTGGCGCATTGCCAACGACGATGTTTGTTTAACTGTCGCGGTGTGCGTAACTAGGCAACCACGTTCTCTTCCATTGCATGACGTCTTCGTAGTATGTCCCAGAACGTGCATACTCTTTTGCTACACACTCAAAAGTATGTACATTTTCTTCAAAAAAAGAGTACATACTTTTAGGTCGTAGTATAAGTAGGCGAATTGGGACGCAGCATATATCTTGAATGAACCATCAGTCTGCCAATTAGATCAAATGTAAATGTTTTATAATTTAAAACCTAAAAAAAACTTTATGTAATGTTTTGGCATCTTATATCTTGATATTTTGTTATGTAATGCAATAAAATTCATACAATTCTAGTGCCTTGACTGCACAAATACTTTAGGGCCACTGATGGTATATACCTCAGAATTTTTTTTTTTTTTCATACAATGGTGCTACAACTAACAAACTATGCTCCATGTTTCCACTGTGATTTGAAAAACAACAGACAGAAATTTCTGGCTGTAAATCTCTATCAGCTTCTTGTTCAGGAATCTCACCTAAACAGCCACTTTTGTCTTGCTGCAACTCGAAAGGAAGGCAGCACGCCGAGCACACAATTAGGTGAACATCAAACTGAGGAAAAAACATTCCATAGTCTTTCATCATTCAGATTTAATCAAAGTAGGCAGAAAAAGGGAGAGAATGGCCATAGTTAGAAGAATGTAATTCAGCGCTGTGAAAAAGTATTTGCCCCATCCTGATTTCTTCTGTTTTTGTGTCTCATACAAAATAGTTTCAAAACTTCAAACTAAATCTAACATAAAACAAAGGCAACCTGAGTAAACACAAAATACAGTTTTTAAATGACAACGTTATTTACTGTAGCAGAAAAGTTATCTAATACCAACTAGGCCAGTGTGAAAAATGGTTTGCCCCCTTAGTTACTAAATGCCCATATCTATGAAACTGCATTCATGATGGGGTTCAGCTGGAATATGCCAAGGTCAAAAAAATTCCAGAAATGATGAGGAAAAAGTGGATTGAAATATATCACTCTGGGAAGGGTTACAAAGCTATTTCAAAGGCTCTGGGACCACAGTGAGAGCCACACCGCCATGTTGCCAGATTTGAACAAGTTTGCAGGCAAACAATACTGAGTGCTGCAGCCATGGAAGCCAGCAAACAAACTGTATCAGAGATAATGGAGTCCACCTGACCTAAAAAGCCTCACCATCCATCTAAAAACCACCATGACCAAAGGCGTAGTAAAACGAGGACAAATCTCGTCGCTTGACATTTTCAGTTTCGCTCATTCCTGTTGCGTGTCCACATCCTGGCAACCCGCATGAGCTTCGAGTCTGAGGTGGGGCAGACAACTACAATATTTAGAATTTGGACTGCAGTACCCAATTCCAATGCTTGTTGTCAATCTTACATATAGCTCCTTTAAATCAAACGACTATTTGACAACAAAAAGTGTCGACAATTTTGTGTCAACGTTGTCAATAATGTCGACTAATCATTGCAGTCTACCTCTGAATGGCTCAAAAGAAGCTAAATTAAAGTTTTGGAGTGGTCTAGTCAACCCTCCAATGTGGCTGAACTAAAGAGTGGGACAAAATTCCACCACAGCATTGTGAAAGACTGATCTCCAGTTATTGGAAGTGTTTATTGCAGTTGTTGCTGCTAAAGGTGGCACAACCAGCTATTAAGTTTAAGGGGGCAGTTCGTTTTTCACATGCTTCAATAAAAAAAAATAAAAAAAAACATATATATTTGAAAACTGTATTTTGTTTACTCGGGTTGCCTTTGTTTTTTGTTATATCTCGTCTGAAGATCTAAAACAATTTAGAATGAAAAACACACAAAAATAGAAATCAGGAAAGGGGGAAATACTTTTGCTGCACTGCAGCCAAGCAAACATATTTCCTCCTGCAGAACTGAAGAAATATCAACCAAGCCATTAGTTGAACAGATAGTCTTGAGGTTTTTTTCTGACTAATTCAGCAGACATACATGAGGTGGAAGAGGGGGGAAAAAAATAATTAGACGAGAACGAACAGAAACAGTTTTCAGTCAAGTGCAAAACTCCTTACTATTGCCAGAATCTTTACTAAAAAAATAACCTGACGGATCTGTCACAACAGGTACAGATACTGTGCGATTGCTCAACAGTATCATTGTAGGCAATTGATGTAACTGAAAGAAACAATATCTAACTCAAGTTTCAATTTCAATTATTTATTGCACTGGACTATTTATTGGACTTTTACCACATTTATTGTCAAAATAATAAAAGTCATATTTACACATTTTATAACGCTTTAACTCTAGGCAGAAACAAATAGCAGCTACAGAATATTTGCATTTATATTGACCACAACAGCAGTGACATTCTAGAATGCAGCAATACCTGGAAGGAAGCTATGACCATATTAAGTGTAAGGTCAGTAATTTGGGTGACAGGGTGACCTTTAAAAGATGGCTAATTAGGTCTCTCCTCTCACTGTCAGTCTCGCATGCTCACAGACAAACACCAGGGTAGGGTTTCCAGCACACCTGCGTAACTTGTCAACAGGTATCCTCTTACAAAAACACAGACCTACTGTCCTTACATAGGTCACGAGACTCACGACCCTTCTGCTCTAGCAGGAAGGTAACACCGACAATAACTTGGGTTATTCTTAAAGGGATAGTTCACTCAAAAATTAAAATTATCTCATCATTTACTCACCCTAATGCCTGTGTATGACTTTTTTTTGCTCAACACAAACAAAGATTTTTAGAAGAATATCTCAGCTCTATTGGTCCATACAATGCAATTGAATGGTGGCCAGAACTTTGAAGCTCCAAAAAGCACATAAAGGCGGCATAAATGTAATCCATAAAACACCAGTGGTTGAATCCATAACTTCAAAAGTGATATACATGTGGGTAAGAAACAGATCTGTGCAAGACATTTTTTACCATAAATCTCCACTTTTACTTTCACAATCTTCTTTTGTTTTTGGGCAGGGAGGAGAATGTAGAGTAAAAAGGGACTGAAATCTTGATCTGTATCTTACACAAACCTATCATATAGTTTCCGAAGACAAGAATTTAACCACTGGCACTGTATGGATTGTTTATGCTGCCTTTATATGTGTTTTTTGGACCTTCAAAAGTTCTGGCTACCTTTAACTTTCATATTTTATATATATATATATATATATATATATATATATATATATGGACCTACAGAGCTGAGATATTCTTCTACAAATCGTTGTTTGCGTTCTACAGAAGAAATTAAGTCATACACATCTGGTATGGCATGAGGATGAGTATATTACAGGATTTTAATTTATGGGTGAACTTCTCCTTTAATGGCAAAGTGATTAATAAAGGGTGTTCTCTCTGTCTGACCAATCATGTTGAGCGTGTAATGGATCATACATGTGCTTTACAGGGCTGCAACACTTGGATGAATATTATAACAGCATAAAAAAATTAAATAAGATAGTTAGCTGTCCAAAATCATGGCAGTCACAGATGCATTTATTAGTACACATGAATACAAATATCATGTTTTAAAATGCAGCAGTAAACAAACAAATGGCGTAAAATAAAAGACGTATCTACCTTGAACACCTCCGAGAAGAAACCTGAGCCGATCTTCTCGCAGATAAAGTCATCTATTCGTGCCAGGCTGGACACGGCGCTGCGCAGCGCCCGGTAAGAGGAGGGCCTGGGCCGGTGCGCCCCGTGAATCCCGTGCACGGTGGAATCCGAAGCCTCCACTTCCAGGTCATCGTGGTCCATTACGGTGGTCCCGGATAAAATTCCTCGCGCACTCTAAATTCCAGCACGAGCGTTTACATATCTCTGCCACTCGCGCGACACTGACATGTAGTCTCAAGGTCTGTGTAATTGTCTGTCAAGAAATTATCCTTTTGCTCAAGTTAAGAAAGGCAGAACGCAATCCCCGCAGAGCGTCCGGCGCCCGTTAAACGCGGTTTATTGAACTCCGGCATGTGCCGAATGCGTCTGTGCGTGTCAGACGGGCCTCGCGCTGCAAACAACGTCTCCCAAAAACCGTGACCTATGTTGTACAGATCTTCAGGTCTCTTGAGCCGCTTCCTTCATACCGATGTCTGGCTTCATTTCAGTTTCCTGATAAAAAGAATAAATGCATCGATGTAAATTGCACTTATATTTATATATTATGATTACTATGTCCTGAACGCGTTTTGGTTAAGTCGGTCTTCTGTAAATACTATTTTGTCAAACTGACAGCGGCATCTTCAGCTAGTCGGACTACGGATAATAAATTATACATAGAGACGTGAGGCAATTCGAGCTGTTGCGACGTCTCCAAAATCATCCGTGCGTTTTAAACAGTCTGTATATTGCTATTTATTCTCTGACGTAGCCTTGTTAGATTTATTATCATGATTTCGTGACTATTCGTTCATCATAATGTAGCCCATATACCCCCCAAATTACCTGCGGGGAGCTGCACTACAGGTATCAATTTATGCAGTCTTCGCTTCACCACCATCTAGTTATTGCCAGCTTGTAATAATCCTCGTGTTTTATGTTATAAACGAGCAAACGGGGAGCCCCGATTGGCATCTGTGTTTGTAGTCGCAGGAAATGTGTGCATAGAGAATTTGAGTTCTTATTGGAAGGACTCACCTGGGCGGGTCCAGCAGCAGCAGGTCACATGCAGGGCGCGCGCTCATACTTCAAGCCGTGGGTTTCACTGAAGGTTTCAGGCAAGTATTTCCATGTCCGCTTATTATAAGCGACTTTTTCATGAAGTCGCTTATAAATATAAGTCGCGTGTTGCGGTTTTTTGGGCTTGTTTCCGGACTACAGTGACGTTTTTGGGCTTGTTCATGCTTGGGCTCTCAAAACACAATAAACTGGGATCCACCACTAATTCAGCTGACAAATATCCCCATCTCAGAATCAGCTTTATTGCCAAGTATGCTTACACATACAAGGAATTTGTCTTGGTGACAGGAGCTTCCAGTGTACAACAATACAAAAACAGCAGCAAGACATAGATAATTAAAAAAATAAAAATAAAATAAAAATAAAAATAAATAATTATACATTTACGTACACTCACCTTCATACATACCTATTGTGGTATTGTGGTAATAGGTAGAGCCTGACGGTTCTGGTGCTCAGGGCAATAATCTGCTCAGCAGTCCGGACTGTCCTCTGTAGACTTCTGATGTCTGATTTCATAGTTACATCAGTAGTGTTAAACACACGGCTAGTGGAAGAGTCATCTGACCCGTACATATGGCCGAATTCCGAACTTGCAGTCTCGCGAATACGCGATTTTCACCTGACACTGGATCGGTGAATCAGTTCCTCAGCTGCTGGTGCAGCCCTATCCATTTCCTCGATCACGGCAATAATGAC
Source organism: Moxostoma hubbsi (assembly GCA_032164185.1). NCBI lineage: Eukaryota > Metazoa > Chordata > Actinopteri > Cypriniformes > Catostomidae > Moxostoma > Moxostoma hubbsi. Next base: position 40,406,159 of record JAVLUX010000003.1, read on the forward strand.
AAAAATTGACACGAAATAACGATTCACTGACATATGAGACATCATTATGGATTGCGAGCAAGTTCTACTCTACACAAGAAATTTCAAGCTCAAAATATTTAGAGTAGAGAAAAACTAATGTGCATACGCTCTGTACAAAACAATGTTTAACAAAATATAATCTGCCCGCATATTTTTACATTTAGTACAAAACTGTGCAGTGTAGATCAATGATGAAGACAAGGAGACGCCCCAAAGGGTTAATATTAGTTAACAGTGCAACATCTCTCTACAGAACCACAGGCCTAACATTAGGCTATAATGTTTCAGCGTAACATCCATCCATCCATCCATCCATCCATCGACAACCGCTTATCCTGTGTACAGGGTCGCGGGGGGGCTGGAGCCTATCCCAGCTAACATTGGGCGAAAGGCGGGGTACACCCTGGACAGGTCGCCAGTCCATCGCAGGGCCACACATAGACAAACAACACTCACACTCACATCCACACCTAGGGCAATTTTTTATTTTTTTTGGAGACATCAATTAACCTAGCCTGCATGTCTTTGGATGGTGGGAGGAAGCTGGAGCACCCGGAGAGAACCCACGCATAATTCCTTCTGATACAAATAATGGCCAGCATCGTCCAATCACTGCCAACTATGTTAAAATAAATTATACATGATAAATTCTGAATCGGTGTACTGATTACCATTGTTCCATGTTTGCCAGATATGTTGAGTGGTTCAAACACCTGCAGCCTGTTCTCTGAAACATCGAGTGGAGAGATCCACCTATGGGAAGGGCATCCGTACCCGACCTCTGCAGAAGCATCAATTGCACCAAGTCTAGCTAGACAGACCGAAGCGCATGACCTATGCCAGGTAAGGACCCGTCCCCTTACCTGAGAGCATAAAAGAACCTGCATGCGCTGCTGTTCCTCAGTAAGTATATTCGCTTCTCCTGCAGCAAGTGGGGCAAGATTGGTGGATCTCTCCACTCGATGTTTCAGAGAACCGGGGTTACTAGTAACCTATTGTTCTCTTTCAGCATCTCATGTTCGAGATACACCTATGGGAGACATTGATAGCTCCCCGATTGCCCAATACACTCACAGTGAGGTCCTGCAAGCCGAACACCAGATCCTTTGGATAAAAGATGGCGCCATTGTGTGTGGCTTGCCGTCTGTCACTGTCATTGCTGTGTGTGTTTTTGCTGTTTGTTTTGCTTTTTGCCCGGGATGTCGACTCTCTGCTGGTGTATGATCGCCAAACACTGCTGGATCTGCAATTTTCTGCTGAAAATTTAGTAAAATTGGATGATGGTGGACGTGAAACCTTGCCCCCGCTCCTGGCGAGGCTCCCGGCTCACCTTTGGCACGTCCCGGCTCCACCTTCTCGGCGTGAGCGCCAACGAAAGCGCACTCGCCGCCAGGGAAAACGTAGTGGCCGGCTGCTGAGGTTGAAGGCCCGTCTTGCATGGTGTTCTACGCCTTTTTGGACTGAGTTAGGAGTCGTGCCTAGCCTCGTTATTCCCCGACGCTCGCTGGACTCTGTCGGTGCCTGGCTGATACCTGTCGTCGGCCCGGAAGAGGTGTTCCAGCCCTGCGGCCCCTGCTCTCCTCGTCCCCGCTGGCGCGGAGTCAATCACAGCAACTTGCGGTCTCTGCGTCGGGTTTCACGAACATCCAGCGCGGCGGATACGCCGGTTCCTGCCAGGTTTGGACTGGTAAATGCTAGATCTCTAGCAAATAAGACTTTTGCATTAAAGGATTTTTTCACGACCCGAGGATTGGATTTCCTCTGTGTAACTGAGACATGGCTGAGTGATGGTGAGTCCAGCGCTTTCACAGAATTTCTACACCATGATTGCTGCTACCTTAACTCCCCGCGAAAATCTGGCCGAGGAGGAGGAATAGCGACTGTATATAAGAGTCATTATAAATGTAAGCAGATATTGCTGTCTTCCGCTTTCAGCAGTTTTGAGCTGAGTTTATTTGAGATTGGTCGCTCTCACACAGTGTTGTGTGTTGTGGTCTATCGGCCCCCCAAGTACAATAAGGACTTTTTAAATGATTTTTCTGATTTTCTGGCTGAAATCATGCCTAAATATGATCGTGTTCTTATTGTTGGGGATTTTAATGTTCATGTGTGTTGTCCTGATAAGCCAGTGACAAAGGGTTTTCTAAACCTCATTGATTCTTTTAATCTTGTGCAATCTGTGTCTGGACCCACACAAGAATATGGACACACACTTGATCTTGTTTTGTCATATGGTTTGCCTGTTCTTAATCTAGAGATATGTGACGCAGTGTTTTCTGACCATATGCCTGTATTATTTGAGACTGCTCTTGCCTGGCATACATTTAAACCTCGCGCTGCTGCACGGCGCTGTCGCATGATTAACCCTTCCACTGCTGCTCAGTTCTCGGCTGCTTTCAGTCAGAACATCATCACTCCTGAGTCTGTATTGCACACAGAAGAGCTTAGCTCATGGTTTCACTCCACCTGCCAAACTGTTTTAGACACTGTGGCTCCATTAAAATCCAGGCAGCCTAAAACTATATCTGAGCCCTGGCTAAATGACATGACTCATGCTGCCAGACGTGAGTGCCGTAGAGCTGAGCGCAAGTGGAAGAAGGACAAACTGCAGGTGTCTCTTCAAATGTTAAGAGATTGCTGGCGTCATTTCCAGGAAACTGTGAAAGATGCTAAAAGAAAACATTTCTCAAATATTATTCTGGCAAATTGTCACAAGCCTCGTGTTTTGTTTAACACCATTGACTCACTTTTAAATGCCCCGCAGAATGCTTGTATGGAGGCATCCCCTGCTATGTGTGAAAATTTCCTTTGTTTTTTTATTGATAAGGTCACTTCTATTAGGTCTCAAATTGCACCTTCACTTTCAGACCCTTCAATCTCTGTCCCCTGCTCGGCTGTTTTTGATCATTTTGAGCCGGTGACTTTTTCTTTTTTAGAGGAGGTTGTTGGTCACTTAAAGCCCTCAGGTTCTCCAAATGATGCTGTCCCCCCTCGACTATTTAAGGAGGTTTTCCCTACTGTAGGACCATCTGTTGTTGCAGTTATAAATGGTAGTCTGACCTCGGGTGTGATCCCTGAAATTTTAAAACATGCAGTAGTTCAACCTCTGATTAAAAAACCTGCTCTAGATCTATCAGTTCTTGCTAATTTCAGGCCTATTTCCAAATTACCCTTCCTTTCGAAAATCCTGGAGAAGATTGTGCACAGTCAATTATTGGCCTTTTTGGAAGAACATAACATATTAGAGGTTTTTCAGTCCGGATTTAAAACCTTGCACAGCACCGAAACCGCTCTTTTAAGAGTTTTTAATGATATCTTTTTAGCGACTGACTCTGGTGACTGTGTTATCCTTGTGCTTTTAGATCTAACTGCTGCATTTGACACAGTGGATCATGAAATATTGATTGCACATTTAAGGCAGTGGGTGGGCATCAGTGGCATAGCACTGGAGTGGTTTAGGTCATACTTAGCGGATCGAACTTTTTGTGTTAGTGTAGGTGAATATGTATCCTCCTCTGCTCCTCTTTTGTGTGGGGTCCCACAGGGCTCAGTCCTCGGCCCTCTACTTTTCTCTTTGTATTTGCTTCCACTTGGTTCCATACTTAGAAAGTACGGCATTTCATTCCACTGTTATGCAGATGACAGTCAGATTTATGTACCACTTAAAAAGAAAAATTATAACTCTGTTGGACAACTACTCAATTGCCTCGACGACATAAAGGCCTGGATGGCTCTGAACTTTTTAAATTTTAATGATAAAAAAACAGAAGTGATGGTTTTTGGAGGCACCACTGGGACCCCACCTGTAGATCTGGGCTCCTTGGCTCCCTATATTAAACCTAGCATTACAAACCTAGGAGTTAAAGTGGACCCTGAGCTTAAATTTGACATTCAAATCAAAGCTGTTGTCAAATCAAGTTTCTTTCATTTGAGGCAGCTGGCTAAAATAAAGCCAATTCTGTCAAGACAACATTTTGAAAATGTAATCCACGCCTTTGTAACTACACGGCTGGACTACTGTAATTCACTATATGTGGGGGTTAGTGGGTCCTCCATCACCCGTCTCCAGATGATACAAAATGCAGCAGCACGTCTTTTAACGGGCACACGTAAACATGAGCACATTTCCCCTATTTTAGCTTCACTACACTACACTGGCTGCCTATTCAATTTAGGATCCATTTTAAAATTCTGTTATTTGCTTTTAAATCATTAAATGGTCTTGCCCCGCCATACCTCTCTGAGCTTCTACACTCTTATAAACCCGCCCGCACTCTCAGGTCAGATGATCAGCTGCTCCTGACTGTGCCTAAAACTAAGCGTAAGCTCAGAGGGGACCGTGCATTTGCTGTGTCTGCCCCTAAACTATGGAATGATCTGCCTTTGCATGTTAAGCAGGCCTCTTCTTTATCTGTTTTTAAAACCCTTCTTAAAACTCATCTTTTCTCTTTGGCTTTTGACACCTAGTAAGATGTCGACTTTTTATTGTATGGTTATTAATTGTACATATGTTTATGTTTTCTGTACAGCACTTTGGTCAACTTTGGTTGTTGTAAAGTGCTTAACAAATGCATGCTTGGTGACATGAAAATGCATGCTTGGTGACATGAATGTGCATGGCCTACCACCCATAACCCCTTTTTCTTACTCTTTATATTATGAATATAAAAAAGAAAGAAAAGGAGCATACAGGGGAGGGGCTATGAAGAACCCACCCCCAGGAAAGAATGAGCTACTGGGGTCCTGGTAACATCCAGCAGGTAATGTACAAAAGTGTAGGGAGAAGCCCAGCTGGCAGCAGAACACATGTTCTGCTATTAAACTCCCTTAAACAGAGCACAGGAGGCAGCCATGCCCCTCATGGAGTGGGCTCTGAAGCCTCCTTGAGGTTGCAATCCCTAGATTCATATGCCAAAATTATAACTTCCACAAGCCAATGCCAGAGGCGTTGCCTAGAAATGGGATTCCCCATGTGAGGGGGGCCCAAGAGATGAAGAGCTGATAGCTCTTCTGAAAAGCACTAGTCCTATCTAAGTACGCCCGCAGGGCACAGACAAGACACAGAGCATTCAGCCTCTGATCCTCCACAGAGGAAAAAGGGGGAGGGTGAAAAGCAGTATGCTGCATTACCTCACATGAGAATGCTGGGAAGTATTTAGGCATAAATGCCGTGTTGGGCCCTAGGAAAACCTTATCTCCACTGAGAAAATTTAGTGCACAAGGAATGAACAGAGACTGCATGCAAGTCACGGACACGTTTAGCTGATGCTAAGGCAAGGAGCAAAGCTGTCTTGAAAGACAGCAGATTTAGGGAAATGCTTCCCAGGTTCTCGAAATGCTGCTGAGATAAAGCCTCCAGCACAATAGGGAGGTCCCACTCAGGAACAGTTCTTCTAGTAAATGGGGGAGAATGGCGGGCACCCTTCATAAATCTACGAATGAGGGAGAACTGCCGTGCCGTTGAGCCATCAAACCCAACATGACAAGCAGAAATAGCTGCCAGGTAGATCTTAATAGTGGAGATCTATCCTTATCCATAAGGTCTTGTAAAAATCACAAAATATCAGAGACTGAACACTGATATGATGTGGAACCGTGGCCATCACACCACCATTCAAACACTTGCCACTTACAGTCATATAAGGACCATGTTGAGGAGGCCTTAGAGTTCTGTATATTGGAATCCACATGTGGGGGGGAGGCACATAAAGCTTGCATTTGTCATCTCACGGGCCAAGCCCAGAGAGCTACCCTGTCTGGGTGGGGGTGATATATCTCCCCATTCGCTTGAGACAACAGGTCTGTGCGTAGAGGGAGGGGCCATGGCTGGACATGCAGAAGAGGAATTATCTCTGCCAGCCACGGTGCTTTGGGCCACCTGGGTGCTCAAAATGAGGGACAGGCTCTGCTCTCTCACCCTGGCCAGGGTGGGTATTAACAGGCACAGGGGAGGGAATGCGTAGAGCAGCACTTTGGGCCACAGGTGGGCTAGTGCGTCCATGCTGAGGGGCTCATCCTTGTCCTTTAGTGAGAACATAGAACAATGGGAGTTTTTGCACAAGGCCTGTCCGAATCTGTCCCACAACATGCCCACTATCTGAGGGTGGAGGCACCAGTCTCCGTAGAGCGGGTTCCCCCTCGACAGAAGGTCCACACCCCTGTTCTATATGCCTGGAACTTGGTTTTGTGCGTAACGACAGGAAGTTCCACCTGCTCCACACTACAAGCCTGTGAGCTAGAGCATGAAGCTTGGGCAAGCACCACCCTGGCAATTGATATATGTGCCTCTGCTGTGTATTGTCGCAGCATACGAGCATATGATGCCCCAGCAAGTGGGACAGAAAATGATTCAGTGCTTTCCATACAGTCATGAGCTCCAAATTATTTATGTGGGCTGAACGAAGTTCACACGAAAACTGTTCACCGCACTGCCCTCCTGAGTGGCTCCCCACCCTGTTAAAGACATGTCTGTCGTTACTACTATTCGCAACATAACATCCCTGAGAGAGGTCCCATGTGCCTAAAAATCTGCGCCCCTCTAGTGGTGCAAGGCTGCTGTGCACAAGCATGTCGCTGTAACAGAGTGACAGAGATCGTATAATGGGCTGAAATGGAGGTATAAACCCCACATGCAAGAAGGCCCAAAGGCAAATCCTGTATAGCTGATGCCATAAGACCGTGTAATCTGTGACATGTGCGATATTGCACTTTCGCCCCCTCCTTGAATTGTGATAGACAATTAATTAAATAGAGAATGCGCTCGTGAGAGGTGCGTGTGCATGGAGATTGAATTCAGCTCCAGACCCAGGAATATAACATTCTGAGCGGGTGTAAAATTACTTTTGTTCACATTCACTCTGAACCCAAGTGATGTGATGTGCGTGAGCACATGCGAGTGTCTTGGACCACTTTCTCTTTGGAATTGCTATGATAAAAAAAAAATCGTCTATGTATGTTAGGATCTTTAGACCCGTTATTCTCAGCGTCGCTAAGCTTACCTCTGCACATAGACAGAACACCCTCGGACTCAGCGAGAGGCCAAAAGGAAGAACTGTGAATTCATAACATTTGCCCCTAGAGTCAAAAAGAAGAAATTTCCTGTGCGGGGGGTAAATGTTGATGTGGAAAAAAGCATCTTTCAGATCGACTGATGTGAACCAGTCATTCTGATGAATTGAGCAATCAAGTGTGCCGTATGTTAACATTCTGAAATTGTATTTCCTCAAATGTTTGTTCAACACTCTGAGATCCAGAATAGGATGAAGAGAGACATCTTTCTTTGGAACTAGGAAATAACGGGAGAAAAACCCCTGATTGCATTGATCCAGGGGTACTATATGAATTGCCCACTTCCCAAGGAGGGAGTAAATTACCTCTTTCAGAATGTGAGCAGCACTCTCCCCTGTGTGAGAGGAGATAACGACACAGAAACACAGGGCCTGGCAAACTGGAGACTGTACCCATTCATTATGTTTTGAATCAGCCCCTCGGGAGCCGACACAGCCTGCCAAGCTTTGTGTGACTCGCAAGTGACCCCACATGAACTGGGGAAGTGCTCATAGCTGCATTTATGTCCGATTTGTGATGCAATGGCGCTATCTAGTGGACAACTTAGGGGCAACATGTGGGGTTGCAGAGAGATAATCTCTCCCTGTTACGAATTCATTTGATTTTTTTTTGGGTTTTGTGTGTGTGTGTTGGGAAACACTAGGGCCGAAGCCTTTATATGATGGGTGAGAGAAATGTAATAGGGACAGTGTGGTGACATAGCTTGTGTACTTTTTCTCACTGTAAACCCGGGGAGGCTCCCCATCATGAGCTGGATGGGGGAACACACAGGTGCCTGGCACGATGCCACTGTCCAAGGCATAATTTGAACACTTCGTCCTTTTTCTTGTTGTCGCAACGCTGTTGCATCAAAGTGATGGTAGGGCCAAAGAGAGCCTGGCCAGGCTCTACCAGGGCACCTGCGGTGTGCCGCTTCTCATTGTCTGGGAGGCCCGACAGATTAAGCCAGAGCGCACATTCTCCGGCCACTGAGAGAGCCATGGAATGCCTGCATGCTTGGATGCCCTGATGGGTGTTACGGAGGACAAGGTCATTAGCTGTGACAGTCTCCTTCCACAGAGTGGGTGTGGGGGTTCCTTTCTCTAGTTGTTGCCCATGTCGACCACAAGTTCAGCCTGGTATGCAGAGCCAAGACTGAGGCTTTGTAAGAGGCATGATGGCAAAAGCGATACATTTTATTGAAAAGGCTTGGGGGGCAAGTAGGCCGCCTTGAGAGGGATTAAGGTGTCTGGCGATAGAGGGCTCGATGGCGTGGGGGTCACCCACGCCAAGGGCCGCCATCTTCGCAGCCCGCGAGACCGTGTTTGAGGTCGAGCGGGTCTCTCCAACAATGCCTCATGTGCTTAGCACATGCAGGGAGGACAGGGAGAACTTGTTTTCTCGACTGGGAGGGGGGTCCCAGGAGTTTCCCATCGTACACATCCCTCTCTTGGTCGATGGCAATTTGTAGGGCTGGCCATTCAATATTTAGGCGAGTGGCCGCTCACTCATAAAACTTGATGAGGATGGGCAATAGCCTGGGGAGTCATGGAAGACGGGAAGGCCTTCTCATCCTTGTCACCAGAATCATTGGTGAATGAGGAATCCCCTGAAAAATGTCCTCGGGGAATGCCGGGTTGCTTTGGTCAGCCCAGCTGAGAAAGACAGTGGCCCGGGAGGCCCCCAGGAGTGCGTTGTCGTCACCGATCCCCATCAGTGTCGGAAAGTTCGGGGTCGGTGCACTGGGCAGCAGCAACCTTGAGCCTCCAGCGCCTGAGTTTTTTGGGCAGCGCCAGGCAGTGGCTACAGTTTTCTGGGAATTCTAGAGCCTACTCTGCGTGTCTGAGTCCCATGCAAACAAAACAGAAAGGATAAGGGTCTCTGGCGGCGATGAGGGCACCGCACGTGGCCGGGCAGGCATGTGATAGGTTGTTCCCAGGGGTAGCCATAGGTTTGGAAAGCGCCATAATAGAGAATACTCAGTAAATTATATGGCAAGCAGCCATGGAGCAGGGGAAGTGGTGAGAGAGAAAAATGGGCAGCCTGACTGGTAGGAAGCGAGCGTGGGCAGCTTGTAGCAAATAGAAACTGCTAACCTGGCTGAAGCAAGGCAGTCACGTCTGGCGGAGGCTGATCTGAATGATGTGTCCTCCTATGGACAAAATTGTGAAAGTCCAATTCCAACCGAGCTGAGAGAAAAAGAGGTTGCGAGAAGCGAATGTCAACTGAGGAACAGCAGTGCGTGCAGGTCCCTTTATGCTCTCTGGTAAGGGGACGGGTCCTTACCTGACATAGGTCATGCACTTCTGCCTATCTAGCCAAAGGTCAGGTATGGATGCCCTTCCCATAGGTGGATCTCAAACACGAGATGATGAAAGAAAACTGGCTTTATAGGAAAGCTATACGATTCTCCCTTGCTCCCCATTTAGTGAATCACTTAACTTCTAGTGTGCTGTCTTTCTGCACTGATCACATAAAAGTTCGAAATGTATCGTATTTTCATCCTAACTCCATATAAATCCTCTGAAAGCAACATTTTCATTCTCAATGTAAAAATGTACAGTTAAAATAGGATTTTAAATGAAACCCTGTGCTATTGTACACATTAGCCATTTTGTAATCCCAGCTAGCCAAATTACGTGGCTATTTTCTAACTGCACAATTTTCTAACTTTCGTTGTGGCAATGTAACTGCCCAGATGATATACTCCACGAGATGCGGGCAGAAACAGAGAACTCCTCCACCACATGAACTGGGCACAGAACTATTGTGGTTGACGGCAAACAGGAAGGTAACCGCACCTCTAAAGACAGGCAAACAACTCACAACCGAGCACGCTCCAGCAACACAAGAGGACACAGTTAAAATGACAGTGAACAATAATAGGGCAAAAAAGAGGAGAAAAACAAGGAATAAGTAGGGAGTACAATCAGAGTGAATCAGATGGTAACGGGTGAGTAAATCATTGCCGTGATCGGCGTCTCCCAGAGATTGATCACCATTCCCATGTGTAAGGGTTTCACAAGAGGGAGGACACGGGAACAGGGTTCAACACAAAGGTAAGGCTCTTTAATTATGGGTAGTAGACAGACAGGGGTAGTGCAAAACGTGCTATACATAAACTTTTTACAACTAATCTAACGGCTTCGGTTTGTCTCTCTATGGCCAACACTGGACTGGCAGCTCTCTCTCTCTCGACTGGAGGCACTGGTGCACTTTTATGCCGCTCTCCCCATACTCACTGAAATTAGAGACAGGTGTTAGACATAATTTAGCTCAGGTGCAAGCGCCCTTACCGCTTTCTCCCCTTCGGACGGGCGCTTGACCACGCCCCCGCTGCCACACCATGGTAACGCTGATCGCATGCTGGCTACACCTGTGAGACTCGTGGGAAAAAGAAAAAAAAAAACAGCTGTATGAGCCGGAACAAATGCCATAACCATAACAAATAGTTGTTTTTTGGTAACCAGTTGGTATTTTTTGCTAAAAATAATGATACTAAAGGCGGACATGCAGTATTCTAACCTAATTTATGTCCTCATTTGCCCAATGTTAGTCTATTATACAGATGTGTGTATGAATAACGATTGCAGACTCAAAGTTATTGTACACAGAATTACAACAAAATTACAAGCCTAAATGACATGCTCATATTAAAATCTTAACACCTAATAACTTGAATTACATTTGTTACTTTATTTTAAAGCCATTTTAAGGATAAATAAAAATGGTAAATTACTTCATTACAATATAATCTTTAGATCTACATAATTTTTCAATAATTATATTTAATTATTTTATATATAAATATATAATTATTATATATTTATTATATTTTATAATTACAATTAAAAATGCATAGATTCTATGAATTCTCTGAACATTTTAATACTCCTCCTAGGTGATTCATGAGACTGTCATCACATTTAGACAACATTATGCCAAGACATCGAAGATGCTATATTGTGAGCAGATTTTGAAATATTGAACGCTGTTGCCATGGCGATGCACTAAATTAACCCTCTGGGGTCTGAGGGTGTTTTGGGCCCTGGAGCAGTTTTAACATGTCTTGACATTTGTGCTTTTTTCAGTTGCTTAAAAACATATTAATGGCTAAAGTCTGATAACACTATATTCAGCACAAACTGGGCTACAATAATATGTGAGCAACATGTGTGTACATGTTTGTATTTTTGAGAAAATAATGTTTTTAAGTCATTGAAATAAGGCCATATAACACATACTAAACATTTGTCCACAAGCCTTTTGAGAACTGGATCTTGTAGCCTAGAGTTTTTGCTACAAAATTATGTGAAAACCATCCTGATCACTCATTCATACAAAACAATATAGTTATTTAACTTTGTAAGATGCTTTTAGTGTTAGAAAGTTCATATGCGAGGAGGCGTGAATGATCATGAATATTGATTGTAATTCACACCTGAGGAGACAAAGACCAATCCCCTGGGCCTATCACTGAGGAATGTGACAGAGAGAATGAATGTGAGGAGACTTGATGATCAAAATCAAGTTTTAAGTTAAAAGAAGTAATCTGACTATACATTTTCTTTACATAAAGATGTAACCTAATTTCAGACCTACACTACAATTTAAAAGAAGTCTCTTCTGCTCAGCAAGACTGCATTTATTTGATACAAAATAGAGTAAAACAGTGATATTGTGAACTATTTTTACAATTTAAAAGAAAAATGTTCTATGTAATTGGTGATCAAAGCTGAATTTTCATCATCATCATTACTACAGTCTTTAGTGTCACATGATCCTTCAGAAATCATTATAATATGCTGATTTTCCAATATGGGCATATTTACATCACATTTGTCACATTTACACCTGAACACATATTTGCAAGCACAAGCTTTGTTGATGATAATGAGGCAGCATAAACACTAGTTAAAATATAATCTATACATTCATATTATTTTTATATCATATTACATATCATATTTATATCATACAACATACAATTTAAATGCCTGCTTTAGCTGAAACAGCATTTAAATGTAACTAAAACTTGCCTATTAGGACACATTTCAAATGTCAATACTCTGAATCCTGGCTGGCAAGTCTGGAAACAGTCCCACTAGTAAAATATGTACATGTTTATATAAAATAGCATGTCAACTAATATGGAAATAAAACTAAATAACTTACTCATCCGAAATTGTATCCTTGGCTGGATCAAGTCTCTCCGCTCTTCTTCTGAGGAAAACTCTTTGTCACTATCCAGGAGTTTGCTCGCCTGTGTATCGTGCAATCTTCCAAACGTGCAGAAAAGTGAATGAACTTAATGTTATGGTTTAGACACTGCTGTTGGAAAATTTTGAAGGGATAGCTTTAATAGTGTTGTCATGGTAACGGTTTAAATTACATGAAGTTGTAGTCAGACTGGAATGCTGGCATACATCTATTACACACTGTATGATTAGGGTCCAAGATTTCATGAATGTTGAGTTGTTGCTGTGTCCATCATGGATTGTTTTCTGAAAGCCACAGAGTGGATTGGGCCCATAATCACTTGCAGTTATATTTATTATTATTATTATTCTTTTCAAGGGTTTCGATACTTTTGGAGTACTTAACATGCATGAAAACTCTTAAAATTTTGCACACTTATTAGTCGTTCGCCATTAGGACACCGTGTTCTGTAGCACCCCCTTTAAAATGGGAGAGTAAGCTTCTGTAGCACCCCTATTTTCACCTACAGTCACCTAAATTGGTACATATATAATTCTCAACTTTCCAGACAACTTTCATAATTATATTCATTAGCTCTGCCCAACAGGAAGTCGGCCATTTTGTATTTTTTTTTATTTTTTTTAATATTGCAGTCTCTGAACTTTTAAATAAACCACCTAGTGGATTCATGAGACTGCCACCACATTTAGACAACATTATGCCAAGACATTGATGATGCTAAACAGTGAAAAGATTTTTGATACATCAAAAGGTGTTGCCATGGTGAGGCATTAAATTAATGGTGAAAAATGGGAAACAGGAAGTGTCTTATATCTTCTCTCTACAATGTGTGATTTAGATCAAAATTGAGATGCATGTTCAGTCTTGGGGTTAATCACATGGATGTGCCTATTTTGGGTCATGATCATAGCACCACCACCTCGAAGCAGGAACTGTGTCTCTTATAACAGACTTTAAAATAGTCCTCTTTTATTTATCCAAATTGCTTCAAAAAAATTTCTAATAATGTCAGATGCATATGTCCATCTTGCATTGTTTTCTGAAAGCTACCAGGTGAAAATGGACCCATGGTGTTTGTGCCCTTCATCGCTGCTTGCAGATATATGTATGATTTGTTACTGTTGTTTGACAGGTGATTGCACATTTAGAGGCTAACTGGGAGTAATGGTAAAGAATGTTAGTTTTCCTCAGCTCAAACACTCTTTTCAGATCTGGGACACATTCATGGCTCTTCCTGATAGAGAGGTGTGTAGTAACTTGCTTTGAACACATTGAACAATTGAATTAAGACCAGAATTTTAAAACATCCTGGCCACCCAGATAGATGTCATTGTAACACAGCAGCTTTCAAACTAAGTTTACATTTTCTTATTTGACTACAACATGATTTTAATATCAAATTATTTTAAGCACATTGCACATCCAGTGAAGAAAAGTAAGTTTAGAAGTATGTGTGTGTGTTGTAGCCTCTACAACCTTTTGCTGATCTGATGGTAGGTGGAGGCTCGGTTTGGCCCATGTGGGAGCTTATGAAGTGGTTATTTGGAAGATCTGAACACACACTGGCTGCTATTGGTAATGCATTACCTTGGCACACAATTGTCTTGATTATGCTTGTTCAGGATTTTTAGAATAATTAGGACTTGCTCTGATGCCTCAAAGATTCAAATCTCATGTGCACATAAACAATGACAGAAACATATTTTTGTACTTCTTGGTTCAACGTAACAATCTACGAGTGGGTGGAGACTCCTCTCACTGCTCTACATGTCATGTTGTTCTCTTGTCACTGATTTCAGGTCTCGCTCTATCAGAGAGTAGTCACAGCTCTGTGCCATCTCAGTTCATCTTGAAGCAGAAAGAGGATCTACAGAGAGAGATGGAGTGCTGCTCCACCCTACACATCCTCTTCTTACCCCTCAAAACCATCACCTGCTTTGCTCCTTTTAACTTTATTTACACAGGTAACAACTGCTTAAAACAACAGCCTTCTTTTTATGTTGGAGACACTTTTAAAAAATATGTATTTTTCCAGAATTTCTCAGCCTAACTGAGCCTTAACTGTGGCTCTCTACCTTGAAAAGGCCTTTGGAAGCTGGACAGACCCTGGAGTGGTTTGAGGAATGAAGAATCTAGACATTGGAGAAATCGTTGGGTCTACAAATGATCTCAAAAATAGATACAACTTAAACCAACACAACAGTTTGCCTTTCTGATATAAGGTGAATAAATGTTAAGAAACTATGCCCTCTATTACATTTTACATTTTGAAGTGTAAGGATTTCCATGTTGAGTGTAATCTTTTTAAGATATTTGGGAGCAATGAGATTTGTAATTTGCAGTTAGCAGTAAATTCAAACTAGAGGAGAATACTTCAGATCAAGGGCGTATTGGGTGAGCCTTAATAAAAATGGATGGGCCAAGTTTTCGCCCAAAATCTTTTTTGTTTGTTGCCAAATTAAACAACAGAGCAGCAGTGCATTCAAACAGTTATTTCACACTTTCGGAATGTATGCTTTTTTTTTTTACTTTTAAAAATATATATTTGTTGTCAAAGAATAATTTCAAATATTCTGGGTGGGCCCAGACCCACCCCAGCCCACCCTTGGCTAAGCCTCTTCTTCAGATAACTACCAATTAGCCTTTGTACATACTCATTTGTTTTTTCCTACTTACAGTGCTGTGAAAAATTATTTGCCCCCATCCTGATTCCTTTTATTTTTGGTGTATATCTTATACTAAATTGTTTTAAAAAAAAACATTCACAAAATCTAACATAAAACAAAGGCAATCTGAGTAAACACAAAATACAGTTTCTAAATGATGTTATTTATTGAAGCAAAAAACTTATCCAATACCAACTGGGCCTGATTGAAAAATGATTTGCCCCCTTAGTTTCTAATTCCCCAAATCTATAAAACTGCAATCATAATGGGGTTCAGCTAGACTAGACACAACCAGGCCTGATTACTTCCAGCCCTGTTCAAACAAATCAACACCTAAACAGGACTTTTTCAGCAGCATGACGATGGCTAAAAGGTCTCACCCAGTAGCACAATATGCCAAGGTCAAAAGACATTCCAGAAATGATGAGGAAAAAGGTGGTTGAAATATATCAGTCTGGGAAGGGTTACAAAGCTATTTCAAAGGATCTAGAACCAAAGAACAACAGTAAGAGCCATTATCTCTAAAAGGACAAACACAGAAGGCACAGTAGTGATCCTTCCAAGTGGCGGCTTACCTTCCAAAATTGCTCCAAGAGCACAGTGGAAGTTACAAAAAAAGACAATGACAACATCTAAGGAACCGCAGGCCTCTCTCATGTCAATAAAGGTCACTGTTCATGACTCCACTATCAGAAAGACACTGGCAAAAAATGGCATCCGTGGAAGGGTAGCGAGGCGAAAAATACTGCTAACCCAGAAGAACAATAAGGCTCATCTGAATTTAACCAAAACACACCTTGATGATACTCAAACCTTTTGGGAGAATGTTCTGTGGACTGAGGAGTCGAAGGTGGATCTATTTGGAAGACAGTGGTCCTGTAACGTCTGACGTAAATCAAACACAGAATTCCACAAAAAGAACATCATACCTCAAGCGTGGTGGTATGGGGATGCTTTGCTGCTTCAGGGCCAGGGCGACTTACTGAGGGACACATGAATTCTGCTCTCTACCAGAAAACCTAAAGGAGAACCGGTCATCAGTCTGTGAGTTAAAGCTCAAGCGTAACTGGATTATGATCCAAACCATAGGAGTAAGTACACCTCTGAATGTCTCAAAAGAAGCAAAATTTAAGTTTTGGAGTGGCCTAGTCAAAGTCCTGATTTGAACCAGATTTTTATGCTGTGGCAGGACCTTTAATGGGCAGTTAATGCTCGAAAACCTTCCAATGTGGCTGAACTAAAGCAGTTCTGCAAAGAAGAGTGGGACAAAATTCCACCACAGCATTGTGAAAGACTGATATCCAGGGGGCAGTTAGTTTTTCACATGCTTCAATAAAAATATATGAAAACTGTATTTTGTTTACTCAGGTTGCCTTTGTTTTATGTTATGTTATATCTCGTGTGAAGATCTAAAACAATTTAGAATGAAAAACACACAAAAATAGAAGAAATCAGGAAAGGGGGAAATACTTTTTCACATCACTGTAAACTTATCTAAATACAGTGAAAAATATACGGTGTTGGAATAGTTTTGTGCCAAATGTTGTACTAAATCAATCTTGAAAATTTGGTTATATCTTTGAATTGCACAGACCTTTGGTGAACAAAGTATGGAAAGTTGTATATTGTCATTATTAAACCATAAGATGGGAATGAGTATACCCCCAAACTAAACCTTACTATCTAAAATTTCACCCAGAGTCACTGTTTTCCTTCAGAAAACCTGTACTGTACCAAATTCATCAAATGCAGTATACATGCATATTCACGCAATTACAGCATCTCCCAAGCATCCTCACAGTTAAAATTATTTGTTCACGTTTGTCTCATACTTTGGATACAGACAAAACTTAAAAGAAATCTTCCAGGTTCAGTACAAGTTAAGCTCAATCAACAGCAAATATTGATAACCACAAGAAATATTCTTTTCCTTTTCTTAAAAAAAAGAAGCAAAAATCTAAGTTACAGTAAGGCCCTTACACTAAGTGAATGGGGCCAATTTTTTGCAGGGTTTAAACTAAAGGCAAATATGTGAAGCTTATAATTTTACAAAAGCACTTACATTAATTCTTCTGTTAAAATGTGTGTTATTTGAGCTGTAACATTGTTAACTTGTAGTTTTTACAATTGTTTTTGAGTTTATGGCATTATGTCATCATGGCAACAAAGTTGTAAAATGGCTATAACTTACCACAGAAAAAGTTAGCACACTAAAATCATGTTAACATGCATATTGTTTATGTCTTGTAGCTATGCTTTTGAAGCAGTAAGTATTTTAACGTTTACGGATTGGCCTCATTCACTTCCATTGTAAGTGCCTCATTGGAACCCAGATTTTTGCTTTTTTTAAAGAAAAGGGGCAAGTTAAAATACATTTTTGTGGCTGTCAATTAAGCTTCTTATTTTGAAACTGGAATAATTCTTAAACCCCCCCCCCCACTAAATTCTCTCTAGAACTGGCATGTTTTTACAGATGCAGTGAAAGCCAATAATTCAGAGATTATTGCGTTTATGTAATGCAACATCAACCAAAATTATTTTCACCAGCAATTTAAATCTGGACATGTTTCCATTTATTTCCTCTTTAAAAAGAAAAAAGAAAAAGAAAAAAAAAGAAATTACGTTCTTGAACAGTTTTAAACAGAAAATAACCTGTTTCTAACTTTTTGGTTTATTTACCGATTTCATTTATTTTTTCTGTCCATTGGTCAAGGAGGAACTTGAATTTTTTTTTTTTTGTACATTCTGAGTGAGAAAACACTGACAGATGCTTTTGTTTCATTTGGAGGACACTGTAATAGAATGTTTGTACCCTTGTAAGATCTCGCAATAACGTGTCAGTCAAAAGTAGGTTAAGACAACTAACAAGCCCTGCCTCGGTTTCATTACATTTCCCCAACACTCGGAAATTTGAATTTGGCATAAAAACGAGAGACGATACAAACGTTAACAAAAAGATAAGGAAAACAAGTCTTAGAAGTGGGTCCCTGTCTTTGGGACTTGGCATGTCCTTTGCAACTGTCTGAATCTTCAACAATTTGCCCACTTTTAGTCACTACCGTATATTCCCAATACCTCCAAATTTGGCCCGTATATATATGTACATTCTAGCGCATGTACATAATGTGTGTAGATGACATCGAAGAGGGGTGTATGAATTTTTACATATGTGTCTATGTAACCACACGCTGACTGTGTGTTCGTGCATGTGTGTGTTATTGTTAACCCAGTCCTCCTCAGGAGACGTTGGTTATGGGTTTGTATTTCTTGAGCCGGGTCCATTGCCCAGTAGAGTAGTTCATCTCAAACACTGTGTCAACCAGCATGGTGGTGCTGCCCGTTCCATCCGCTTTAGGCAGTATTTCTGTGTGCTCGCTCAGTTTGATCTGAATGATGTCGCCCTGTTCTGGACAGGGGTTCTCTGTTGGGAGGATGACACAGACAAACATTAGGAAGGACATTAAGAATGAACAGAAATGGTATGATTCTCAAAATAAGAGCTGTGAAGGAATCAAGGCTAGAATACCTCGCGATCCTGCCATGAAGCCCAGAATAAGGGCTTTTTCTGGCCGTGTAACTTTGTTTGCAGTTTTAAACATTTCCTGTGCAGCATACATCTGTTCTCTCTGTAGGAAACCAAACAATGAGATGTGAAAATCACAAATTGGAGGTTAAACCAAATTTCATGATCGTATCCATGAACTGTATTTCTCACCGTGAGCGACAGGTTCTTTTTAGGTTGGGTTTGTGGAGGCGCTGGTGTGGGTGCGGGCTGGGCTGCAGTGGTGGGCGGCTGTGTGGGCATGTCTGGCTGTGTTGCAGTAGCAGCAGGGGGCGGGGCATTATTGGTTGGTGTGCTGGTTGGCGTGGTGGGTGAAGTAGGGGCAGTGGGACTGGCAGTGCTGGCATTATACATGGGCGGCCGTTGCTTGAACTGGCCGGGTAACGAAGCAGGAGCGGCGTTGGGAGCAGGCAACTCCTCCGACTGCCGGTTTGTAGTTTCACGCACTGAACCACCTGCATTGGCTGAGAATTAACAGGTAAATATAGAAAAATGGGGTTTGTGAACACTTTGATTTAAGCAAAGGAGATCTTTATAAATGATTCATGAAATGCTTACATTAGCACAAAATATTGGAAGATAAAAGAATGTGCTTCATTTAAAAATTATTCCACATTATCTACATGCATGTAACTTGAGTTCCTGCTATACAATTACAATCACACTGAGCGTGTTTATGGGTAGCACTACCATGCTAGTTGACAAAGTGTATGAGATGAACTACACTACTGGGCAATGGACCCGGCTAAAGAAATGCATGTTCTTACACCAGTTATGTTTAATAAGCCGACAATGTGTGTGGTCATTTGAACAAATTAAACGACTTTCGTTTATCGGAGTTAGGTCATAAATGGCATCAGAACATGGTCGAGTTTTGCCCATTAACCTGATTTTGCATTGCATGTAAACACCTCTTATTCAATGAGTGCAAGTGTTGTGTGCATGCCTCTTCACAGTTTGACGTCAAAAGGAGATCAACTAGATTATTTAAAATTTAATGCAAACGTGCGTTTCTTGCTTTGTCTGAATTTTAAAATAAGCTGACTTTTAGGAGTTATCCAGGTATTGATAACTGGATGTGCATTTAAACTGGCTCAGTCCTAAGTCCTGTTGCTGTCTATTACGTTAACAATATTAATCAAAAACAATACTGACGAGAAAAAGAAAACCACTCACTGTGTTCTTTATTAGTGTTTTACTAATAAACTCTTAAAAGTAAGAAATGTGTTTAATAGCACATTAGTTGTTGCTGCGTTACCGGAATTGGTATTGAATACAAACATTTTGTCTAATCAACAGGTTTTCTACTCTATGTAATTTTTTTGCTTTTGTCTCATCCTGCATTCACAGATGTCTCACTCACCTGGCTGTGTCTCTGAGCTGGGAATATAGGATGAGGAGGGAACCATGCTGGGGGTGGCGGGAAGGTAACTGGTTGACGGCAATGCGCTCTCATTGTTTAGTGACCCCAGTTTCTGTCATACAGAGAGAATGTTGGTTCCAAGTGTTCAGTAAACCCAAATGCCAAGCATGTAGGCTGATGTGTGGACTACCTGTGTGGACACCAAACCGGCTGCATAGTCTGGTGTTGCGTTCTCCACCACTGCCTCTTCTTTGGCGGCCTTCTCTCCAGCTTCTATATCTGTATAAAATACAAATTCATTAAAACTTCAAATCCAGCATTTCAATTCATTTGAACTCAGAATAAAGGGGCATGGAATGACCCTTAAGTGAGTCAGTTCAGAGGTCCTGAACTTACCCAAAGTCTTTCTTCTCCTCTTAGCTTCTCTGCCAGCTCCTACCATATCCAACTCCGATATATCTAACAGCTGTAAATAAACACAATCTCAAAACCTGAAAATGGTCACAAAACTAAAGTAAACAAATTAAATGATTTGTGATACATGGTATTAGATGTCTTTTATAACATGTCAGCTGGATTGTGGGTCCTTGCTTAACGGTTACCTTGACTCCCCTCTCCTTACGCAGGGGTGTGCGGGTAGGGGCAATAGGTGTTCTGTTGCTGGGGGGGCTGAACATGCTTGGGGTTGTTGGGCTACGGAATGGTGCTTTAGGAATGCCTTTTAGCGGTGCTATGAGAGGAAACAATATGATGATTAATGATCACTTTAATATTTGTTTGTTAGGAGAGAAAGAGGAGGTTAGAAATGAAAAAAAAAAAAATTAATTAATAAAATCCATAGCGAGACAAATATGGATCTAAGGAAAGATCAACGAAATGAGGGAGGAATATATATAAAATTTTACTTGTGGTGTCAATCTTCTTCACCAGTCCTCTTCCTTTCGAGTGAAATGGGACTCCTGCTGTTTTCTTTAACTGCTGGGCAGTCTCTGTGGCTTCAGAACAAACGTAACAAATAATAAAGAAATATGAGCAGCATACAAACATTGGTGTAAATACACACTGAACAGATTTGTCGTAATTAAACCATATACAAACATACATTTCTGCAGCAGCTCAGCTCTGAGCGTAGCACTCTTGGGTTTCCGCTTCAGCTGGAAGTGCTTGATGGGTGGAGTAAGTGGCCCCACTAGTGTAGTCAAAGCACTCTTATTCAGATACTGACACTCCAGAGGCAACATGGCAGATGCCTCACATTCATTCACTGAGAAAGGGAAGAGGTCAAAACATTGACACAAAGTCCACATTTTCATTCATAGCAGACACTTTCTTACCAAAGTGTACAATTACAAAGACAGATAGGATATACACACACAAGCTAAGTTAGCCAAAAAGGAAAAAAAAAAAAAAAAAACACAACACAAAGCAACAGCGATAACTATACATTAAAGTTCAAGATGGGTCGCTACTAAAATAACACAAATTCATAAATACACCGGAGTAAAAATAATTTGCGGTTTAATATTCAGACTTTGTCTGGCTATAAATTCGCTGTACATTGTCGTAGGCATAAATAATGTTGCATGTTTTTATTCACAATTTGTGAATTTGTCCACTGCTCCGCAATCAGTTGTTTTAACATTGCAACGCTTTATTTTATAATGCAAATAGCTCAAAGTTGAACACCTAGTATAGTGAAACCACTCATCTTGACCAGTCTGATTTGTGAATTGTTTTCACAGCAATGTTTAATCTGTCAACCTTTGTTAAGTCTGCAAGGTGAAAAATAACTGCTCTTCAATTTTAATAGCTATTTTCAATAAACACGTAGTCTGGGTTCATGAAAATTCACTACTCAGTGAATTTATAGATAGAGCAGTAAGACACAATCAAATACAAACAAATGTGATTATCAGGCTCCATCTCCATTGCCTTGTGTAATAATAAAAATATAGGCTGTCAATGAGAAGTCCACTCTAAAAACTGACCATCTAGAAATGTCTTAGTAGGTTCAAATAGACCTTCATAATCTGTCAAATGTTTCACAGTTAGGCTTTTGTCTCTTAATGCATGTTTAAAGGGATAGTTCACCCAAAAATGAATATTGTCTCTTCATTTATTCACCCTCATGCCATCGCAGCACTGCTGGTCCAAACCACGCAAGTGAATGAACTCCAAAAGCTCCAAAAAGCAGATAAAGTCAGCATAGACATAATCCATCAAACTCTAGAGGTTTAATCAATGTCTGTTGAAGCAAACGAATTGTTTTTGGGGGAGAACAAACCAAAATAGAACTCATTTTTGACTGTACATCTTGAGAGCAGTCTCCTTGGTAATCATGATTTCAAGCTCAATTACACTTCCTATAGTGCCATCAAGGACTCTGCGCATGTATCAAGCACTAGAAAGCGTAATAAAGCTTCATGATCATGATTGTGCCTAGAGACTGCAATGACAAGATGTAAAGATAATTTTTTTTTAATATTTTGGTCTGTTCTCACCCAAAAACATCAGGGTCACTTAAGACATTGATTAAACCACTGGAGTTTTATGGATTACTTTTATGCTGACTTTCTCCTTTTTGGAGCTTTTGGAGATCTTGTCACTTGCATTGTATGGACCCAGAGAGCTGAAATATTCTCCTAGATATCTTAATTTGTGTTCAACGAAGAATGTAAGTCATACACATCTGTGATGGCATGAGAGTGAGTAAATGAGAGAATTTAAATTTTTGGATGAACTATCCGTTTCCTTTCCCAGGTCAACCACTTTCTAAAAAAAAAATTAAAAAAAAATCAGTATTTAGGCCTTGGGAGGACATATTCATCAAACACAGTGTATAATTAGGGGAAAAAACTAGTTTCAGACAAAACTGGATTTGTGAAAACTTTCACAAATTGATTTTACTCCATTAGTCTGCTTAATGCATATTGGCATTGTGAAATATTAATGATATATGTCATTAAAGTAATAAATGGCCTATAATTTTAAAAACGGAACACCTAGACAGTTCATACTAGGCTCAAATAGACCTTAATGACCCTTGTTTAAGTTCCTGTGTCAGTACGTTTCCAGACAAAATAATAATTTTGGCATTCCTTTTGGATGCCATATTCATGGTACACACTACCTATTATGATAGAAAAACATTAGTTAAAATGGCTTGTAAATCCATTGACACAGCCTTTATTAGGAAGACACAATCAAATGCAACCAAATGTAATTGTGAAAGTTTTCACAAATCAAGCTCTGTCTAAAACAAGTGAACAGATTCTGTGTTTATTGGAAATAGCTGTTAAATAAGTGCTTATTTTATGTGTGCAGACTTATCAAGGGCTGACAGACCAAAACTTTTCTGTGAAACAAATTCACAAAGCAGATGAGAGTGGTTTTACTCTTCTAGGTGTAAAATTTTTGTTAAAATGTTAAATGTTAAAACATCCTATTGTGAAGTAGCAGATGATATCACCCTAATTCACAAATCGTGAGGAATAATGACAGCGCACGGTGGATTTATAGCAAAACAAAGTCTGAATTTCAAACCACAAACTATCTTTCCCTCTGTCAAAAAACATGCATAACACCATCTGATATAACATGTGCATAGCATATCTGGTACTACCCATTTGATATTACGATGCATGCACATGAAATGCATCAAATGGTTAAATTCCAAATTAAAAAGTATGTCAGTGTTTAGAAATTAAGTATATCTGTAGAGCTTTTCATAAAGATAGCATTCAAATTAAATTCTCTATCTGGGCTTTTCTTTTACTGAAACCCCATTCACAAAAACATTTGACCCTCTCAACACTTCAGTCACTGAACAGACCTTTCTCACGCAGCTCTCCAAGTATGTCTTGTACATTAGGGTTCTGATCCTCCAGGTCCAGGTTTAGCGAGCCTGTCTCTGGAAAGGATTTTAGGATGTCAGCCACCATTAACACCCATGGCTCAGAGTCCACTGTGGCCAACTGAATGATCTCTGACAGAGCCTCCTTCATCTAGAATAAGAGGAGGAAATAGAGAGTTTCTTAAGTTTGTCAAATCTATCTATTGCCTCATACAGTAAACACATCATTCCAACATTGTTTACCCTACATGTTTCCATCCTTTGTAGTGAATATTACCCGGATGCAAAATGCGTAGAAAGAGTTGTGACTTGAAGTGATGCCATTTAAAGGCCAATCCAGGAAATCAATGCACTAAAATGCTAAATAAAGTTTTGATTCTGAAAATAAAAACTATTCTAACTACTATTCTACATCAGTTCTTACACTGCCATTATATGTCAGACTCAGGAACTATCTGTTATTGTTAATAAATGTGTAACAATATATGTGCAGCATAGAAATAATCCATAGACTCCAGTGGTTAAATTAATGTCGTCTGAAGCCATATGATGAGAATCAGATCAATATTTAAGTTTTTTTAAAACTATAAATTCTCCTCCCTGCCCAGATGGCGGGGATATGCACAAAGAATGCGAATCGCCAAAAACAAATGAAGAACATGAAAAGTAAAAGTGGAGATTTATAGTAAAAAGGATTAAATATTGATCTGTTTCTCACCCACACCTATCATATAATTTCTGAAGATATGAATTAAACAATAGTCTTACACTGCCTTTATATGCATTTTGGACCTTCAAAGTTTTGGTCACCATTCACTTACATTATATGGACCTACAGAGCTGAAATATTCTTCTAAAAATCTTTGTGTTCAGCAAGAAAGAAAATCATTCACATCTGGAACGACATGAGGGTGAGTAAATAATGAGAGAACGTTTGTATATTATTGGGTGAACTATCCCTTTAAGAGATACGTCTATAATTACTCCATAAAACAGCAAACCTAAAAAAAAAATAAAAAAAAAAAGTTTTCCAGAGATGAAAATATACGAATCAAATAGACGCCAACTCTCCAAACGCATGAGAGCTGTGTTTAAACGTTAATGTTCATAAAGCCGCCAAAATATCAGTTACTACAGTCATTTGGGGATCTTGAGTCAAACTATGTAGTTTTTTGTGACAGTGGTGGCTCAAACCAATTTATCAATATAACTGTAGTAACTATGGTGTTTGAAGGAAACTATGGTTATAACGGGCGTTAACATTTTGTAAGGGGTAGGGGTAGGGGAAACAAAACGTGAGTGAATAAACTTCCTAGTAATTACATACCAGCAACGTACACAAAGTTAAATGCATGATTACGGAGGGACTCGGATACATCAACGGGTAAGTATTCGGAGGCTAACGTGTTAGTTCAAGCCCAGAGACTGAAAACATATTGACTGAATTGATCTGTAGCAGAGCAGACTGACATGATCCAGAAAGCAGCTGCAGCCCTATAACCTGCAGGGGTCTCATGGTGGAAGCCATGTTATTACACATGCAACATATTCATGTCAGCAACATACAACACAAATTATACTACAATACAACATGCCACCTCAATTAACGTTTACGTGCAGCACTGGGAAGTTAAAGCAGTTTGTGTGAGTGTAGCAGGTCAGAGCGAGTCCTGCAGTCGCACCTCATCCACGGTCCTGCGCGGGAGGTGCAGCATCCCCACCAAGAGTTTCAGCTTCACCGGAGGCGAAAGACTGGAGAAACACAGTCGTATATTATCAATGACCGACACTGTAAGTAGGGAGGCGATGCTCGAAGGAGTCCACAGCTCGTCCGTCGACCCTAGTTTGTTGTGGAGCCACAGGCCGGTGTCGCTCTCCCTCATCGACGCCATCTTGGAAAAGACGAACTATGAAATCGGGCATTTTAACAGGCTACCTAAGAAAGCACACACACACACACACACACACACACACACACACACACACACACACACACACACACACACACACACACACACACACACACACACACACACACACACACACACACACACGCTAGGACCCATGAGATCACAATCCAAACTTTATCATCACTATGAAGTCAGTATGCTATCTGATTCATTAGTGCTCATTTTATGTGTGAATACATAGTGAAATCGCATTTTTATGTTAAATGCCCCCAGGACTATTTTAAGCAATTTATCCATATAACATAGATATTTGGTTGCATATATTAATAAACTGGTACGCTACAGTACATTCTGTCAAAGCCACATCAACAACCCAGATAGCACACGTAGATCTCTGAGAAATCTGTTATAGATATTTTCATCTGGAAAGGATCACAATCTAATTAAAATATGCTTAAACATCTTTAAAATCAGATTTACAAATATTTTAAATCATAAACGTCTCAAAGACTGCTGAATAAATATTCCTTTAATGTTGTTAGTTAAACGTTATGGGAATATTCCGGGTTCAATTCAAGCTAAGATCAATCGGCATCGACAGCATTTGTTGCATAATATTGATTACTTGTCCCTCTTTTTCTTAAAAATAAAAATCTGTGTGACAGTGGGACACTTACACTGGAAGTGAATGGGGCCAATCCATAAATGTTAAAATACTCACTTTTTTTTAAAGTATAGCCACAAAACATAAACATGATTTTTAGTGTGATAAAATGGCTTACTAAACTTTTCTGTGTAAAGTTATTGCCAGTTTTACAACTTCGTTGCCATGACAATGTACCAGGGTACAACGGGGCAAAAAGATACTTTAATTTTATTTTCTCCCAAAACTCTAAATAGCAACAAAAACTACCACAGCACTTTTCTAAACACAAGTTTGTCACTTGCAGTGCACAATTTTCCTAATCCATGAGATATTTGCATGTGTCTACAGGTTGATTTTGAGTCAATTTGATCAAATTTTTTATGTTTTTTGCAGATTTATGTAGCTAATGAAAGTCCTGAAATTAACACATTTATTTTAAGATAAAATATTTCTCATTTTTGTTCATGGTCAAAGATTTTTTTTTAAACTGTCGAATAAATGAAAGGATGGTATTTGGGGTTAAAATAAGCCCCCCTGTTGCAGGGGCTAAAAGCCCCAATAAAACACATTGGTTTTTTTTAAGTTGGGTTAATATATGTTTTGTAAAATGTTCAAAGTGGGCTCACGTTTACTGATACAATCACAATGGAGATTAATTTGTTTATAAAACTTGAGATGTTATAAAATGCCAAATGTGATTGAAATTAACAGGAAATTGTGCACTCCTTTCTGAAGTAGTTCTTCCGAATAAGCATTTTCTAATTGATACTCAAAAAAAGCATCTTGCTGTCTCAAAATTATTTGCATTAGTGGCCCCTTTTTGTACACAATATGACTTTAAACCCTCTAGGGGCCTTTTACTTCAAGTGTGTGGGTAAAAGGCTCCCTCGCTACATTTTATTAATTTTAATCAGAACAACCATCCTTTATTATATATATTTTTTTAAACAAATGATGTTGCTCCATCAATATATATATATATATATATATATATATATATATAAAATCTGTTAAATCTTGATACGTTTTGTAAATTTAGGTTTACATTTATATAAATGTATAAGTGACCATGTATATTGTAGGCCCTGTAACTGTTCACTATTTCGTTTAACTTATTCACCACTTGCCAGGTCTAAAGATGGGGGCTGGGGCATTTGTTTTAACGCTAATAAATAAAAATACAGTTGTTCATTGTTAGTTCATGTTAGTTTATAGTGCATTTACTAATGTTAACAAACACAACATTTGAGTAGCATTGCATTAGTTACTGCAACAGAGGGGGCTTTTTTTTAAACCCCAAATACCATCCTTTCATTTATTCGACAATTAGGGAGAGAAAGAGTATCAAATTTAGATTTTCCTTGCGCCACGCCAGATCAAAATGCCCCTCCTATTTGGAATAGTCCTGTGGTGTGACAAATTCGTTTGAAAAATAACAAATATTTAATGTATTCTTTTCACGAATAACCACGAGGTCGTAAAAGCATTTTAGATGGAGCACAGCATGTCTTACAGCAGGACAATAAACTTTTCATAAGTATTTCATGACAGACTCATCGAAACTTTGGTATTCTTTATAATATACAGAAACATATATAGAGTATACTAAAAAATACTATGCGTGAAAATACAACTTATTGTGAACTGCAAATCTACAAACATCCGATTAGATTTCTTTAAGAGGCGTACTGTTGATTAAGTATAGACAATAGATCAGATTACTGTTACCAGTCATTTTATTTGAGTATGAAAGAAAACATATAAAGGAAAAAAATCCTCATAAAAAGGCTTTATGACATTAATATAAAATATGAAAACAGTTTGAACCCATGTGACCACCAGAAGCCAATCAGGGTGTAAAACGTTTGCTGAGTTCTATCCTACGGTGCTTCGCGAAGAACAATATACCTGAAGAAAACGCAATTGGATCTCTTGCAGCTCCGCAAAGAAACTGCGTCCTCCTGAATACGAGGGCGGAGGTTTGACAAACGGTACTGCTGCTGTTTTTATCTGACACTACAGGTAATGCAAGTGTGCTCCATTCCTGTGTAATTATTTTGGTTATCATATTTGGAAATTACCACATTTTTGGCTTTAGAAAGATAGGGCCAAAATACATTTGAAGAACGGTGGTTTGCTATTTGAACTGGTTAAAGTCATCAGTAAATCGCATTGAGGAAAATTAAGAAATTTAAATGCTTTTTTTAAAGCGCTCTATTTACTTTATGATTTGGCAGGTATTGTCGCCCGTTCCCGTGTGTTTGGTGACGCTGCTCGACAGTATGAGGCCAAGCGGAGCTCTAGTGACTGTGATGCTGCTGGTGTTGGTGCAGATCATCTGTGTCAAACCAGGGAACGCCGAGGAATCAGTGACTGTCATCCCTGCAGAGAGTAAGACATCTGTATATGTATTTAGACATTTGGGCAACAAGGATGTTTAATTTAATATTTAATCACATCATAGATTTAGCCATTGAGTACTGTTACCCAGGGCCATAGGTAATGGGTGAAAGGTGGTAACAATTCTAGGGGCCCACAGGTCCAGGGGTGCCCACAACAATTTTTAAACTATATTTTTCATATGAACGTGGCCCAGAGCAATATACAGCCAGGGGGTCCAAAATTCCAGCACAATTTTATTTCTATGCTTTTTTCTTTTAATAGGCCGACCATGTGTTGACTGTCATGCCTTTGAGTTCATGCAGAGAGCCTTGCAAGACCTGAAGAAAACAGCTTTCAACCTGGACTCACGGGTGAGACAATAACAATTTGGATCATGAAACTTGTTCCCATTTAATGTCTGTTCCTCTAAATTTATGTTAAGTCAATGTGGTAATTTCAATATAATGCAGTGACAGAAATGTACTGCAGTAACTGCAGTTATAGCTTGCTACTTCATCCAAAAATGTCAAACGACAATATTCTAGTTCTTAATTATTATACATGCACTTTTTATGACCTCATAATAATTGACAGAAGCATAACTCCCATTTAAACAATTTTTTGAGCCAAGTGTTTTTTATTTATTTATTTATTTTTATCTAACTTCCTTTGAAATTTGGGTAAAACTTTACAATAAGTTTCTGTTCATTAATATTAGTTGACGCCTAAGGTATCATGAACAAACAATTAACAATATGATTGTTACATCATTTATGAATCTTTGTTAATGCTTGATAATAAAAAGACAATTGTTCATTGTTAGTTCATGGTGCATTAACTAATAGTAACTGAAAACATTTGATTTTAAATTATAAAAACTATAGGTTGAAATTAACATTAACACAAATTAATAAATGCTATAAAAGTATTGTTCATTGTTAGTTCATTTTAACTAATGTTGTTAACTAATGTTAACAAATCAAACCTTATTGTAGTGTTATAGTAGTTTGTTCCTTTTTAAATTTAATGATTATTGTAGATAAAAGAAAATGCTTCACTGATTCATGTGTCTAAATTTGGTCAGTCTAATTGAAAGACACCTTTATGCGAGAGTGCCACCAGGGACGGACTGGCCATAGAGAGAACTGAGACTTTTCCCAGTGGGCCAGCCACAAAACGGGGCCGAACGGGTGGCGATAAGCTGAAACAGGCCACCGGGATATGCTGAAGGGGGCCGCGATATGCCAAAAGAACTGTGGTAAAATCCAGGGCTGATTTCTCTTCCCAGTCCACCCTTAGGTGCCATCCTGTGGGTGCGAGGTCCTGAGCACCCACAGGATGGCAGCAATGTGAAAGGTGTGATAATATTTTACTTTTTAGACATTTGTCACACCAAAGGGCTATTTAAGTGAACTGCAAAAGCACTTAAAATATACCCTTTCTCGTATATAACGAAAACGTTAAAGTATACTGTATACCGTTTTCAATAAACTGTAGAGATGGGTGTATTGTGGGTTGTAACTTTTAACTATCTGTTGTTTGTTTTTTAGACTGAAAGTTTGGTACTGCGGGCTGAGAAGAGGGCTCTGTGTGACTGTATGCCTGCCAGCGGCCTGCGCTGAAATCCAGATATAAACACTGCACTCAGCTGTAGAAATCTATCTACCTAATAGATATTACCTGCTCTTATGCTCTTACACTCTCTCTACGTAGCATCATAGCATTCATGGACACACGATTTCTCTTTGTACAACTCAACATACACGTTATAAATACACATTCCTGACTAAAGAGTCAACTCAACATTCCACAGTAAAAAATAAATAAATTAGAAAGCCAATATTGAGAAGTACATTCATATTAGAGCAGCAGCTCTAATATGAATGTTGCATGTGTGTGAAGATAGGTGAACGTTTCCTCTCCAGGCACCATGCACTGCAATATATAGAGCAAACATTAAATACATCAGACTTTATTTGCGCAGCAGAATGTCTTTTTTTCACACTTCACATTGCATTTCTTATGCGTTATAGAAATATATGATTAACAGTTACACCAGATTAAATATTTCTTTAAACAATAATTAAGCAAATATTAATTTAGATAGAAGAGAACGTGAACCTTTCTGGAATATCAGTTTTTAAATGTAGATCTTTAGGAGTTGTCTTAGGGTTTTCTTCAAGCTGATTAGATAACCATGGATGATTTGAAAAGGCCATGCATTTAAAGTGATAATAGTGTAGCATTTTTATATGGGGAGGTTTGTAAATCCAAAATGTATGTGTGTCTTTACAACATATGATTATAGTAGTTGGCATAAAACAATTCAATAATAAATATATATATATACACACACACACTACCTGTTAAAACGTTTGAAACACTTGGCTGAAATGTTTCTCATGATCTTAAAAATCTTTTGATGTGAAGGTGTATGCTTAAATGTTTGACATTATTTTTGTAGACAAAAATATAGTTGTGCCACCATATTAATGTATTTCATTATAAAACTAAAATTTAATTAAAAAAAAAATTACATTTTTGAAATTGATGACTTGGACCAAATAATAAAGAAAAGCAGCCAATAAGTGCCCAACATAGATGGGAACTCCTTCAAAACTGAAAACCATCCCAGGGTGAGACCTCAAGAAGTTGTCAAGAGTACATGTCTGCAAAATCAATTTTTTGTCACAACATTATTCCCATAGTTTCATTTATATTATTCCATAGTTGTGAGTGACTTTACTATTATTCCAAAAATGTAATATATATATATATATATATATATATATATATAAAATAAAGAATGAGTGTTTCAAATCTTTTGACTGGTAGTGTGTGTGTGTGTGTATGTATATATATATATATATATATATATTTATACAGCTGTATATAAACAGCTGTAACAATGTTTTTGAGTGTAGAAAGTGCATTTAACAACGTATTTGTGATGTCATATTTGCTCTGTAAGAAATTAAAGCGAAACAGTAACCAAGCCTTGAGTTCATAATTCATTAAATAACATGTTACTTTCAGAAAAGCTAGTGAAATACATGTGGTACAAGCATTAAGGGAAGCTACAAATAAACATCTGTCCCCTAAATGAAGATCTACAGATGGTGTTGGCCCATATGTGAGGCAGGTTTTTTTTGTTCCAGATTGGACAATATTTCTGAAAGGAGATGCTGCTGTTTATACAGAAAAATTAGCCTCTAATGTCAGAAACCTCTGGTGGCTTTGTCAAACTCAGTCATTGTAAATGTGTGGTGCAAACCAAAGCTTGTATGTTTGTGCTTGTTCACTGTGGAAATAAAGAGAAAAATATTGTGAATTGGTGTTTGGCATTCCAGGCAAAAACAAAACAAAAACACAACTATAATTTGCTTGGTTTTTATCACGTTAGTGTCATGTTTTTTCCCATGCCAATTTTAAGTATGAAAATTATTAATTAAATATATCCCCATTTCCTTACTCTCATCAGTTCTTAAGAGCCACCAGTAAATGTATTCTGCCTATGAACTTTGAGAAAAGTTAGTTGGCAATCAAAAATAACATACATTTTTCTATCCAGGTTTAGAAGTGCAGTTTTATGCACTGTGGCTGACAACTTACGACTTGTGAAAATCAAGTGACTCGCAATGCCTTCAACAGCATTTTTTAGTGCCCTACACATCTCGCTTGTAACACATCAAATGACCAGATGGGGGCGCAAGTGTATAAAGATTAATTATAGCTCTGCCGCATCAATGCAGTACTTCCAATGGGGGTGTGAAAACACATCTCTGCAGAGCAAGCAAGTTTTAAAGGAATAAATAGACACAACAGTAGTAAACCCAGAAGTTAAGAGACCAGCATGATCCCCACTTCTATAGTGCAAAACTGCAGTGTCCTGATTAGCTTTAACTTAGCAATAAAGCCATTTAAACAATTGTTAATGGCGCGAAATAGAAAAATCCTAAATTTTCCCTGAGATACTATACTCATAATTTGCCCCAACATTTATTTGACTCATTGTTGACATGTTTCATTTAGTCAAAGAAGAGAAATGAGAACTTAGGGTGAAAAGGAAAGGGCTCGTTTTCATACATTGCATTGACTGTGGTGCAGAAGAAAGAGGAAATCGTTCCAAGAAAACCTGAAACAAGACAACGTGCATGATCCCAGAGCATGCAGCGGAACCCAAGCTTGTGCACAGTCAACTGCGGCGAATAGATGAATGTGTGACTGCATAATATTTCTCCAGAAATATATGAATAGGACATACAGAATGTTCATCACTTTGAATTTGAATTACTGTTTAGTAATTAGCATTGAGTCTGTTTTGTTGTGGTTATTAGCTCATAAGACAAAAATGTGAGGGATGAAAGATCAGAAAATGTGATGATCAATCTGTTGAAAATGGACATGTGTTGTAGTTTCTGTTATGATGGAAGAGATCAGAGGATGGGCAGAAATAACTGATCTTGAGATTCACTCATGATGTCCAGCAAATCAGCAATAATAGCAAAGTATTGGTCATTTAAGATGACACTGGTACACTAAACAGAGTATGAAACTAGAGCATCTGAGTCTGAAGTGAAATGGCAACACTGATCTCAGATCAGCAACTAAAGGTCTAAGAGGGAGTTCCACCTTTGGTGGAGGGGGACTCATGAATATTGAAAGATGACAATCTATTAATAATGCATATTTCTGCAATTTTGCAGAAGCCTCAAACATATTCACTTTTGCCATCATAGGCAAGAAGGATTGTGAGAAAACTACAACACAATTCACAACACAAAACACAAAAGAGGCTGGTGAAGGAAGAACAAAAGACCTCCCGTTATGCACACTGTAAATGTGTGTGCAGTACTTGTGTGACGATTTGGTACAAGGTGACGCCCTGTGGCATTATGCATCTGCTGACACCTCCACATCTGTTGCTGATCTTGAACATAATAAGTAAAGCAGAGTTGCTGTCTGTTTTTTAAAGAGAACAGAGCCTCCACAATCCTCCAGTCTCCCTCCCAGAACTGTCTGTCTGTCTGTCTATCTGTCTCCGGCGGTGGAAAATCCAGTTTGTTCCTGTTTCGCTCTCCTCCTACCCTCCTCCCACCCTTACAGCCTTTTTAGCTCTCTCCCTACTTCTACTCACACTCTCTCTAATTCTCCTCCTTTCCCTCTTTCTGACCCTGTGTCTTGATGGTGATAGTACTCTCTGAGTGGCTCATGCTCCTGGCACTAGACATGAGTCCCATAGGAAAATGGACACAGTGTGCTGACAGTGGGCATCCTAGGACACACCCACATACAGATGGATTATTTTTAGAATCAGAAATCACATAAGGCTGATAATGCATGTTCATGCATTTAAACACACTGTAGTTTATAATACCACAAAAACAAATAGCTCATCGGTCGACCACATCGCACATCATACTGGCTACCTCTATCTGCATGCATCAAATTCAAGGATTTAAAGATGGCGTTCAGGACTTCTTCTAGAACTGCACGCTCTTACCTCAACACTCTACAAAACTTATACAACTTACAAGCCCTTTTCTTTGACCTCAAAAATCACAACCTGTTCAAATCCAGTTTAATCCATTCCTAATGCTGTTATGTCCCTTTACTTTTTTCCATAACATAGTTGAACACAGAATAAAACCAGATTAATGCAGTAAGTAACAAAAAGTTGACTGCTTGGTTTAGCTGAGGAGACAGGAGCACAGTTGACCAACACGGTTCTGGATGAACAACATTTATGGTAGTGTGCATGCGTATTTGACTGATGAGAGGATACGGCATCCCATTGAAGCCTTTATCAGATCCCGCACCAGCCAGTTCTCTCCCTCATTCTTCCACTTCCTCTCTTTCTGTTGTTATGAATTTACTAGTAAAGCCATGTGGACAAAGTGTTCAGGAAAATGAATGCCTTCTGAAGCTTCTGTATTCATCAGTACTTCTAATTGTGTAACAGTAAACATATATTAGTATTTTATAAACTCTGGTCAAAGATTGTGGAGAAATATTCATATGTAGCACTTTTACAGAGCAAGGGAGAAAGTCTCTATAGAAAGCAGAATAACTACAGTGCTTGCAAAGCAGATCTGCATTGATATTCTTCAAACACTCTGGTTAGGGTTGGCAGTGAGACCACTAACATTAAGTATTAAACTTCTGCAATGAATTCAGCCTGAACAGCTTAACAAGCCCATTCAAACTTTGTTTTGTTTTTCAGCCTAAGCTGTGATATCTATTTTTGTTTAGTTCTTTTTCAACATTATAATTTTTAAGAAATGTTAGATTTAAGTTAAAGCGAATATCTCTCATTTACGAGTGATAGAATGCCATTCAAAATCTATCCGACAGCTGTGGTTCATTATAATATTCGCAAATTTATTTCTGATTGGTCTGCTTTGGATTAAAATTACTCCAGAAAGCATGAATTGTTAAAATTAGATGTGATCTATGACAATTTTTCAGCTTTATACAGTGCATACCATTGAAAAGACGTTAAGCCAAATCCACCACCGGCACAAAAATGAAATAAGGTACTAGTGTGACTAAATTCTATAGACAGCTTACAGAAAACAAAATGCATGCATAAGTGTCATGGCAATAGAAAAGCAGCTCTGATGCAGAATTTCATTAATCCAAGTCTAAAACCTCAATACCTTCAGTAGTTCTAAAAATGTACCAGTACGTCAAACTTTAACACTGTTCTATTCTTGCTTTGTAATAACTGGAATGTCCTTCGGGAAATGCAAATTCAGTAAAAAAAAATGTATAAAAATGATGCTTGCTGTGACAACTTTGCCTTGTCTAACTTTTCAATTGGAGCAGTGCTCTTTGGAAATGAATAAAGATAACAGCAACAACAACAACATCAAAAAGAAAGAGGAGATATAATCTCAATGGGATGCATGTTTGACATTATAGTCATCAGACACAGTTTCTATCTGTGCTGACAAGTCACATTATTCATATTTGGCAATCCCAACCTGTCATTCACATATACAATGTGACTCATACCTGTACCTCACGTCATTTCACACTTCATTGCATATCTCTACACCTCCCAATGCCCTCTGGGGCTCTGTGTCCCCTGTCCCAATGCTTTCATGGGTTGATGGACAAACTATATGCAGTTTTTGAATTATTCTTCTGAAATTTACCCCTGTTTTGGCTCTGACTTTAACTGGTCTAAACATTCTTTCAGTGTCTCTCTCTCCCAACAGATGCACAGCCCAAAACAACCCACAGAGCAAGAGTGTCCAAACTACAGTCCACAGGGCATCTGCTGGTGCTACAAAGCACCATTAGAAAAGTACAATGTGTACATACATACACCTACTAGAGCTACTGTTGTGCAAGCGGGGTAGACAGATCACATTGAAAAAGCACAGAGATACAGACACACAAGTGTATCAAGCACACCTTACTAGGATGTTGGCTCTCATGAATAGTGCTGGAAAGTTTAATTTACTGAATTTTTTAATTTGGATGTTTTCAAAAGGAAAATTATTCACAGACTTCCCAATACTACTGGAGAGTGAGGATGCACAGTAGGTTGTGGTCAATGCGTTGGATTGTGTGCTGTATTGCCGTCTTCTCCCTCAGCACGCAAATGTTTGTCTGTAAATGTTAGTGAGAACAATCATTTTGATCAAAATACATTTTTATATGAAATGGAAGTAATAACAGAACAGAAACTGCTAAGCACATGACCACTTGTTTAACCAAGCCTGTGATAAGTGATTTGAGCCCATAGTCAAACTGGTTCATGAAGCAACTTCAAAAGATTCATTCTAAGAACATAAGTTCATCTAGTCAATTCACTAATGATGACTTAAAGACATGCAACAGACATAAAACTTGACAATATGTGTTATAATAAACAAAAAAATCAATAATAAATGGCTAGTAATTAACCTAATTTTAGATTTTTAAGGTGGTCGCACACCGGACAAGAAGAGGCGATGATTTGGGTTGAATTTAATGGAAAAATATGCGAGCTGCTCTCCGTGGCGCAGAAGAAATTTGAGCAGCCTTTGAAGATATAGCTGGGCACCGCCAACAGATGCCGAGTGGCGTCGGCGGTGTGCTACCTTCAATGAAAACAGTTGTTTAAAATTTTAGGATGCACCATGTCATCCACCAGACGTCTCCGGTGTGCGACCCCATTTACACTGGATTACATACACTGATTCATGAATTCAGATATACACATTACGCAACCACACATAATACACTTCTCTAAAGGGAAGTTTTATCAGTTTATATAAAAGTTATATTACTGTATAAGTTTACATCATAATGGATATAATCTGATAATATTAAAGATTAAGGTATAAGTTTGTCCAAAGTTATATGCTTACTCATTGCTTTCCACTCAAATTTCATTAAATTTAAAACATTTAAGACTGGTTTCATTAAGTCTGCACTGTAAAAAAATGTTAACAGTAAAACACTGTAAATATGCTACATAAATAAAATGTTATTTGATTAACAAATATTAACTGTAACATATACAGTAAAATGTTTGAATATATTTTAAAATAAAAAAATTGATGTAAAAATTAAGATTTTCCTGTATAATTAATGGTAAAAATGTACAAAAATGTACTTTTTACAGAAAATGATTGTTAAAATTACAGTAAAAAAAAAAGTATCGGGCATTCCCAGAATTCCCTGTGTGGCCCATTACATTTCATGGGAATAGTTATGGTTCATCTTATTTTTGATAACATTTACATACATTGGGTTGTTCTGTTTTATACTTAATATAATTTAGTTAATGTTTACTGCATTATTGAAATTCCACATGTATTACCCTGATGGTGTTTAGTGTTTGTGTGAGTAGGGCTGGGTATCCAAAAAAAAAATCGATATTAATACCGATACTTTGACTTTGATACCGGTTCCTAAACAATACTTTTTCCGATACCAATTTTATGAAATCCATTTTAACAAGATTACAAACATTACCTCAAAAAAACTTTGGTTTTATTTTTCAGTTTGTTTTTACTGACTCAAAATCTCATCTCCTGAGCCTTCTGGTCTCCTCATGCCAGGGTCGGCAGGGGCAGAGGCTATAACATTAATGTGAAGAGGAAAATGTACCACTACAGGTTAGCCAATTTTGTTTGTTGGTTTGTTTGCTAAATGTTAACCTTACCTGTTGGTGTCACAGTCATAGCACCGCTGCATTCATCAGTAGTTTTGATCTTTTCAACATCTTTTACTTCTATGGGGGTTGATACGCACACACACTACAGATTTTTACAGTTTCAGAAGGCTAATGTCAATCAATGCTTTCTTTCAACAACTTTTAACTAAAAACCCCCATATTTCAAATGTATGCATAGGTGTATACCACACACCAATCACTCCTAACACAGAAACAAATGACATACTGTAATTCAGGCATTCTAGGAACCAGAAATCCTAGAACATCCATTTATATATACAGTATACATAAAGTATGAAGACAACATAAACACACACACAGACACACACACACACAGACACACAGACACATACAGTGAAGATCATCTTCTTGTGGCTATCAAAATCAAGGTTATGCAGATTCTTATTATCCCTCACCAAAATTAAACACAAGCCAGTTTATTCTACAAACAACCACCATGCTGTAGTGGCACACATGTGCCAAGCATCAAAGCCCCAAAGCAACACCATTCATCTTTGACTCATTTCTGCTTGAAGCCAAGTTGTGCAATGCTAATTCTACAGTATTTAAGGTAGTACACCAGAGGTTTAATTCACAGAACCACTGCCTCAAACCATGTCTCAGTTTACCGTTAGTCAGTATACTGTAACAATATCTGGGAACACAGAAGCAATAGATATTCGTACATAAAGGATAGCACTCCATTTTGAGTCAAACTCCTACTATTATTTATATTAATGCAGTCAATTACACACAATAATTACTACTTTATAACATAGTATGAGCAATAAATTGGTTCAAGGAATTAGTGATACTTATTAAGACATAAATGATAATAAAAAAAAAAAGTTTCAGAAAATGCAACTGTATGTTTTGTTCCAAAACACTGTAAAAAGCAGTAGCCTGCAATTGTAATCATAAGGAACCATTTCAACTTGATGAAGCCCTTATTATTTGCGTTGGCATAACAAGGCGTATTCTCTCATGTTACATAATATGTTTTATTTGAATCAGTTAATTTGGATATAACCCCATGAAGCACATTATTATTTTTTTATACAGGCCCGACTCCAATCATGAGTCTGGCCCACTCTGACAGACTACGGCGAATAGGTTTCATTTGACCCATGCCATGAGACATGCTGATGGAGAACACAAAAAGCAAATGGCACTCCTGTATATAATGAACTTGGAACTTTAATTGAATACCTCTGGTATATATCAAGCTACTGATTGATTGATGTACCATGATAATTACAGAGCACTCTTAGATATTAGAGCTGGAGATGGGCCTGGCACACCAAATGAGCTTAAAGAGAACTAACCTCAGTTCCAGTGAGTCTCAGACTTGCTTATGGTTACTTATTATCTGAGAATTTTCTGAGCATTTCTTAGGATCTTACATGCCTAGTCTTTGTGGTGGTACCTCGAGTAGAAGAGTTCACCTAAAAATGTGTGCTTCGTGTGGTAACATCTAAATTAACTGGTTTTATTAAAAGTAAAAAATATGATTTATAATCACTGAACCAACAAAACTAATTTTAAGGGTTAGATCAATTAGAAATAGCTATTTAAGTCAGTGTTTCCCAACGACTGTGCCGTGGCACACAAGTGTTGTCAGGTGTGCCGTGGAAAATTATCAAATTCCACAAAATAAATAAATGCATGAAATTTTTTTTAATCATTTCAGGGATCCAAACTCATCACCTTTCAGAGAAATTTGCCGTTTTGAAACCATAATCGGTCTGCAAAAGTGACTGATATGTATACGCGTTAAGGGTCTCTCACATGACTCGCGTCAGGCAACAAAATACATTGAAGTCTATGAAGTGACAGCACTTTACACCAAAGTGTTTTTCACACACTCGTTTTTGCTTCACCAATAATGTCTTTGAGAGTACTAAGCAACAATATATAAAAACTGTCCAAATTTGTGGAGAGACATTGAATGTCTCATAATTTCTTTTAATTAAATATTAACGTAGCATTTCCGAATATCAGAGACCCCAGTTATTGAACTAATTTAAATTCACCAAGAAAACGCTTAGACCTAAACATAAACGAGTCATTTTATTACTTTCGGCTATCAAAGCAACTGCTAGCTTTTTTCTCTTTTCCAAATACATGTTTTCAATGTTTATTGTGCAAACCTCCTGCTTTTTTATGTGGCAAACTCATAAAATTGCCCCTCTGTGACGCTTTCAGCAACTCTTGTCATGTGGAGGGTGATGCGGTGCTTGACTCTGGCATTGAACTGAGCGTTGACGCCTCGACTCAACTCATGTGAAATTTACAATGACAAAAGAATATTATTGAAACTCAAAATTATTATTATGTGTCTATTATTGTGGTCTTTTCTGATAAAAGTCATGCTCAGCCATTGAAATAGGCTACTGTAGGAAAATGATACCGTAGATCTTTGTGTTTATAATTCTTGTACTGAAGTCAGTAGATTTGCAGCCATGCAAGTTTTAATAAAGGAGAAGGACGTTATTGAAACGCACTATTATTAGACTATAAATGCTCAGACTGAAGGAAGACTAGATCTGCTTTGTTCTTTTAATGCTTAAACACTTTAAGGTCTCTTGGTAGATTTTGGTCATGAATGACTCAAAATGATTCACTGACTCACTCATAGCACATAAGATGCTCATTTGTTCAAAAATAATAACATAAATATTTTTCATTTATCAATAAACATCACACAAAGTCTAGTAAATATAAAAAAGCTACATAAATAGGTGTGGCCACCTTTGCCTTTAAAACAGCACCAATTCTCCTAGGTCTCCTGCTGACCATGCCATCTGTTGCAGGGCTCCCTGTTCTTCTATTCTATTCTATTTGCAAAAGGAACGCTTGGGAGCCTATTGACACACTAAAGCTGAAAATATAAAAAAACATCTTAAGACAAATATTTTTGTGATGCATCTTATGTACCTAAAACTTTTGGAGTACTGTAGTGCAGTGTTTCCCAACCTTTTTTCACCCACGACACACTTTTTACATCTAAAAAATTATACGGCACACCACTATCCACATAGGCTAACCATAATCAATAATTTTCATTTTCAAGAACTTGTCCATGTTTTCTGTCCGTCTTTGTAGCATGTTTACTTGTAATGTTTGAAATTCGGATATGCAAAAAAACAAAAAAAAAACAAAAAACAAGTCACATAGGTAGATTACGCAGTGTGAGGTCACAAGTGGCAAGAGTGCTAAATGGTTAATGAAAAAACAACCAATTTGCTTCTTTTCTAATTTGTAGATTTGTTCTTGCAATGCCACCACAAATTACAGGGATGCAAACTCATGAGGGGCCAAAAAATCAAGACAATCACTGGTGATATATTTTTTTAAAGAATAAGCTAGCAACAATTCCATCTATTATAGTGATTCAAGTTTACAATTGTGCAGAATTAGCTGCAAAATAAAGAGTATTTTGGTGAGGCTTGCTTCTGTTTCACAAATTTGTTACATTTTGTTAACTGATTAGTTCAGTGACCCCATGTTGAAATGTCACTTGGTGGCAACAAATGAGCATCTTATTTGCTATGAGTGAGTCAGTGAATCATTTTGTGTCGACTTTATATAGTATGGGAAACACTGGTTTTATATATATATATATAGAGAGAGAGAATTTTTAAATGTATGTGCAGACTTGCAGGCAAGAACATAGTCTTCTTACTTCTGTGTTTGCATGCCCTCAAACAAGTGTAAATTATTAAATCCTCATGCACTAATATATGTCTCTAAAATATCAATACATCCTATACATGAGCGTCCTAATCTTTACAGTTGCTGTGCATAAGAAGATTTGGAGGCTAGTTGAGGTGGAATGATGCTCACTTCTCTAGCCAAGTTTCTGCATTCATGCGCATGCCCGGTGGCACCAGTAGTCAGCCCACGTGCATC
This sequence comes from Moxostoma hubbsi, assembly GCA_032164185.1. NCBI lineage: Eukaryota > Metazoa > Chordata > Actinopteri > Cypriniformes > Catostomidae > Moxostoma > Moxostoma hubbsi. The sequence goes on from JAVLUX010000003.1 coordinate 40,447,916, forward strand.
GCAGCTGCTGAGGCTGAGAAAACGACCGACTCTTTCACACGAGCCAAACGCCCGCGCCTTTAGTTTTAAGTCGTTTTAAACGCCGCTTTCGTATAGGAGTGTGGATATACAGTAGATCCACATACATTCGGAGAAAAGATGAATTCTTCGTCAGTGAGGGGGTAGGAGAAAAGGATGTGGGAGAGCGAGATCCAGTCTAAACTAGTTATACAATACGATTGAAATGCGACGTAACATTAAAATCGAGGCAATTTCTTTATAGCATCAGTTACTTCAGAACGTTTCAATGCATCATAACACATCTAGAACTCCATGATGCCGCAACACAGAAAATGATCTGCAGCCGGTGTAGCCTATTGATTTTCAAAGCTTGAAAATAAAGGGTGCTCCTCGTGTCACATTGCATTACAACGCACCGCGAAACAAATGTGTCAAATCACACGCAATTAGTGGGACTGACACTCGCAGGTCACAAGAAGGGTGTGCTGGATGAACTTAAACCCTGAAGCGTAACACAGTAGTGCAAAATATGTATCACTCACTATAAACATGATGCCGGTGGAAGAGATTAAAACCACCGTCATTCCCAAGCACATTGTAAAATGTGTCTAAAAGGCAGATATATGAACACTGATGTTGCGCAGCCTCGTCTCATGAGGAGAAAGACAATGGCGTCTGATGACGTTGCTCTTGGGGTCCATGGCGATACGATGCGCACCATATGCAGTTACCCCGTATCCGTTACCCTCCCCCCGAAACACACATGTGAGGAATTTCGCCGGTGTATTGACGGGTGTAAAATATACTTTAACTTAAAATGACACTTTAGGGTGTTTCTTTTGTACTCTCACCTCCCACCCATGTCATGTGGCACAACGCTCCATCCAATCAGCGAGATGAGGAGAACACCCACTCTCCAGAATCTGAATGCGGGTTTGGCGCAATATAAATACCACTTGTAATACACCGGCAAGTATTGGTCGCAAGGAAGCTCAGGGTTGCAGCAGTGCATTCATAATTTTATTTTCATTACAAAGAAGACCAGCATCCATACTTTCTTTTCTTTTCTTCACAGTTTTAGTTCGTTCCAGGCCAATTGCATGCATTGTATGTCTGCCAAAATGGTTTGCGAAACTAAAATCGTTGCAGACGAACAAGAGGCCATAGCAAGGAGTAAAAAAGATTCAATGATCGTTTCCTCTTCGCAAATGTGGACGTCTTCTCTCAGTGCGCACGAGAGCAAGGATGAAAAACGGAACCAGGTTTTTATCCGCGAGTTTGAACATTCTGACCATGAGGAGGTGCGCCGGATCTTCAACGAGGGAATCATGGAGCGCATACCCAATTCGGCATTTCGGGGTCTAAAACAACAAAATAAAATCCAATTTATCTACGCCTTTCTCACAGGTAGGTGGCACAACCCGTGGTGAATGATGAGCGTTGTGTATTCGCTGCTCCGCGGCACATCACATAAAGTCACACAAATCGGCTCTGAACCGTTAGAGTGACAATGAAAGAAAAAGTACCAATATGGCCAACAGAGGAGCACAGTTAAATTCAACCATGAATCTAATTGTTATTTTTTTCCCCAAGCGCATGCAATAATTGCATTGTTTCATTATAAAATACCACTGAATATCAGAATATGAGGCACAAAGACAACATCAAATGAAAGCATGCTGCATGCTTTGCCGGTGAATATGTGCGCGCGCTGAATCCCGCGCGAGTGCTCCAATGGCTGTAAGTTTCCTACATTTGCTTTTTTTTGTGTGTTTTCGTCTATATTTAAAATAACGTTTACTATATTCTCTACTAATTATGTTTATATCTACAGGCGGAATATTTAAGATTCCGTGTTCTAAGAACATCAATTATTGTTAATCTTGAAATTAAATTGAAAATGTGCTTACGCCACACGAATGTAATGAATGAGAGGTTTTAACATGGTCCATAAACTTCCATCAGTTATTACAGTCAATTACAGAGTACGCCGCACACAGCCTAGTACACAGTGATTGTTCTTCTGTGAAATCAGATAAATAAACCATATAGGCTAGGTTCATATGCATTTTTTTAGTGGATCAATGAATTTGTTTAAGACACTTTTTTAGTTTGTTAGTGGAAACACATTTCTGTGTTGACAGTAAACTTCGTGCGCATCGTGGTGCAGCATGCAAATTGGCGCAGTAAGTCAGTAGCGTGTACTCAAGTGCGACCTCTTGTGTCTATTGAGGCGCTCGCGCTTACACACACACAGACACACACACACACACACACACACACGTTGGTGCAGCTATCCTTATGAGGAACCCTCACAAAAAACGTTCTGCATTTTTACATGTTAAAAAAACAGTATGTTTAGTATGTTTTTAAAGCGACTTGAATTATGGGGATGCTAGAAATGTCCTTATAAACCAAATTTATAGCAAAATACCCTTGTAATTACAAGTTTTTAACCTAAAAAAAAGTCTTAGTAAACCACTTAAACCTGCCCACACAAACACACACACGTTAGTGTGGCTAACCTTATGAGGACTCTCCATAGACATAATGATTTTTATACTGTTCAAACTAGATTCTATCCCCTAACCCTCACAAAAAACTTTCAGCATTTTTACATTTTCAATAAAACATAATTTACTTTTTAAGCAATTTTAAATATGGGGACACTAGAAATGTCCTCATAAACCATATTTATAGCAAAATGCCCTTGTAATTACCAGTTGGTAACCTAAAAAAAAGTCCTAGTAAACCACCTAAACCTGCCCCCCCCCCCCCCCCCCCCCCCCCCCCCCCCCCCCACACACACACACACACTTCTCTGGGTTTTACAACAGCAATGAAGACCATGTTTTTGTGCCCTCCGTTGCAGTTCCATTCCAAACAGTACAAAAGTATAGTGTTACTTTGGAACCTGGAAATGTGTTTATTTTCCAGGATACTCCATGTAATGAGTTTGTTTTCCATACATCTCCTAACCCCCAATGTGAATGCATTTGATGTCTGTATGTCTCTTTTCTGCCAGAAATCAAACATTTGATTCTCTTTTCTGACAGGTGTCGTTTATTTTTTTTCCATTTCTCCATAGTAATGTGCTATGTTATGACCAAATCCTTCATACTGACCTTCTGCACACCCTTTATTCTCATGGGCGCACGTTATTACTACAGCAGAAATTTCATACTCAACTACCTGGACTGCGCTCTGCACACTGATATGGCTGACATAGAGGCATATTACATGAAACCCACAGGTAAGGGGTAGCTTCGTTCTCTCACACACACTTAATAGATATTATACACTATAATAGACATAATTTCAATAGATATTGCAAATATATAAATGTTACTAATATAAATATATTGTCATATCATAAATTATGTATAAATATGACTTTCCCAAATAGCACTTAAACGGATAGTTCACCCAGAAATTAACATTCTCTCATCATTTACTCACCCTCATTCTATCCTAGATGTGTATGACTTACTTTCATCTGCTGAACTCAAATAAAGATTTTAAGAAGAATATCTCAGCTCTGTTGGTCCTCACAATGCAAGTGAATGGTGGCCAGAACTTTGAAGCTCTGAAATCACATAAATGCCACATAAAAGTAATCCATAAGACTCCAGTGGTTAAATCCTTGTTTTCTGAAGCAATGTGTTTGCTGTGGGTGAGAAACAGATCAATATTTAAATAATTTTTTACTATTAATCTCCACTTTCACTTTTTGAAAGTGACATTACTCGTATGGATTACTTTAATGTGGCCTTTAAGTGATTTCTGGAGCTTCAAAGGTCTGGTCACCATTCACTTGCATTGTATGGACCTACAGAGCTGAGATATTCTTCTAAAAATCTTTGTTTCTGTACAGCAGAAGAAAGAAAGTCATACACATCTGGGATGCCATGAGGGTGAGTCTTTCATTTTTGGGCAAACTGTTCCTTAAAGACTCAGTAGCATCTGGGCACTTCATACTGAATGTAATTATGCTAATCTTAAAACATGCTTAGCCTTAAATACTTAAAATACAAACTTTACTCCAAAATAGAAAACATCAGTGCATTGTTTACCCTTCCCACAATATACCAGCCTCATCAATCAGACATTTATATCTCTACAACAAACACTTTCAGAATCAGGTTAAAACACTTAAGTGGTCCACAATGGGTTAAATAGCTGATGTGCAGCTTTAATGCTGAAGACTCATAAAATATGCAAAAAGTCGCTCAGCTCTTCTCTTCTGGATAACTGTTCGGAGTCATGTGTCCCTATTGATTGCATACAGGAAAAATGCTGATACAAATAGTAATGCGGCAAACTCAGAATCACACCATAATCTTTAATGCCACCCCCCTCCATTATAAAACTACATTTCCACATGTTATTTTAAAAATACCATGCATTTCCAGTTTAGTGACAAAAGCCAAAGCCACAATTGTGTCTACTATCTTGGTCAGTCTGACTGATCAATACTCTAATCTCCCCTGGTGTGTGTGCTTGTGTGTCAGTATGTATGAAAGAATGGCCCCCTCTGTAACTATAGACCAGTTACACTCTCATACTGTGTGAATCCTGTCAGAGATTAAGTGTTTGTGTGACAGGAGTTTATGAAACTAGTTCATAGATCATACATTGCCTCGTAAATCACTGAGTGACAAAAAAAAATAAAAAAAATACACATTTGGTGGTAATTATTACTTATTAATTACTGAAAATACAACAAAGGATGCCAAATCAATAGTGTGGATTTTTTTGGAAGGGCTTAATATAGACTTTGTATCTAAATTAAATCAACAATTATATGAGTGTTAATCAAACAGCAATTATAATCAGTAGATCCTTTTAGTCATATTTTTATAAAAATAAGTTCACAGGGTCTTAGTTTCTGCATGTACAGGCTTCTTATGTAGAAGCCCTGCTTTTGGTGAAATAGAGGATTGAATACTCGGGTCAGAAAATGTGGGAAAGTGTGAAACAGAGCCCTGCTGTGAGCATGCATGCTAGTTTTGTTTAGTGGCAGAATGCAGACAAATGATTCTCCCAAGGGATTTTCTCTCTTGCTATGCTAATGTGGCATCCTGCATCTCTGAGGTGGGAATGGTACAAGAATATGTGGGTTATCCATTAGGGCGGGCTTGATGTTTCTTTAATGCACTGAATGTCTATTCTGACTAGCTTTTATACTTACAGAGGGTGGTTTCTCTTTCAGATGAAGATGAGAAATACCTGTAACATGCTAATATGGGAGTAAATAAGACATTTTTGTCTTAAAATACACGTACAAATAGATTGCAGCATTCACAATGCATTTAACTTCCATAATGTTACGTATTTCTGAGTGAAACTGAATATTCAGTGAGAAATAATGTAGGGCGGGACTTGATTTTAAACAATGAAATTTGATTGGATCATGAAAAAGCATGTGTTTTGAATTATTGGCAAATTGTATTTTCCTCTGCCTGCACAGCCTTGGTTACACAAGCAGAAAAGAATAGTTGTTTCAGAGGTAGAGAAAGTATTACATTGTGATGTTGTAATTTTCTAAATAGGAGCTGTTTCTAAAAACTAGGGTTTGGGAGTCTGTAAATCAGCAGATATGTCTAAAAGTTGGTTTTGGTCTTAAAAATTAGGATGTGGATGAGCAAGAGCTCTCACAACGTTTCAGCTGACTTAGAAAGAAGTTATCAGGCTGTGTGTGTGTGTGCAACAGTAAAACTAATGGGTGTACAGCAGGACTTTCAGTCCCAAAGTGATTAATAGTACTCCTCAGACCTAGAGCTAATGGAGTCATGACACACACACTTAAGTGGGAATGTGTGTGTGTGTGTGTGTGTGATACGCAAAGCATAGCATTAGCAACATGGCACAATGAACAAATGACATACCCTGAGCTTGTCTTTATGTAGAATGTGAATAGCTGTTAATAATCATGAAATAACTCCATTATTACACATAGGCATTATCTGATATAACAGTTTATGATCTGAGTATTTCATATTTAACTAACTGAAAACACACACACACACACACACACAGTCTAGACTTAATGCTTAGACAATTAATTTAACAATTGTCGTAGTTGTTAGTAGAAGAGGTTAATACCAGACCCCATGTTATACACGTTTATCCACACTTCTTGCTAGAAAATGCTAATAAACCAATTGTTGGATTCACTGAAAGATAAAACATAACACCCATTCACTAATATGTACGGAAATGCATTTGCCTGACCAAATATTTATTTTGCCCCATGTTGAATTTATCTCATTGCTTCTTTTACTCAATAAATAACTTAGTTCTGCAGGACAGAGCTGAGCCTGATAAGTCAATAAAATTTTAAAGTTTGGAAAAAGCGTAATCTGTGCTCCATTCAGAAATAACCTACAAATGACAGTTGTTTTACCCAGCATAATTAATTCAGTAATTTAACTTAATCCAGCCATTCCCAATACACTTACATAACCCCAAGCATCTGAGTTCTGGGCATCACAGTAAATCCATGAGTGGTGATGTAAATGCACCTAAATATGTGATTAATAGTAATGCCAGTAGAGGGACTCAAAAATTCCCATATAAACATATGTGATAATGCACCATTAATTTCTAACAAAGTAATTAATTTTAAACAACGAATGTTATTAAATATATCAAGAAAATTACAATGAATATGTTTCCCATGTTTATATTCTTGAACATTCAGTTCTGCAATTCAGACAGTAATATCAAAACTAGAATTCTGACATGAATGATCCATAAACACAATTTGCTACACAGAGGGCTGAAATGTGTTTACTAGTGCTGTCAGTCTATTTAATAAGTTTATTAAAATTTATAATCATGATTAATCACATAAGTTTTTGTACTTAATAGGGATCAATCACAGATTTTGAAAATGCTGAAATTTGACACCATATATACTTATTTTCCTGTCAAAATGCATTTATTTCCATCTTAAGAAAGAAAACAAAACAAATTCTAACAATATACAGTAATGTTTTATTAAAACTTTCCAAACAAAGACATCCTGAGTATAAAGATAGAAATGCACTAAAATAGCACCAATTCAAGTAATATTAAACGTTTCACAAAGTCTATTTGGGAGTTTGACTTAATTGAAAGAACTTGTCCTCCGTAGGTTGAATATTCATTGTAACGCATTTAATCTCTTAAACTCTCATCCTCCACAATATAAATCTGCCGGTAGACTGTGGCTATCCACTTTGTTACAGCAATCATGAAGCTGCGTTCATGATTCCCATCAGTGAACTACATTTGAAAAGCACTTGCAAACAAAAAATATATAAATATATATAAAATATAGATTTTTGGTCATAGTTAAGATTTGGTGTGCTTCTGTGGTAATTAAAATGTGCCTCACATAGGCTGAAAAACTTGATTTCTATCACAACTCCCATCTGGGCTATATTTTGTACTTTAAATAGTGATAAGATGTTCTTTCTCCATCATTTTATCACTGGCAGGGAAGCACTGTTGTGTGTTTTTGTGAAATGTGCATCAGTGTAATGACTCCGGGCAGACACATTCCAAATGTTCTGCCCTCCCAAAAAGTGTTTATGCTGTAACGGTAAATACATTAATTTCGATTAAGAACAATTAACACGTTAAACTTTTTAAATGTATCGCATGTGTTAACATGTTAATTCTGACAGCCCTAGTTTTCACATTTCAAAACACACACAAACAATTTGAAGCTGCACTCACACGAATGCAACTCACACTAGTAATCTCCATACCTCTTCAAGTGAAAACTTTATCATGGAATAAAAATTGTATAGGACTGCTTATGTGGGAAAATTCAATGCACAAACTTATATTGGGAAAGATTTTGATTCAGACTATTTCAGTCCACCAGACCCAAAAGTTGCTTCTTGAATAACCTCTCAATTGCCTACTTTGCCAGGCATCTCAGTGAGCCCTATTCAGAGAACACTGAATAAGTGGTTTGTTTTAAAATGTTAAATAAATGGATTTCAATTAGTATTGAACTAAAAGCTAAAGGGTGGAAAAACTCTTAAATTTTCCATCAAAACAGTCAATTTGTGTTAACAGATTCCTTTTAGATGCAGATTTTTTCATATAGTTTACTCTGCAGACCAAACTGAATAATCTTTTTGTTTCGATTCTTGCAGGCTCTTGTTTCTGGGTGGCAGTTTTGCAAGGCCAGGTGGTGGGCATCGTAGCAGCACATGGTAGAGAAGATGACAACACAGTTGAACTTCGTCGCATGTCTGTGGACTCTCGTTTTCGTGGTAAAGGCATCGCTAAGGCTCTGGGTAGACGCGTTCTAGAGTTTGCCATGTTAAACAACTACTCTGCTGTGGTTCTGGGAACGACTGCAGTCAAGATGGCCGCCCACAAGCTGTACGAGTCATTGGGTTTCCGGCGAGTGGGAGAAAATAAGGACTACACGCTGCCAGGGATGACCCATTCACTGCTGGAGAGGCTCTTCTTCCAGATCCGCTACAGCCAGTACAGATTACAGCTTAACGAAGAGTGAGAGACAGAGAGTTAACTTGAGCGTGCAAGATAGAATATAAAAGAAGCCGCTGGCAATGACGCTGAACCTCCCACTGACCCGGTCCTCTTCTACCTATTTATTTATGTTTTTTATTTAAAAGAGTAAAATCTGTTCCTACAACTTTTATTTTTATTCATACTTATTTTTATTCTTATTTGTATTGTTATATTAATTTTTAAGGGGGTTTAGTGGACGTTTCATTCCTTTGATCCTGTTTCTGCTCATAGTCTTTCTTTTCATAGTCATCTTGTCACCTTAAAACACCATAAATAGCTCCTAAGATTTTATGTTGTTAGGATATGAATGGAAATTTGTTTACAGTGACAAATATCCCTCTAAAAACATTCTGCCTCTGACCCTGATCCACAGAGTAGCACAGACCAATCTTAAAGATCATCAAGCAGTGGACGTAGGGACTGGAGGGATGGAAGTAGTAAACTTTGATCCACCTTTTCTGATGCTACCGTCCTCTTTTGGCAACATTAGCAGTCTGGTGGAATCAAACAGTCCATAAAATTTGAACTTTTAGTCCGAAGCACAGCATGTCTATTTTCAACTGTCTATCTGACAAACAAAAAAGAAAGCTCAAAATCTGGTGAGTATTAAAAAGTCAGTGATTTATATCCCAAAGCACCTAGTGCTGATTGAGCAGGTTCCCATTGTTAAGCCACAGTATCTCAGAAACCACAAGAAATAAATTAAAATTCTTTCATGTTGAAGAAAAATCTTTATCTACAACTTTGGCTGACATTAAAGTTGCAGTCAGTGAAATGTATGTTTACAGAAGTAATTAATTGTTGTTAAAATCAACATATATTTTAAATAAACACCTGTCATATACTTTAAAAATCGGAATTAATACATAGCCATCATGGAACTAATTTGAGCACATACAGTATCTATTTGTGTACTGATTTAATCAAGCTTTAATAGCCATTTGATTTAAATTTTGTGAACTTTGTGGATAATTTCACCATTCAGGTTGGGGAGAAAATAGGATTTACAACAAAATTTCATCTGATATTGCCCCTTCACTACAATATCTAAAATCTGAAAAACAAATGCAATCAAATATGACTCCAATGGTATTCAAATTAAACTTGGGTGGCATAATAGCTGCAATCTGATGATGGAACATAAATTAAACTGAGCACAAATATAAATTTGGATAAATATATAAGATTGACTTTATAAGTATACAATATAGAAGGCTTCATATTCTGCAACTAATCAATGTATATTTAAAATGTTTGAATACATATTAATGACACCCATAATCTCTCTCCATCTCCATTCTTCTATCACAGTACCAGCAGAGGGAGAGATACAAACCACAATGAGCCTCATCTGTGACATAATGTTGTATAAAGTTAAGCAACTAAATGTGATTAAAAATACATAGAAGTAACTTGTAGTGCAAAAAACATGAACCTCGTTATTTTTCCTTGACTTGACTTTAACCCCACCCTCTTTAAAAAATCTGACTGCAACCCTGGGCCAGACCCCTCCCTCCCTTACGTCCCCACCCTTCAACCCCATCCACATATCTGCATGCACCACTGAGTGTTGTTGTGCTGCCTCTTTCCATTCTAGCTTGTACTATCCCCATACTTCTTTGATGTCACAGTAGCAGTGTGGAAATGGCTTAGAATGTGAGATGGGCAGGGTCAGCCAAATACTAAGACTACCCAAAAGCTTGCTGCTTCAATGACATCACAGCTTTCAATAGTAGAATGCAAGAGCAATGCAAATGTGTGGCATGCCTCTGTACCTGGTTTGTGCATACGGTGCCTGCCATGGAGAAGTAAACTATATTTAAAATATGTAAAACAAGCTTCTTTTTTAACTGAACATATAACAAACATGTGTGTTTCATTGTTCAAAGAACTTGTTGCATGAAACGTCTTTGAATGAAAAATTAGCAAGAAAATACCATCTTTCACATGGCAAGTCTTAAAATTGAAACTGTTTCTTTTTTCTTTTCTTTTTGTACTTTTATGTAATTTCAGTTTGTTTAAAATTTTTTAGGCTGGTTATCATCTTATTTTAGGATATTGTGAGATTACTTTTTTGTTTTAAGAAGGCCTTGATTTATCTGAATGCGCTGTTTTTATTACAGATAAGTTTGGTGATGCTTCTCACTTTATTTGTGAGGGTGTCTCTAATAGAAAGCAGTTCTCTTTGAGACAAATTTGCCAGTTGTGTGTGCCAGTCAAATTAGACAGCATTCACCTGTCTCCCTTAAAATTGACTTCTTATTTAATGGCCAGTTAAACTGAATTAAAATGCACTGACATACTTAAGAGGAGGGTTCAGGGGGGATAAAATCTGTGATATGCTGTTTAAACGATCGACTTGAATACTGCCTGTGAAACCCAAAGCCGACAAGCTACAGATCCCACTTGTATAGAGCATTACGTAAGGTCTTCTGAAACGTGTATGCTAAATTGTGAAAAGCCTAATAGTCTTGTGTGAGACAATACTAAAAATCAAACCTCATATGTAGTATAAAAATATTTTCTACTATCAGGAGTTTACTCTATTCCACTTTTGGGATCAAATTATCCATGGTTATTATCCAATCAACATTAAACCAACACAAAAATGTCTGCATCTCATTATTCTGAATGGGATTAACCACAATGCTGGCAGATCTGAATGTACATGTCAATCAGCAATGTAGTACATATTTCAAAGATTTAGATTTGAACAGTGTTTGAGGAACTTGGGGTATATCGCTATGAGTGTTAATATTCTTCTGTAGTTCATCTGCCTTGACTTAAAAACCCTTATATTATTATTCTGAATGCAGTTAGCATGGGATTGGGGATTACAGGTATAAAGTGCATGTATTGCTGCCAGATTAAAGAGAGCCTTAAGGCCTGGTATACTTCATTTTTTTGAGGTCTAGATCGGATCATGCCCGGTCGACCGCATTGCCTTTGAAAGTATACTCTACTGACCACAAGCGAATAAGAACGCCTTCGACGCATGCCCACTACAACTGCTTTGAGATACTCTTTTACTATAGTCAACGGCAGGTGCATGTGCTGGGGGGGGGGGGGGGGTTGGGTGGGTTTAGTTGAGAGACCTCCTATTTATTTGCAGGCAGATTGGGGTTCCTACCCCTTTTTGGAACACTGCCTGTAGCTATATCCTTCTCAGAAAATCTGGAGCGATCAGCAACACGTACAACTGAAGTATACTTTGGCCTTTACTGTAATGTTAACATTGCAAGAATACCATGATCATTGCTTGTGTTTAATCTGTTGACCAGTCCCTGATCATGTTACTAGTTTTACACATGCTAAAACATTTGCACATGTTTAATGCTGAATTAAATTGGATGTATGTATACAGGTAGTGATATGTACTAGGTTAAGGGTTTAAACTAGTGATTCAGAAGCAGCTAAAAGAAACATTAATGGGGTTTAAAGGTCACTAGGTAGTGTTTGGCTAATGGATTTCTCTGAAAGTAATTTTGAAGTGCTCAAGATGTTTTTGATTTTTGACAGATTTCTACTCGTATGTCAAAAGAATTAATGAGCATCCTTTGTATATAAATACATAGTGCTAGTAATATTCTAGTGCGTTAGAAGAAGAGTTATTGATGACGATAATGATATAAGGCATTTAGATTGACCTTGGTAAACTGCATAGAGATGGCTGCTACAATGTTTCACTTTACAGAAGATAGGGAAGTCAGGGAAGATCCACAATGGTAGAAAAACTTGTTTCATCACTGTCACCCTTTAGGTGATATATGGTACAAGCTAACAAACCAAAGTGTGGAGCTGCTCCCATTGTACGATTATTTTCTTTTATTGGTTAATTTTTAAGTTATCTCTTTTTACTAAGAGTTTGTCTAACATGCTTATGTATGATCCACTATAATGTATCATTATTACTATTTTTAAGGGTTAAATTTGCCAAAGTTGGGAAGTTTGCTGTATTTTGTTATTTTGCTGTTTGTCTTTTAGATGTACAGTTATTGCCACAACTCCATATTTATAGGATTCTTTTGGAACTCAAGCCCATATGCCATTTGATTAAGCAATAAAACAAAGTATCACAGTAAAGAAAAAACTAAAAAAACATGATATTATTAAAATGATAAAATGCTGTATTTATGTTCAATCCCTCATACTTTACTGGAGGTATTCACTAAGATGTTATTAGTATTGGCACAGCAACATTGCCACAGGCAAGCAAAGGTCTGAGAAGAAATGAATGCAATTTTTTATTTTCATTATTTTATATTTCAGTGTTTCTAATGGCAACCAACATGTTTACTTGTAACTTGAAGTTGAATTCTTTAGTTTACTGTGGCATATTATTGTGCTTGTGTGTACTGATTCCCCACAAATAAGTGAAAACTTTTGTGACTAACTGATGTCGGGCCTCTGAAAGTTGTGAATGGCTCTGAACCATGATTGGTAGGTTTCGAATATCTAAATTCTCCTAATTCACAGGGAGTGCAGTCTAAAGCAATCTGCTCCTGTTGCATTTATCACAACAGAGAAGTCAACACTACACAATTTCAAGCTTTTATGATTTTTCTTGAAGACAAAAAGAATGATCCTTTTTTATTAACATTTTAATGGTAAAGTTGTCAAATTTAATTTCCTGTAAATAGCATTTGATGACATTTGATGATAAATTTTGTAACAGAAACTATATGAATATAATTACTGTACTTATTTTAAGATGTTTACAAAACAAATGACACACTTTGGAAAACTACTGCAAACTGAGACACACTTTTAATCTATACAGTTCACATTTGTGCCAATCAGAGCAAACACAACTTTCAGATTCCCTGCCATCCTCTTAGCACTGAAACTATTAGCAGTTCTTAGAAGCATTGCTAACTGCAGGTGGGTTACAAATGATTGCAAATTACTGCTAGTTTACAGGTAAATCATTGGGAATACTTTGGAAATGTATGGCACTTATGAGGTAACTTAAGAAGTTATGTAATACTTATTTTCTTTTCTCAAGATAAACTCATGTTTACTGTTTCTGTAGTAAGTTGGCTTCATTTGTGCCATTCATGTCAGTTAACTGAATACATTTCAGTTATTGTCTGCCTGTAACTATGGAAACAAGGCCACACAAAGCACAGCAGGAAAATGATATGCAGCCATACACAGGGGCAGGGTCAGTTGCAATACATTGCATTGGGTCTAATATAGGGTTGGAAATTATATAATAATGATGAAAGTCTGGGTAGTGGAAAATGCAGTTTAGAGAAGGAAAGAGAAGATTTGGTGGTTTTGGCATGGCAAATCTGACCTTGCTTTACCTGTTTGGTCGCAGTGATCATCTGGTTCTATTAGAAATAATTGTACTGCTTTGGTTTCTTTAGATGTCCTTTTGTAGTATTTTTATTTTATTTGCTGTATACTTTGCCCCCTTCTTTTTCTTTCAATTTTTAACACAGGAACTTTGTAAAGATGTAAAGAAAAGTTTTCCTGATTTATGAAAGGAAAGGATGTACATACTGTATCGATTAAAGGAATGATGCATAAAGCTTGTACAAATTTGTCTGGGCAAGTTTTGAAAGCGACCACACACACACATTAGGGAAACGTGATGGGATATTTACTCCAAATGAAGCATTAATTAATGACTTGGTGAGAACAAACAGATCATGACCTGGCAGATTAAAAGATGGTATGGCCAATGCCAGACTGTTAACAGGCTTTCAGGGATATCATGATATTCAGAGAGGTTACAGCCATCTGTACAGTTAGAGCCTCTGAAAAAACGGCAACAAGCATGGCGGCTTTGGAATGTTTTTCAATGGTGTGTGATTGTATTGAAAGGGGTCATTAATAAGGGGCACAGAAGATCTGACACCACAGGCAGACAAAAAACGGGGTCAGTGTGTTTAGCAGAGAGAACCTAATAAGATAGTGGACTGTGTCTACACATGATCAAAGAAAGGGCATTGGGCTGCTACCACACAAGCTAAGAGTAACAGGTTTAAAATAGAAGCGAGTGAGACTGTTACTAAATGAGAACTGAGTTTATTAATATTCATCAGAAGACAAGACATTCCATCACAGAAGCTGAGAGACAGCAGCACCACCAAGTCAATAATACATCTAAAATTATGCCCAACCCTAACAAGCATCTGAGGCTTACACCAAACTAATACATTATATTTATGCATTCATTGAATAAATGCGAACAAATGTAGAAAGATAGAATGAAGAGTGTATGGCAATTTTAGATAAATGAAGAATTTAAATAAAACATTTAATGGCTACTTCTAGAAGTTGGTGTATATTCATTCAAACTGACACTAGCCTTGAGATGAAAGATAGAATCCAACAGTGATAAAAATGAATCGGGGGAAGACAAGAAAAAAAGAACCTCAAAAGGGAAACTGGTGTGATCCAGTCTACTCCTACCCGACACATCAATGAGGAAGCTGCAGCTGCCTGGTTACCATAGTGATGGGACAACGAGAAAGTGCGGGAGCCAGAGACACGGGGAGAAGCAGTAGTGGTATGGGGATGGCTTCTCTCATGCATGGAGCCCCATGACTGTCCTGTGGATAGTGAGACTTTGAGGGGCACCTTAGTGAAAGAAGGAAATAAACTGGGGTGAGTAGATCCCTTCGATCCGATGACCTTCATCCACTGCATCACTCACAGTCTAACAGTGAATCAGCCAGGCTTTAAGAGGGGAGGCCTCCAGCAAATGCAATGCAGCTTAATTAGGTTACCAATCAAACACTGGCAAATTGAATAGCCGTTATGTCTTGTGGAGCAGGTCTGTTTGATGGTCTGTCTGATATGACTAAGGCTTTTATTAGAACAATAAAAATGTCTGAAGCAACAAGGCAGACTTTTCAGAAGATGCCAAAATGAATAGGGGCATGAAGATCTAGAGAAAGTGACATGCAAATAAGACAGAGTTGGTGCTCACTTACTGAAAGATTCACTCCCAAACTTTCAATGTGCCTGAGAGATTCCAGTGTTTTTACCAATCCTGTTCACCAATATATTCACAATCTAAATACTGATTTCTTATACATTTTGTAAGTTGTAAAGCATTTTTAGTGGAAAACCACATTTTAATTTAATACATTTGAACCCAGTTTATATTAGGTGGCCTTAACTACTATGTACTTAACCATTTGATATAATGTACTTATTATGTACATACATGTTGTTGCATTGTAATTACTTTTAAAGTACTTGCATTTAATTACATTTGTAGTTATACTGTTAATTTTATCCCTAAACCAACCCTTGCCCCAAAACCTAACTCTAACCCCTAATCCTAAACTTACTTTTACTCCTAAATCTACCCGCACCCCAACCTCAGTAACAGCAAATGTGGGAATTATTTGCACAGTTACACAGTAAATACATAGTCTTGTATGTATTAAATGTTAGTACATAGTAGTAAAGGCCACCTTATATAAAGTGTAACCATCAATTCTAACACTATTTTGTACTTAAAGGTTAAATACAAGTTAAGGATGCTGTAATTGATAATTTTTTATTGAACAAAACATAAAATAAAACAAATGTAACATATATACAGTATACACTCACTGAGCACTTTGTTAGGAACAGCTGTACACCTACATATTCATGTGATTATTTAATCAGCCAATCCTGTGGCAGCAGTGCAATTCATAAAACTCATGCAGATATGGTTCAGGAATTTCAGTTAATGTTCACATCAACCATCAGAATTGGGAAAATGTGATCTCAGTTATTTAGGCTGATTTGAGTATTTCTGTTACTGCTGATCTCCTAGGATTTTCACACACAACAGTCTCTAGAGTTTACTCAGAATGGTGGCAACAAAACAACAACAACAAAAAAAACATCCAGTGAGCGGCAGTTCTGTGAATGGAAATGCCTTATTGATGAGGGAGGTCAAAGGAGAATAGCCAGTCTGGTTCGAGCAGACAGGAAGGCTATGGTAACTCAGATAACCATACCATGCCGGGCACATTATTAGGACCATAGTGCTACTAATAAAGTGCTCAGTGAGTGTATATACACTGAGCCAAAACGATATGACCACTCACAGGTGAAGTCAACAACTTTGATCATCTTTTAAAAAGGCCACTTGTCAAGGTCTGGGTTGATTAGATGGTAAGCGAACAATCAGTTATCGTAGCCAACATGTTGAAAACAGGAGAAATGGACAGGAGTAAAGACCTGAGTGACTTTGACAAGAGCCAAATTGTTATGGCCAGACAACTGGGTCAGAGCATCTCTGAAATGGCAAGGCTTGTTGGGTGCTCCTGAGTACCTACCTACAGCTGTCTGAGGAGGGACAAACATCAAAACCGGCAACAGTGTTGGGCGCCTAAGGCTTATTGATGCGTGAGGGCAACGAAGGCTATCCCATCTGATCCGATCTGACAGAAGGGCTACTGTGGCACAAGTCACATAAAATTTTAATGATGGTTACTGGAGCAATGTGTAACAACCCACAGTGCATCGCACCCTGCTGCGTATGGGGCTGTGTAGCTGCAGACCGGTCAGAGTGCCCATAATGACCCCTGTCCACCGTCTAAGGCACTTTCAATGGGTACGCGAGTGTGGTAACTCAACCTTGGAACAGCGGAAGTAGGTCGCCTGGTCCGAAGAGTCCCATTTACATTTACATCACGTGGACGGCTGTGTATGTGTGCGCCGTTTACCTGGGGAAGTGATGGCACCAGGATGCACTGTGGGAAGATTTCAAGCAGAGTGTGATACTCTGGGCAATGTTCTTCTGGGAAATCCTGGGTCCGTCCATTTATGTGGACGTCGATTTGACATGTCCCATCTACCTAAACATTGTTGCAGAACAGGTACACCCCTTCATGGCAATGGTATTCCTTGATGGCCTCTTTCAGCAGGATAATGCGCCCTGCCACACTGCACACATTGTTCGGGAACAATGTGTCTCAGGTTTTGAGGCTCCACTTAGCGAAGTAACTCTGAAGAACATGATGAAGAGTTCAAAGTGTTGTCCTTGTATATTTTTTTAATAGAATACATAAATATAGATATCAGTGAATTAGGTTTCCTGAAGTATAACGCCTGTCTCTATGACAGCTCTAGACTCTAAAAAACAGAAACAAACAAAATTGTCACTGTCAGATTCTTTGTTTAGCCTTTTGAGGTTCTTTCTTAAGACCTTAAGGTTCTTTCTGCATGTCAGTCATTTTGCAAGTTCACAAGGCAGCCCATATATGGACAGCAGGAAGCTGAGAGTGTGGTAGCTGAAGTGGATCATTCAAATTTAACGGCATGTTCAGCTTCATAAACAGTTGTCATTTTGTTGTGAGAGAACACTGTTTTACTACTGTTGCTTTTGATGACTTTAACAACACTGACATAACGCAATGAAGAAAGAAGGGGCATGTCTAATTCAGCGGCTAAAACTAACAGAAGCTAACAGCACCTTTAATCTATACTGACAGCATGCTGTCAATTACCACTGGAAAAAAGTTCTGACTTATGCCCCAGTTTGTAAGAACAAACAAAAAATGTGTCGACAGTTAAGTGCACAACTGTTCCCTCAAAGACTTCCATTGTAAGTGCATTCCTGTACACACTTTAGTTTTCCTGTTACTTTTGCATTTTTATTACAAACTGATGGAAAATTTGTAATGAACTTGTATTGATATTTCTTTCATGTTCATATTACTGGAAGTGTAGTGTTGCAAATTCGTCAACTTTTGAGACCTCCACTTCAAACAGTATCCAATCATGTATTTGAGATACCAGCCTGAAAAGATACAGACACACAGGGAATAGAACAGAACTATCAATCAAACACAGAGATGTAATAACCAGACTGTGACCACCAATCCATGATGTGTTTTGTTTCAGGAGTGTGACACATTATTACATTAAATGTTTGAGGAAAAAGCAATTAGCGCACTACATTGGTGAGTGTCTGTAACGCCATCTACTGCAGACATACTGTATCTTCTAATTCTCACTGAAAGGAATGGAAGGGGAAGTATAGCAAAGTAGGAAGGGAAGGGGAGAGAAAGAAAGATGAGGGAGGGATAGAGGGATGCTAACAAAGATAAACTAACATAATACATACAGCTGCATTGCAAGTAGAGTGATTCATTCACACAGATGGGTTGATGGAGAATGAGAGACAGAGGGCATGAAGAAAGAGGGAAACATTTTTTTTTTGAGGAGAACAAGGAAACACGAGCTCTCTACACATGAACGAACCCAGAATGATCCCCCATACAAAATATTTGTCAAGCATTCAGGTACACATGGGATTAGGAGAGAGGGAATGTTTAGGACGTGCAGACAGAAAGCTAAATAGATAGATAGACAGACAGATGGATGGATGTACCTGGCAGTGAGAGAGGAGGAAGAAGATACTTGGGAGCAGATTTTGATCATGGCAATTTTGGTCAGATCTGCAGCTGAACCTTATGGTCACAGATACACAAAAACTACCTTTATTGTGATGTCTATAGATTCACCAGACATTACAAACAGACAGTACCCTGTAGTACAAAGTTGACGGCCTGCCGCTCTGCCTGGTTTCGAGTGGATGCGAGGGAGGGATCTGTGCCTTCCCAATATAGACTTCAAAATCGAAGGCACAGACAAGGTAAGAAAACACATGCACAGAAGCTACATGCACAGAAGCTACAAACATTAACACTCATACACTCATTTAACCTTATTATACTCAGCCACTCATTCATACAAAAACTCTGAACAAATCACTCTTGCCAGTGCATTCCGGTTTAAGTCAGACAATAGTTTGAGCTTTGTGTTTAAATCCCTGCTGGAAAACAGTGAGGTCAGCCTGGTGGTCGGAATATCTTTTTCCCAGAAGCACAGAGACGCCAGGAGTTATGAGGCACAAAGAGAGACCAGCGCATGCATACGTGTGACAGTGTTCTGGAATGTGCGAGGCTCAGTGTGGAAGTGTGTCATATGTATGGATAACACAGATGACGTGTCACAGGAATGTGCTGTTTTTCTGCTGTTGTAGATTGTCCTGTGAATATTTACGAGTGTGTATGTATGCAAGTGTCTCATATATGGTGTATTGTGAGAGGGCAGTGTGTAAAGTAGGATTACTGTGAGTGTATATGCAATAGACATTTTTCACACTTTCAGGTTTTGGAATGCAGATGTAAATGATTGCAGGGTAAAATTCTGTAGCAGTGAATGGGAGACCACAATAAATATTATTGTAGCTTACCCATTTGCTCCAAAAAGAAAAACAAAAATGCACTATTATGTATGTACTTTCCACAAGAGGACAAAAATATAGAGTGGCAGATTACAGCAGTCAGAAGAGAGAAGATGCCAATTTTAATGTCACTCCCTAAGCAGCTGTATTAGAAACGTCACTGCAACTGTTACAGTTTAATATAACATAATCAAATATTATACATTTACTAGGGCTGTCAATTTAATGTGTTAATTTAGTGCAATTACTTGTCTGCAAAAATAACTTGTTAAATCAATAAAGGATTGTAATAAGATATGTTCCTACTATTGGAGCAATTATTTTAAATGATTATATTTCAAATTACCTTTATTTGGGGGCTTTTCACAATGAATATTGATATGCAATAAATTACAATTAATTAATTGGCACATCATGAAATGAATTTGATTAAAATATGAATTGATTGATAGCCCTAAAATTTACCCAAGATAAATAAAAAAAATTAAAATCCAAAAAAGTTTGCTAGATTTAAGCTGCAAAATAAAGTGAAAACGTGTCACCTTATCACCTTAAAAATAGAAAAAGGTCTATTTTTGCTAGCAATGCAATACATTTGTGTGTTTGTCTTTGGTGGCTGTGTCACCTTTTGAAGGCTGCATGCTAGGTAGGATGCGCCCTTTGAAGGCTGCAGTATACTGAGTGTCCTCCTTTAAACAAGCCTCGTTTAAATGAGACGGCCTTCGTAGGACAAACGTAACGTAACATGGTTGCTATGACAGCACGGCACTTTTAAACAAGCGCCAGCGCTTTTAGTGAGAAGGGAACAAAGTCCCTTTAGAAGGGAATGTATGAGGTACATTTTAGGAGAGTTATAATGATGTAATGATATGAAAATAGATTTTACAGGTGTTCTTTTAGTCTAATAATTTATTTTAATAATATGTTATATTATATTATACATATTATATACTCTGCACCCATCTACTGAGGTACTTCAACTTGGGAATTAACATTCCTTGCGTTTTTTTAGACATTTCCGTTGAAGCAAAGAATTGCGGGTTCTAAGTGTCCATGAAGGATACACCTTAGAATCCGGTGGAAGAAGGTCGAATTCGAAGTCTGCATTCGGAGCGTCCTACTCGCTTTTCTGAAACGAGACAGTATAGATGACAAATGCGACCTCCGCCTTCCAAACAAGACAAAGCTGGCATATTCATTTAGAAACCTGTGCATTATAGCATTAATACAACAGTAAATTCTCTAGGTTCTCTAATCTAATTTCTTTCCTTCCGACTAGTTGAAATCTAGATGGACACAAAAATGTGCCAATCATGCCCCGCTCATGGAGGATGTGTGAACCTGGTGTTAATGTGGAGCTTAACTTTTAATGTCACTCACCTCTCTAACTCATGTTACAGTCTCTAGAGGGCATACAGTCGCCTCTTCACAGCCATGGCTGCACCCAAATGTGCTTGGCCCATTACTTTCACTAATAGGAACACAGACCCTGTTTTCACCTGGTATTAAGATGCATTTCAGGTGATCCGATCACATGTGGTCCGCCTTAAATACAGGTCTAAATGGGGTTTAAAAAGTTATGTGATTAGATCACAAAAACCAAATACATATGTGGTCAAAAAATGCATGTGATCACATTGTATTTGAGGTGCAAATGCTATCTGACCTGGATGCATCCCAGAAAACAGTGAAGCACCACCCCTGACCTGTCAATCAACTGCACAGCTACAATAAGATTTTAAACTTACTATAAAAGGAAATAACCATCCAAAAGCAGACATGTACACAAGCACAAGAAGTTCACAGATCTTCTTCAGTGTATCTGAAATCAGCATGCAGCGAGACAGATAATAAGCATAAACATTTGAAGCTTAGTTTAATACAGGAAATCCACTAAAATAATGTATAATTCTTCTCGAAATGTTGCGTTTGAGCTTAGAATACATTTCAGATGCATCTGGGAGAAAATCTTAATACCAGGTGTAAACAAGGTATTAATACATGCATGTCTGTTTGTATCTGTCACACTTCTCCTAGAACAGAGGGTCATGTGTTTCCACGTGAGTTTGTGATCAGATCGGATGGACTTGAGAGTCAGGTAGTGTCATTTGTCATTTTTAAAATTTGTGTAGTGTAATTCAGCCTTGATTTGCTTGTTTATAGAACTGTTATATAAAAGCAATATAACACAAGCAATCCAGCTGTTGTTTTTGCAAGGCTGTCATTTCCTGTGGCCTTGTACCTATGGCCACCGCTGTGCTGATATTCATTGCCACAGCACTCTTGCTCGTGTGATATTGCTTAAATACATTGTCAGTGTGCATGTTAGATTTCAAACTGCATGTCTAATAACATAGTCTAGGCCATCCATCACACGATGAGCCAGCTGAGAATGTGATATTCTCTTTTTTCACCTCTGTGAAAGGTTCTCTTATTCTTTTCTCTCTCACTCTAATCTATGTATAAGCATCTCTCTAAATCAAAGGCAGCACAATAAGTCTCCCTGAGGGAGTCTCTTTACCACACAGAAGAAGATTAGACACTATCACACTCCTACTGGAACTCTTCGTTCTAGAACAGATTACTGAGAGATAGAGAGTTCAGTCTTTACAGCCATTCTCCATTTCACTTTCTTCAATCTATTTTCTCTGATCAATTTTCCAGCAAAAATGATAGCAGGAATTTGGTGCTTGGTGGCGATAGGCTGTACGGGCATGTCAATAGCTCCAGTATTGATTGTGTTGGGAACTCACAGCCCTCGAACTTGTCTCAGATTTTGTCTCTGATTAGTTTCAGCATACCCTCAAGATATGATCGACCACATCTTCTGCCCTTCTTAGACTAGGAACACTGACAAAGCAGTATTTCTTTTAGTTATTCTGATTGATTTTCTAATTGAAGGTAATAAAATACAGAGAAATCCATGAAAAGTCTGATACATTCACAGTTTACATTGAAGATCTAAATGAGTCTAACAATACATTTCACATGAGGTATGGAGTAACCTCTGTATCTGCTGGCGTGTGTATGTGTGATGTCTAGAGGGTGACTGAGGATCTGGCCTATGACAAGATTAGGGATTTGCAAAACTACCAATTTCTTTTATAATCGTTAAGTTGGTGGGTTCTTTACGTGACCCCCCTGGTGGCTCAGTGGTTAGCAAGAAGGCCCCGGGTTCGAGTCCCAGCTCAATTGGGCCTTTCTGCATGGCGTTTGCATGTTCTCCCCATGTTCTCATGGGTTTCTTCCTCCACAAGTCCAAAAGCATGCAGGTTAAGTGAATTGGAGTCTCTAAATTGCCCACATAACTCACCTAACCACTGGGGGTTGCTTCAGGAAGGGCATCCGCAGTAAAACCTGTGCCAATTCTAAATATGCGGATCACGGATGATCTGCTGTGGTGACCTCTAAAAGGAGCAGATGACACTATGACACACTTCAATGTAACCAGAGTGCTTCAGGGTGATCCTCACGGCACATTCAAAACATTAAAACTCTAAAAAAACATGTACTTTCTAACACACACAGATATACATTCATGTTTTCATTGTACCTGTCTCATGAAACACTGTACCATACAAGTTTCTTAAACTCAACTCTCTCTGTATCACACACACCGTGTTTGTGGCAGTGCTGTATAATGTGTTGGATGAAAGTCTGCACTTCTTATAGGTCTGCAGGAAAGAGTCATGAAAACCACTGCCCTCCTCTGCACACCAGCCAACCGCTCTCTTCCTGTGAGAGAAAGAGAGAGAGAGTCAGTAAGTGAACATTAACAGGACAGAACAGAAATAGCCCAACCTGAAAAAACAAAAACAAGGAAAGACAAAAAATAAAAGATGAGATGAGGGACTGAACAATGGTGAGGTGATTCAAATGTTAAAACGAGCGACCCATCTTCCCTTGTTGTCATGACAACAGCTACAACAATAATTTGTTGTATCACAAAGTGTGTGATATACATGCTATTATTGAAGATCTCTGATGTTCACCTCTACAATCTATATTTCGACTGTACTATAACAAGCACATTTTGAATGAAAATTCACAAGTTTAAAGTCAACATGAAATAGTTTTTACATCCCATTCTACTTTTGTAAAGTAAGACATTTCCAAGTGAAAGAGGTTATTCAATAGGAAAAAAAGTAGGATGAGACGTTATTCTATCCATCGTGAACTGATTGAATTGTGAAAAGTGGCACCCTATACAAGAATGGAGCAGTACTCTCCTCCTCAAACACCACCGGCTCCCATTTTTTTAGGTTTTCTAAACTAGACATGGAAGCTGAGGGTTAAGATCACCTCGAGAGAATCAACTATTGGCAGGATTTAAGAAAGACTGTATCACCTACAATACTAGTCTAAAAACAATGCCTAAATAGCTATTTGACTATTGTTTAACATTGATCAATAGCCTGCATGGCCTAGGTGACATCAGTCAAATAAGAAAGTTGTCACAGAGGCGGAGCAAGTCATTGCATTTTGGTGAAAGACATCGCAATTATGGTGAAATCATAATTGACATAATCGTCAATTATGATTTCCAGTTGATCAGATGTCAGCATCTACATACATAAGGTGTGCAATACTGTATCAATCTTCTAAACATTCAAAATACAAAGAATGTGTGACTGTCCAATAATCAGTCTGGTTATAACAGGTAGCTGCATTTTACATTGCTTAAAACTTTCCTACTTGCTACCAGCGAGACTAAGGCTCATTTTATCTGACATTTGTCTGCGTGTAATTAGAGAGAGTGAGTGAGTGAGTGAGTGAGTGAGAGAGAGAGCGAGAGAGAGAGAGAGAGAGAGAGAGAGAGAGAGAGAGAGAGAGAGAGAGAAAAATTAATACATATCAAGCATGTGAGCAGGGAGATGATGATGAAGCAGGCAGGCAGAAGTGATGAAGAGTCTGTCACTGTGCATCAATGACACCAGAATGAGTTTTAGAGTGGTGACTGCCAAGATGGGTAGGTTTGTTACATCACTACATGGAGAAGGCTGAGCTAGGTGAATAATTCACCTAAATACTTCTAATATATCTTACTCACCATCATGTTGTTCCAAATCCATATGACTTTCTCTCTTATGCAGTCACTGAAAAGTGGGTGTTTAATGTCATTTCTTAAAGGAGAAGCAGCACCAAAACCAAGCGTTTCTGACAGAGGGTCAGAATGAGAGTGGAAAATGATCATGTTTTACAAATATGTTGACTGTTTTTTGTGCAGTATTTTGTACTAATCTTATAAGTGAACTTCAAAGAACTTCAAAGAATGCATGTCATGACCCCTTGAAAGTTAAAAAAAAGTTTCATAAATGTAGTCCATATGACTCAAAAGTAAAAAGGCCATGTTTTCCTGACAATGAAGTCATTTACTGTATCAGTGAGAAAACTGACATCTGTTGCACGTTCATGAGCACTATGTGAGAAGCTTGTTCACAGTGGCGCATTTATTCAAAATGTTCCATTGTTTAGCGCTAAAAAAAATCTTCTGTCACACTGTAGCTGTTCTCATAGTGCTCAACAAACGTCAAGATTTTGACTGAAAAATTACCATTGCTTTCATTTCTTCAAACCTATACCTTTAGAAGACTTTTAATTTGAAATATATGACATATAGTAGGAGTTCCATGGATTCTGGGTCCCTTTTTAATCTTTAAAGTGAAGCCCTTTCCACTATTATTTTTAGGTATGGTCATTTGCTCTCTGGTGCCCCTTCTTTTGCCAAATTATTCCAACCTCTTCATGTCTTCTCTAAATCACCCCTCTCTCTGGGATAATCAATAGTTAGCGTCTTATATTCTGACCCAGTTGTGTGTGTTTGTCCAGTGCCCACTCCTTCCATGCGTGTATCCACCACTCCCCCCTCCAATATATGCGTGTTTGATTGTCTTCTGTGCTAGGCCTCCTATTAGTATTCGGTAACCATGGTAATCCTGCTTTACTGCAAGATTATCAACATATGTGGAACACTGTGGTGTTCTCTCCCCCTCTTCTCTCACTCAGTATCTCATTCAACCAGAACTCTATCATTCATCATTCCCTCTCTCCATCACACTCTTTTTTCAATTTTCCTGAGATGGTAATACAGTAGAAATGAAGATGTTCCATCATGTCATGCCTTTGGGAGATGTCTTTCTCTGTATCCAAAAACACACACTTGACACTACTGGACAGAAAAACATAAATGAGAAAAAAAAAAAAAACATTCAAGCTGACCCAGTTAAAGCAAAGTAGAACAGTGACACCCTCCTTTACCCCCCCCCCCCCCCCCCCCCCACCCCCCAACACAAATAACATTCCTTGCTAAAAAGGTTGTAGTTATGGAAGTAAAGTTCTGAAAGGTCTCTTGGTTTGCAGCCACTCTGAACAATACGTGTCTCTACACTTGAATTATAAGGGAAAATCCCTCCAGACTGGGTTTTCTCTACATCCAAATCAATCAGGGGTGCAAAAACCATATATGCAATATATGCAAAGCATGGGGTGCCACCCAAAGGGTGGTTGGATGGTAAAACCTTCAAAGGGTCGCCAACTTATAACTTATATATTGCAAAATTCCAGTAGATAGGAATTTATGCCCCTGATATCAATGTATTTGTCTTCTTCATTCTGAAAATTCATTTATCCAGCCTGATCTCATGAAAATTAAGTGACTGTGGCAACATTTTTGGAAAATGAAATGACGTGGTTCATTAGATGTATCGCTGCAGTTTCGAGGTGAATGTATTCTGAGGGGCGCTATAAGCAAGTTAAACTTTCTCCCAAAAAGATTAAGTTTTAACATTTCCAATGTAGTCGCAGGAGGGCTGCGTGGGGTTCCGACCATCTTCAAATGGATTTTCAGATCCGATTTGAGCTTCAGCTGTGTTGAAATATTTCACCTTGTGCGATTAGACTGTATGCAACCGCCCAAGTGATGTATTCATTCAAAAAATTAGCATGAAGTGAGAAATATCAATTAATTTTGTCCTTAACTTAGTCTAATCGAAATATTGAATGATTATGATTGTATAAGTCAGAAATAATCATTTATGTTGCAAATATATCACAACAGGTTTTTGTAATAACGGTCAATGTGTGATTAAATATGTTCATGTGTCATTTATTTCTGCACACGCAAAAACTACATATTTAAAATAAAATTTCTACTTCTTCTTTGCTGAATTATGGTTGTTGTTGTTAATTAGCATTTTGATAATGATAAAAACAGTACTAATGATAAATAATGATAAAAATAATAAACACTGAGTGAATACAAATCTTGAATTTGATTGAATTTAGAGGACCAGAACTAATTACTGCATAATGTGTAATAGAAACATCAAATGAATAAATTAACTTCTGCTTAATAAAACCACACACAGTAATGTCATTCTGAGGTTTGGTAGCTTCTCCCTTAATGAATAAAATCCATTGAGAACAAAATCATGACTGCAGCTAGGGGGAGAAATATGTCAGAGACAGTGAAAATGAGGCATAAGGATAATCCTCTGTGGAGTTTTAAATGTACAAATCCTATGCCTAACCAATAGTGACATACTGTAAAATGCAAATGAGACGTTAGAGCATTAACCTTTAAAACCTCATTTGTTTTTCTAATTTTAAATAATAAAAAAACAATGTCCTTACCCTAAATCCTGCACCTAAACCTAACTGATAGTATAAAAAAAAGAAAATGTGAGAAGAAAAATGGTGATGCAACCATGACATTTCGAAGCGCTTCTATGTCACTTTTTTCCCTCGTGTGTAGATTTGCTACACTCGAACCCTAGTCTTTTGTGTACAAAGTCCAACGCTCTTTCAGTTGAGCTTCAATGTTTATTTCACCAGAAAAATTTTGCAAAACATTTATTTATAGAATCGTGATTCTATGAGACCAGGTTGCATTTATCTCTTAACTTCTGCTGTCTGACTAAATACAAATCAGAATACATGTGTTTTTTTTACCGTTTTTATTATGTTAAATGATGACAGAATGCACATATTTGGGTAAACTATTCTTTTAAAATAAGAGAAGTGGAAAAATGATGAATTTGAAAATATTGAACTAATGTTAAATATGACTGAACTAGAGTTGTATTCTAACAAAGTTATGAAAATTGACAACAATACCGCTGTTTACTTCCTGCAGATTAAAGTGACAGTTTGCCTGCAGTATGCTCTCTGTCCTCCAGACTAACTCTGTCCTCACTCACACCCTTCCTAAAGGCAGCAAGAGAGAGCGAGAAAGAAAGATTTATATAATAACTGTCAGCAACACTGGTAGACATCAGTGTTCGTAGAGTGACAGGAAATCATAGGCTGCCCTGCAGATGTCTCACTGCATTAGAGCAGAGGTCAGAGTTAGGTCAGCACTCACACTGTATTATATCAAATGTTAAGCTCATTGAGGTGAGCAATACACACATACACACTCATACATGCAGGAATATGCTAACAGAGATGCCGTGATGATCTCAACAGACTAATGGGTTCACAGACCTCATCATCACAAAAGAGTGAGATCACATATCTACCCTCAAACACATATTCACACAGTGGAACTGTGTCAGCAATCAAATCAGGTATGTCAGCGTGTGGAACAGTAACTCTGGAGATGTGAGTATCAGACTGATCTCACTCACTCTCTTCTCTGTCAGACTCTTTGTATTGTCCATGGCACACAAACTCAAGGAGAAAGACTGGTAAATGGTAACATAGACTGGTACCGCAGGACGCTTTGTCCTCTTGTCAGTCCGTTTATTTCTTTTCATGCGTTTGTGTGAAATGGAGCATTTTAAATTCTTTGCAAACTTTTGGGTTACCTCTTTGTGACCTCTTACCAAAACAACTACATATCACTTTGTTGTCCAGGGAACATTATAAAAATGCTTTCACTTTATTAAAGTCAACGTGTGTGATTTCTGCACCTTCAATGACACCAAAAGGAACTGCAAAAATAATGTTTTCTAACAGTTTCCTGAACACTTGTCTGCCATCTGTCAAAAAACTGGTAGTCCCACACCAAACTCACACAATTGATTGAGCCAATGTCTGGTTGCTTAAACAAACAGTATAAAGTTTAAAGCACCACAGGGCCACAGTAGCCATGTTTCCATCCAAGTTGTATTTAATTTATTAGAAATATCTGAATATTGACTAAACAATTTGTGAGTAAAACGGCATTTCCATCCCATGTGTTTAAGTGGACAAAATAAATTCCGGGAAAATTGGAAGTTGAAGCCACTGTGGCTCATTATTATATGTAGTTGCTTTAAGAGCATGCATACATAACACTCAGAAAATGTCATGTTTGCTAGTGTTATATGATAATACCCTTGTAATTACCAGTTTGTACCCTAAAAAAAGTCCTCATATGCCACCCAAACCCACCCACACACACACACACACGCACACACACCAAAAGCAGACTCATTAGTGCAAAACCAAAGGAGTGTCTTGTGACAGACATGACAGAACAAAACACTAAAGATACCTACAAGTGCAACAGGTGTGATTTGAAATTATGATTCTACCTGGGCGCAAATACTTTTGAAGAAAAAAACTAAACCTCTTTTGACCAATGAATTTCAATTGCTTTTCAGTGACTTTTTAAATTTGCTTGTGGTTAAATAAGAAATAGTGATTTTTAAAAATCATTGTATAGAGAATTTTTACAAGGCACACATTTGTGTTTGGGAGCGAGAAATTTATGATGTATACCAAACTGACTAAATGAAAACTAAATGAGAATGTGTGACTGTGTACCCACCACTGGGCCACTAGCATGGTAAAGGCGTCTGCTTCAGAGTTCTGAAAGATTTTCAGCAATTGCAGGTCAGATGATAAGTTAGCCAAAAGACACAACTCCACCTGACAGAAATCTACACAAACACACATACACAAGCATAATGATGTTCTCCTCCAAACTTCATCTTCATCCAAAATGATGCCATAACTCTCTCTCATGAAAAGAAATGGAAAGGGGAAGATGACAGTGATTAGTGTGTGTGTGTGTGTGTGTGTGTGTGTGTGTTGGCATCTCTCCCCTCTGTGTCAGCAGGAACATTAATCCACCCAGCAGCTTCTCTGTCAGATAAAAGAGAATGTGTGAGAGGATAAGCACACCAACTCTGTGTGTGAGTGTGTTTACTGCTTTGACTGCCAGAGTGCTGACTCACCCCCCTAACACATACATACACCAACACTCTGGAACCCAACATATCCACTGCCATTCTCCTACATTCCCCAATCCTTTTTGAAAACTGTTAAATCAAATGTGTTCTGTAATTGTGTTGTACAGATGCTGAGCAGGATATTTACAAATGATTTTAGAAAAGATCTAAAAAAGAGAAATAGAAGAAAACGTAAATTAATTAATAAAAATATATTTGCATCTTTTCATGCATGCTTGTATATATAAATATAGATAATTAGGTAGTCTGGGAGTATATGTTGTGCAAAGATATACCTAATCCTTGTAGTGCAAAAGTAAGAAACAAAGATTTCCCATTCTTAAAATACATATATATATACAGCAAATGCACACACAGAGATAAACGCAGGGTAAATCTCATTATTAATGAGCAGCATGGTGTCAGTCAAAGGAAATCCAGTCAAGATTCAATGGTACTTTCTCTCTGTCACCATGTGACAGCAGAATCACAAGGCAATACATCAACTCATATACCACATCCCATTTCTTATAAACAAAATATAATAAAACCAGCTTAATTACCTTTGCCAGTTCATGGAAATCCTGACTAATCTGACTTGAGGCAGTCTGTCTGTAAATCCCTGTTTTTAATTCTTTCTTTTGATGGATTGAACAATATAGAGAATATTATGTATAATATTACGAGAATGTTAGTAGCAAGCCTTCTATAAATGATGGATTGAACAGAAACATTTCTTAAGGGCATATTTGAATAAATAAACAGTGGACAGCATTAATCATTTTGGGGTTACAGATGCTTGGATGAGGGCCAGATGGCCATATTGGATCAAAACTTTTTCTCTATATGAGCAAGTGTTGATCTTTTGCAGTGGCATAATGGCCATGAATCTAATATGCCTAATACACCCAGCATTCTTCACTGCTTCTCTCTGACACACTTACCAAAGTATCTATATTACACCTTGCTGGCCAGAGAACATCACAAAAATGTTTTACTTTATTTGATTACAATGTTTTACTTTATATTATGCAGTCTATTAGACTTTGTAGCCTGTTTTATTGTCTGTCAGGCAAAAGTCTGAATGTTTTCAAAGGTATTTGCACACCTATCCTCAACAAGCCTCATAATTTGAAGTATAATCTCCTATCTATTTCAGTGTTCGTGCTCCTCAACTCAAAAAGCGGCAGGAGGGCTTCCAGGAAAATATATTTCTTCATAAAGGCTATTGACTGGTGGAGCTATTAAGAGGTTGCATTGTGGGTTGCTGGTTGATTCTTTTTTTAGTTGCAATGCTGGAGCAGCCTGCCTATAAAAGTTGATGGGGAATGATAGAGTGAATGATTGTGAGGTGGTCTGAGGGCTCAGCGGAGAGTACAAGTGAGCAGAGGCGATTCTAGGGACTCTGGGGGCCCTAGGCAAAAAAAAAAAAAAGCACTGTTTAGCCTGTGCTCGATATCACCAGACAAGCAGGGAACATGGGATGACTTTGTCCTAATTCTAGTCACTCTCTGTTCTCTTTATGGAAATGACAAGATGCATTGCTCAGTTGGATATGACAAGGACATCCCAGGGACAGCAACTTAAACTGTTCCTCACACATATTTTTTGCCCATCTCAGCTAAATACAAATAAGTACATTTAATGCTTATAAATATTAGAGTAAAAAAAAACAATTAGCCAATCTCGCATACTCTCCCCTCCCTCTCTCCCTCTCCCTCTCACTCATTCACTCACTCACTCACTCACTCACTCACTCACTCACTCACTCACTCACACTCACACACACTCACACTCACACTCACACTCACACTCACACTCACTCACACACACACACACACACACACACACACACACACACACACACACACACACACACACACAGATTTAGGGCCTTTGTGTATCAATCTGTTGTTTGGCCAGTTGATGAGATTGTGGGCCAGAACAGGCTGTTTTCCAGGTTATGGTAATGCTGCTGGCATGGTGTCTGATGGGTGGTTTCTTCTGCTGCATGTTACGATGTCCTAACTGTGACACTGTTACATAACACACTGACACACCTCACACACACTTACTCAGTGCTGTCAGAACACATCCACACACACCTTTCCTGATGTACAGATACACAAAATACACTTTGTGCATCACAGCACAATCCCATACAAATAAAATAAGACATCTCACACATCAGTTGGAGGTTATGGAAGGACTGGTATGATTTTGTTTTTAAACACACACTTCATGCTGACCCATCTGCAGATAGAAAATTTCAAACCTCTCGTGGAATGAACATGGTATGTGTGTACACGGTCACTCTTTCTGCATTCTTTCCCAAAAATAGACACACACACGCGCACACACAGTTTTAAGGCCTTTGTGTATCAATGCTGCTGGCATGGTGTCTGATGGGTGGTTTCTTCTGCTGCAGGTTACGAAGTCCTAACTGTGACACTGTTACATAACACACTGACACACCTCACACACACATACTCAGTGCTATCAGAACACATCCACACACACCTTTCCTGAGGTACAGATACACAAAAACCACTTTGTGCATCACAGCACTATCCCATACAAATAAAATAAGACATATCACTCATCAGTTGGAGGTTATGGAAGGACTGGTATGATTTTTTTTTTAAACACACACTTCATGCTGACCCATCTGCAGATAGAAAATTTCAAACCTCTCGTGGAATGAACATGGTATGTGTGTACACGGTTACACTTTCTGCATTCTTTCCAAAAAACAGATGCACACACACGCGCACACACACACACACACACACACACAGACACACACACTTTCACATCAGTTTAACCCATGATCAGCACACGCATTCACTTGAAACACTGGTTGAAATATTGTAAATACAAATTCAGATCCATAGGAAACAACATAATAAAATAATATAATGTACGGAGTCATTGAGAGCATTGAGAAGAACCATATGACATGGAGAGTATGAGGAAAGGTGATATGGCTGAAAATTAGGGTTAAAAACGAGACATTAAGAACTAGACAAAGATAAATAAAACTCTAATGATATGCTTTTAAAGATGTAAAAGAGCCTGGTAGCAACTAGACTCAGATAGAGATGTGGGTTGAAGGGTGTAATTCATTTTACATTTGTAATGTAAAAAGCATTACAAAACTCAATGCCTGAATAATATGGAAATCTTGACTCTTGAATACAATGCATTAAATATTAGCAGTATCAATCAAGCAAGAATGCTGTTATACT
Organism: Moxostoma hubbsi; assembly: GCA_032164185.1. Taxonomy (NCBI): domain Eukaryota; kingdom Metazoa; phylum Chordata; class Actinopteri; order Cypriniformes; family Catostomidae; genus Moxostoma; species Moxostoma hubbsi. Next base: position 40,481,071 of record JAVLUX010000003.1, read on the forward strand.
GGACATCAGCATATCAACAGAATTCAGTACAACAGCATGATTGCAAGTGTGACTGCTTTATACACAAATTATATAAACAATGAATCAATATCATGTAACTTACATTTTAGACACAATATGGATAGTTATTTTGTCAATTTTTGCTCTGCTAACTAAAACAGTTCCAAACAAAGCCAGAGCAGAATCAGCCATTGTGCCACTGAGCAATGCCCAGACTGATTGACAGCATGTCTGGAACTCCGTGAACACAGATACAAACAGTGAAGTGTCCCAGTGCTGTTACACAAAATATTGGCTCTCTAGAAACACCACTTGTCCAATCAGATTAGAGGACCAGAACTAATTACTGTATAATGTGTAATAGAAACATCAAATTAAATTAATATTTTTCTTCATGTATATCTTGTCAACAGAAGTGCCCTTTCACTCCCTGCTAAACTTGTGGTAGCCCCTGCCCAGTGAGATTTGACTGCCAGCTGTCAGTACTGCCAAGAAAACAGTAACTTTAGCATATTGAAATGTGGAAGATTAACAACTTTGGCTAAAATGCTCAAATTGTAGAAGCTGACAAATAAGAAAATCTTCAAATAATTTAAACAGACCGACATCCTACAGGTTCTAGTTGGACCCATTCATAATCCATAAAAGATAAAAAATTTTGTATCACAATGCAAGCTACACTAATGTGAAATCCTGTATTATTAATAAAAAAATATCTCTTTTGATAGGACACAATATCTCCTCCAAAGAGCTATAAAAACTGATGATGTATGCGTGTGAGTGTGTGGGAAGGGCGAAGAGGGAGAATAATGACTCTAGCTTTTCCTGAGTGTAAAATTCTTTGAGGTGTACATTACCATGGACATATTGCTTCTTAGAGATCTGCAGCGGCTGCTTTGGAAGAGCTTGAAAATTCTGCAGGAGGAGAAAATAATTATTCACATGAAACTGCCTGATTCAGTCACAATGAAAAGTATGGCACTGTTATTTTTAAGACCAATACAACACCACAAAGAGCAGGTTAAATTTAGCCCCAGCTTAGATAAATATTCAGACTTTAGAGTGCTTACAATATGTCAAACAGAGCTGCAATGGCATGATGGAAGAAGTCCAATCAGTAACTGACAGAGATAGTCCCTTAGTTTCTTATGTGTTGCCCTCTATCTGTCTTCTGGGGAATCAAACAGAAAGGAGAAATAAGAGGTACAAAAAGTAATAATCTGGTAAAAGGTATGACAGCTGTTTTCTGAACCGATTGGCTGACAGATGGTAGTTTCTAGACTCTGGATCTGATATCAACCCTTTGCTTTGCGCTCTTAAATGGGAGATACCATAGGGGACATAAGTTGTCAGAAATAAAGCCATCATTACTGTATTTTTTCCTCTAGAGGACAAAACTTGTGAAGGCAACTTTAATGTTCTTTAAAGAATAAATTGAGATCCCAGATTCTGAGTAGAGTGAGAGAAAAAGAGAGAGATGCTAGTCACAAAAGGGTGTGTGTTTTGCATATGATGGCTTACAGAAATGTGTGTGACAGAAAAGAGTTTCCAGGTAAAATAATTACTTGTATTTGTCTGTTTTTTATGTCTGAATGAAAGGTGAGTGCCTGAGAGTACAGTCAGCTCTGCACTCCTTCCAGTGTTCCATTACAGCTTTAGCCTAAATCTGCTAACGCTGAGAGAGATGGGAGATATAGAGCTTTAAAGCTGGCCTTACACACACACACACACACACACACACACATACACACATACACACATACACACACAAACACACATAAGCCAACACAGACCGGGCACTCAAGGAACTGTATGGAAGTATAAGTGAGCAGGAAACTGCGCACCCCGAGACCGCGTTCATTGTTACTGGGGACTTTAACAATGCCAATTTTAAAACAATCGCACCAAAATACCACCAACACATCAGCTTCAACACACGAGGGGACAGGATTTTGGACCATTGCTATTCTCCTTTCCGGGATGGCTACAAATCCCTCCCCCGCCCACCATTTGGCAAATCCGACCACTCCTCCGTTCTGCTTCTGCCCGGTTACAGGCAGAAACTGAAACGGGAAGCACCCACCCTCAGAACGATCCAGTGCTGGTCGGACCAATCAGACTCTATGCTACAAGACTGTTTTCATCACATGGACTGGGAGATGTTCCAGTCCGCCTCTGATGACGACATCGAGGTTTACGCTGTTAGCGTAACGTGTTTCATCAGGAAGTGCGTAGAGGACGTTTTCCGACCAAAACAATACGGATCTACCCCTACCAGAAACCATGGGTTAACAGGACCTCCGCTTTTAATTCTGGGAATGCGGAGGAGCATAAACAAGCCAGTTATGCCCTCTGTAAAACTGTCAGAGCAGCCAAACGCCAGTACAGGCACAAAATTGAAGGACAGTTCAACACCACCGACTCTAGAAGTATGTGGCAGGAAATTAACATCATCATGGACTACAAAAAGAATAAAAACTCAGCCGAGAACACCGCTGCCTCTCTCCCGAACGAGCTAAATACATTTTATGCTCGTTTCGAGGATAATAACACCACCCTCGTGGAGAGAGCACATGCGGCCGACGCTGCAGAGGTTGGTTCACTCTCCGTCTCTGTTGCGGATGTAACCCGATCCTTCCGACGGGTGAACACCCGTAAAGCCACAGGTCCAGACGGCATTCCAGGCCACATCATCAGGGCGTGCGCGAACCAACTGGCTAGTGTTTTTACGGACATTTTCAACCTGTCTCTCTCCCTGTCTTTAGTCCCCACATGCTTCAAAACGTCCACCATTGTGCCTGTACAAAAGCAATCAAAAATAATTTGTTTAAATGACTGGTGTCCGGTTGCTCTGACCCCCATCATCAGCAAATGCTTTGAGAGGCTAATCAGAGATTACATCTGCTCTGTGCTGCCCACCTCTTGGCAATGGACGCCATTGCAGTTTGCCTAATGCAACAACCGCTCCACTGATGATGCCATTGCATCTACAATACACACTGCTCTCTCCCACCTGGAAAAAAGGAACACATATGTGAGAATGCTGTTTGTAGACTACAGCTCAGCATTCAACACCATAGTGCCCTCCAAGCTTGATGAGAAACTCCGGGCTCTGGTTTTAAACAACGTGCTGTGCAGCTGGATCCTGGACTTCTTGTCAGGCAGACGTCAGGTGGTTAGAATGGGCAGCAAAATCTCCTCATCACTGACCCTCAACGCTGGAGCCCCACAGGGCTGTGTTTTCAGCCCACTCCTGTATTCCCTATACACACATGACTGTTTGGCAACACATAGCTCAAATGCCATCATTAAGTTTGCTGACAATACGACGGTGGTAGGTCTGATCACTGACAATGATGAAGCAGCCTACAGAGAGGTGGTGGACACTCTGACATGCTGGTGTCTGGAGCACAACCTCTCCCTCAACCTCAAAGCTTGTTGTGGACTTCAGGAGGAAAGACAGAGAACACAGCCCCATCACCATTAATGGAGCATCGGTGGAGAGAGTCAGCAGCTTCAAGTTCCTCAGTGTCCACATCACTGAGGAACTCACATGGTGCGTCCACACTGAGGCCATTGTGAAGAAGGCTCACCAGCACCTCTTCTTCCTGAGATGACTGAGGAAGTTTGGAATGAACCACCACATCCTCATACTGTTCTACACCAGTACTGTAGAGAGCGTCCTGACTGGCTGCATCACCGCCTGGTACGGCAATAGCACCGCCCACAACCGCAAAGCCCATCAAATGGTGGTGCGATCTGCTAGACACATCATCGGAGGTGAGCTTCCCTCCCTCCAGGAAATATATAACAGGCGGTGTGTGAAAAAAGCTCGGAGGATCATCAGAGACTCCAGCCATCGGTATTGCAGCATCAGGACCTGAACCAGCAGACTACATGACAGCTTCTTCCCCCAAGCAATCAGACTTTTGAACACTTGATCTCTCACGATCAATAATAAGCAATGCACATTATTAATCTTATTATCTCACACTGGACTGTCATAATTATATTCTCCACAATACAACTACTGTATATACAGTATATTTTATATATACTTTTTATTTTGAATTTTATGTGTATTCTATATTGTGTGTATTGTTTATTGTACATTGTATATTATTATTATTGTGTTGTGTAATTATGTGTACATTTGATATGTAAACTGTGTTGTGTAAATATGTTGTTTATTGTAATTGGTATATGTCTTGCCACTGTCATGACTGCTATGTTGCCCGGAACTGCACACACGACTTTCACTTACTGTTGCACTTGTGTATATGGTCATGTGACAATAAAGTGATTTGATTGATTTGGCACACACACACGCACACGCACACACACACACACACACACACACACACACACACACACACACACACACACACACACACACACACACACACACACACACTCCAAAGCAATCTTTCTCTTTGAACACACACAAACACAGTGATTTCTCATTATGGTTGTGCAGTCATGTGTGTGCCTGCTTGTGTGTAGAGTACAATATATTACTGCATGTTACTAATTGAAAGACTTTACAGTGTTGTGTTGTTAATGGTGACTAGAGGGTATCAAAATGCTTCATGTTGTCAAATGCATTTAAATAGCAATGCAATCGATTAATAGTTTTTGATTTCATGTGAACGGGGACATGGTGCTAACTCATCTGATCCTAGATCAGCTTTCTCACACTCAGAAAATTGACTGGGCCTTGTCTACATATCCATTAGTACAGTAGTATAGTATTTGAGACATGATCCTTTTAGAACTGTTCTGAGATCAGCGTTCTGTTGCTGTTTCAGCATGTATGATATCAATTAATCTCAGGTTATTGTGCACAGTAAATCTGGATGTGATAAAGGCTGCTAGTCTGGGAGAGACGAAGAGCTTATAATAGCAGTTGAGGCTCCCTGCTTCTGTTCTCTATCGATCTACAGCAATATGAGATATATATATATATATATATATATATATATATATATATATATATATAAAATGGAAGAGAGAAAGACTATTCTGATTCCATATATTATTATTACTGAACAAACCCCTAAACATAGGTATTAAATGTCACAATGTAACTCACCCAGCTCCATTTGTGCTACAGGTGCAGTATGACTGAACCTAAAACACCAGACACACTTCAAATTGTTTACTTTGAGCAAATTCTTTTCTAAGTGATCAGACAATTTTTTCCTGGCAGATGATAAATTGGGTTAAAAAGAAAACTATTAGATTTACATTAATGCAGTGGTTCTCAACTGGTGGGTCATGACCCAAATATGGGTCACAGGTTATGCATAGTTTGGATAGTAAAATAACTAAATAGGCTTATCAACTTTCAAAAGGGTGAAGAATAAGCTTGCCATATCTTTTGTTGATATTAAAGGCTGCACATACAATCTAATTGTATCGCATCATATCGTATTCATCTGTCACTTTGTAATACGGTTAATACTAATACAATAATTGACCCAGTGTTTGTTCCACTGAGTAAGGCTGGTAAGTCAAACTCCTATTGTTATTTATGAAGTTGTAAGATTTTAAATGTTCTTATTCAGCTTATATGTAAATAATTGTGTATATTGTTGGTATTTTCAGTTCATGGTAATATTAATAAAGTTCAATGTTTGATTTAAGGAGATTTTTGTTTACTTTTATTATGATAAACAATTTACCCTTCACTAAGCAAACAATTATCACGGTGATTTGAAAAGAGAAAAGCGTCGTTTAATATACACACCTGATAACAGTGTAAGTGAACAGAACGCCTCATAACACACTCACTATGATGCTGTGAACTCTTTATTTACCATAACCTTTACTAATACCTAAATCAATACAAAAATGAATTACCATTAAGTTATTAACTTTAATTTACCTTGGAGCAAATGTAGGTGTCTTGTCTGATGTTATACATGTTAAATTGTGAATGAGGGCAGTTTAATTCATAACATGTGCTTCTCAAGATTTATTTAAAGATGTAAAAAAAAGAAAGATAAACACTGTGTTAATTGTCTCTTAAGTACCCTGTGTCACTATTTAAAGTGACTCAGCAACAATGTTTTTTTTTGGAACATTTCTATAAAATTCCAGATAAAACTACTCAAACACAAGTTACCCCCGTAGACAATCATTGGAAAAGGGCAAACACTTGTAAGTAAAATGGCAGATGGGATTGGTCTAAAATGCTCTTACGGCGGGGCTTAGCAAAGGGTCAGTTTTGAGCTGCCACTAGATGTCCAAAGTAAAATCTAGGTCTTGAAGCAAAACCATTTGAGTACCACTGGATTAAAGGACAGACCCAAGCCATAGCAACCACCCAGAATGTCCTAGCAACTGCATAGCAATGTGCTAAAAAACATTGAACATCCTAGCAACGCCCTGGCAATCACTCACAACCAATTATTTTAGATGGTTCAGTATTTCATTGTGCTTACCAATAAAGCACAACGAAAACTTAAGAAAAACTGAAGGAGACAAACTCAAAGAGAGGGGGAGACAGGGATAGAGAAAGAAGAAACAACAGATAGTGAGAAAGAGATGAAAGAAATGGAGGAGAGCGAGAGGGAGTAGCGGTGTTCTATTGATTTTGAGGATCAGGCTGGACTCAGCGATTCGCTCTGAATCTTATCCAGCTTAATCTGGACAAGACAGTACTGCTGCTCACCACGCTTTTCTCACACAAACACACACAAGGGCATATTTACACTCAAAACACAGGCACTGAACAAACACACACAGAAAGTTAAGCAGCTTGAGGGCACTGGGTGATTTTCCTCATATACATTTCCTCTCTTTGACCTTCGTTCGTGCTCTCTTCAGCTCCCTCACTCTTGCACACATTCCTCATTCTTGAGACAGGTGATTTTGCAAAGCTAGTGGAATTCAGAGTGAAGACACCACTGCTCATCCAGAACTCAACTGATCAATTAGATCAATAGAAAGCAAAAGAAAACAGAACAAACAAAAGAGAAAGAGACGTAAAGAGAAAGAACAACAGAGAGCGAGGGTTGATGAAGTGGTTTAAAATAGTGTGTGTGCGCATGTATACGCACTTCATTTCAGTTTGGGGACAAAACAGTTCACAAAAGTGAGCTGAATCTGTCAAAACCTACCTTTGGAGTCATCGACTTAAAAGCAAATATTGTTTTTCAAATTCTAAAAAGTAAATAAAAGTTATTTTAGGGGTAAATGTGTTTATAATTGGCTATATATATAATGTCTATGGGATGTGCTCATTTAGCAAGTAAATGTTCCATTTCAGTAGCTGCTAGATAAATAACTAGAAAGAGAATAATACTTACAGTAGGTGGTATGGGGTTAGAATCTATGACACAACAAAATAATTAACATGACATTGTAATATGAATCTAAATATAGTATGGTTTAGCAACAGCTACAATTAGGATGTAACGATGCTGCTGGTAAGGACGAAGACAGTGACATGAAGTGTAGAACCCAAGTGCAGTTTATTACAGAAGTGATATCCAAGAACCCTAACTTTAAACATGAAAATGTTTATGTTCATGACTTGAAATGGCTGGACTATGAAACAAAACATAAATATGACTTGACTATAGAACCAACATTACACCAACAATTTTCAACAAAGGGCAATGGAAAATATGAGGGCTTAAATACATGACATGGGGGAACATAAACCAATGAACAAACATATCTCTAAACAAGACAATTAAACAATAAACCAATGAAAACAAGACACATGAAAATGGAGGGAAAAACAGGACACATGACTAAGGAAACACATGACATGAAAAGGAATTAAATTTTTCGAAATAAAAGACATGGAATCAAGACATGAACAAAAACATACCTAAACATGTTAAAGCATAAAATGCAGTTTCTTCCTGTAAAAGTAAAGGAGAGTGTGGAGATGCGATAGAATGTCTTCAGTGTAAACCTTCACTCATATTTATCTGCAAAACCAGATGACACGATTATTAATTTACTAATTTATTTCCAAAGGCTATGTTTAATAAGCAGCACTAAATGTGAGATCTACGTGTCTATGAACTATACACCTGTAAAGAAAGAAAGAAATGTTCTTGACTCAAGAGGAAAAAAGAATATTGTGTTTATTATTTTGCCAAGATAAAACTGCTGTTTACTGCAGTGAAGGTTGATGCAATAAAAGCAAGTCTGTGAGCTGCTTTGTGGATGCCATGAGAAAGAGAGACACAAAGAGATGTCAAATACTGGTGTCTGCCTCAAATGGGGCTTTTGAGGACTGTCAGTTTCAGTGTCTTGCTCTATCATTCATTATCCCGACAGTCTAAACAATTGTCTGCTGGTGCACAGCCGTGTAAGGAATCTGTTGCAATTTACACAGCTGCAAAGAGCAGAACAAGGTAAAACTATATGCACAGTGAACCAGAGTGAAAACAAGGTGTTTATAATAATAAATAATTATTAATAGATAAAAGTTTATTTATAAAGCACACTTAAAAACAACAAGTGTTGTACCCAAAGTGCTGTACAATTCTTTGCAAACATTAATAACAGAGATTAAACAGACTTATAACATTTAAAAAAATAACAAAATAAAAAAATAACAAAATTAATAAATATTATAATATATAATAAAATGAATATTAACAGAATAGGTCACTCCGCCTAGTGTCAGTGCCAAAATCCACCAACCTAGCCTTTACAACAAGCATTCAACATAAATATATTTTAAATCTTAAGTGCACAACAGTGTCTGACATTGGCAACATAAAGCAGCGATCTATAATAAAGTAACTTAATCAACAGTACTGCAGTTATCAGCAGATTGTTATGAGAAAAAACTCACAACTTTCATGTTTTTCTTGAGAAAAATTTAGATGACAGCATTTAAGTATTTTTAATTTGAATAGCAAGTTTCACAATGCACACTGTTTCAAAGCCCCCAGTGAGCAAGCTAAAGGCCGAAACATACTTCACACAAGTACGTGAACGCAGATGCGAGTGTTTGGCCAATGCATGGGTTGCACGTGGTCTCGTTGTACATACTTTACATACATGCGCTTGTGTTTCTCTGGTGGTTACAAACATCACACCACTAGGGGGCAATATAAATTTTTAGGCACCACAAAACCAAATCATGAAAATTTGACTCTGTGGTCCGGTGTTTTATGAAGTCAAAAAGCCATCCTAACATGTCCAAAATTACTGGATTCCATAGCTAGTTGCGGCAACTCCACTGTGGACGCCTTTCCATTTCTTCCTGGCTCGGACAAATCAGTCCTGTAGTCGTTTCCATTTTCTATTTACATTGTCGTTATCAGAATTTTGGGAAGCTGCAATTTCTTTCCAAGCATTTTCAATTGCTGTTTTATTTGAATGGAGAGGGGACGAGGGGTCGTAAATGTGTTTGTATAATCTAACTTGTTCGGCAAGACTCCCCTCTAAATGCTACTCCGCCATGACAGCTGTTGACTGACAACAGAAAATCCACTCCAGCACCCCTTGCGGTAATGCTGAGAATACAGTGCATACTTGTGTTAGGTTATGAATTGAGCACTGACACATTTCACTACGCAATGACACATGGAATCGTGCTTGCCTGGCAAGGTGCGTCTGCGTTCGCATACTTGTGTGAAGTATGTTTGGCCCTTAAAGGTGACCGTGGCAAAGAAAAAAAAACTCTTCTCAATAAATTGTAGAAAAAAAAACTTGAGAGGGCCCGGACCTCTGGTTTTACTTTATATGTACATAATTATTTAGTGGTTTGATCAAAAACTGTTTGCCTTCTTCCCCCAGTTTCACTTTACGTTTACTTTAGTAGTCTTACCGGCTTATCCAATGCAAGCAAGCTTGTGCTCATAGCCGTGTAGGCGTCAAAAGCAGAGAATAATAAGTCTCATAGCAGGTTTCTTACATTGCCGGTATCTTTAATAAGCTGTTTTTTTATAGTTATGAGTGTCTTGCTGTGCATATGATCACACTCAGTGTCGGCTGGGAGAGGCTGGCTGTTAATTGCAACTTGCTGCTGCTCTTTCAACCTCGCAAATACTCAAGAGTTATGTCGGCAATTGTACAATTTGTAATGTAGCACTGGGACATGACACCTTTGTTTGGTAAATTCGACAAGCTGTAACTTTACAATGTACTTGGCATTTGCCATCGATCTTCGAGCTCCTAACTCTCCTATGCAGACTAGTTTTCCTGTGAGCATTCAGCGTCACCTCTCCGGGGTGGACACTGTTTTGCATCTCTCAATGTTGCATTATGTATTTTTTTAGGTATCGTACGATAAATATGATATAAAATCGAGAGCATCATATTGTAGGATACAATACAATACAATACTTTTTACACCCCTAGTATTTTGGTATTAGACTATATCTGTCATCCTGCTATCTAGATATAACTGTATATTTGCACTAGTCATATAAAAACCCATATCAGTATTGGCATTGGCCATTAAAAAACCCATAGCAGTTGGCCACAAGTAATAATAATTAATAATAACATTACAAAAACAAACATTGCCATATAAATTTTGCAATATAAAGCAGCATAATTAAGTATTTTTGTACAGTTAAATTAACTGAATAGTAATTATAAGCATAGAATCTGTGGGATGTCCCCATTTGTCATTTTAAACAGCATATAGGGTAAAATCCAAGAACCTTCATTCAAAATGTTTATTAGGAAGTGTTGTAAGGCCCTATAGATGTTAGAGCCTTTTTGTGTTAGCGTTTACTTTTTTAGCATACTAAATCTGAGACTAAATACGAATAATACGTAAGATGCAAGATGGGTGTGTAGAACTCAATGATGGTCATTCCAAATTTGTGCAAAACCGCATAACTTTTTGTAGATTTGGCACAGATTCTGTGTAGGCCTGCATCTGAGAAAGTGTAGAGTGTAGGCTGGTTGATTTATGATGTCAGATCTGCCTGTTCAGCTCTCCCAACAAGCATCACTGGGGTGTGACACTAAAAGTTTGGACAACAGGGAGCATTATCACCAGCTTTCAGTATACCGGAATACACACAGCCTCAATGGTGCAACAAATCCACCCACTGCTCCTCTCTGATTCTAGTTCATCCACAGCAGAGGACTTCCCTTTATTTTTTACCTTAATCTCTCTCACTCATGAACATCCACACATTTATACACTGATAATGATGGCACTGCAGGAGTGTTGCCAGGGTGACAGAAGGCTGGTCTCCACGCTGCAGGCCTTTCCCCTCCTGAACATATGCTGCACCAGGATTACACACATATACTCACACTACAAGAGATATGTGATCTCTGTCTCTCTCTAACACACACACATGGTAACAGTGGTGGTATTAGTCTGTCACTCACTCCAGTAAGTGAGTAATTATTCCCAAACACACACATGCAATCATGTGCACACATTGCCTGCCCTGTTTGTTCAGGCTTTATGTCCATCCTCAGTTTTTCATTCTCGATCTCTACTCTTCTCTCCGTCAATCATCACAGTAGCTTATAATTAAAGTGTGTCACACTGTGCACATGTGACCTATGCTTGTCTGGGGTTTAAGTGACAAGGTTTGCATCACTCTGGTCACAAAGACAGATGACAAGGCAGAAAAAAAGCAGCTTGGTTCAGCTCCTGTTACTGCTGACTCACACACACAATCAATACGCATCACTCACATGGAAGCCGCCCTACAGTTTCCCTGCAGCTGTTTAGTCAGGTTCTCCTTAGTTATCAAAGTAGTATAGTAAGCAGGAGAGGAAGTGTACGTTTGTGGGTAAAGTCATGACAAGGTCTGAATTTATTCATGTTTGAGTACGTGCAAGAATTTATAACAGTACTGGGAGTGTTAGCTTACTGGTTCAGTCTCACCTCACTAATGTGACTTTCAGACAGAATGTTTATTTCAGGACAGTTGATCAGTTAAAATGCAAACTGATGTCAGTTATAATGATTTTAAAGGATTCAATACAAGTTAAGCTCAATCGACAGTATTTGTGGCATAATGTTAAATACCACAAAAATAATTATAACTTGTACCTTTACAATTACACAGTTATAGAAAGGCCCTTACACTGGAAGTGAATGGGTCAATTTTTGGAGGGATTATACTAAAGGCAACAATGTGAAGCTTATAATTTTAGAAAAGCACTTACATTACATCTTGTGGCAATACTTTTAAAACAGTATTTTGATGGTTACGTACCCCATTCACTTCCATTTTAAGTGCCTCACTGGAACATAGATAAAAAAAAAAAAAAAGGTGGATGACACCAAATTAATTTTTGCTGTAATCACCATTGTGTCACAAATGATATCGGTTGAACTTAACTTGTATCGAATCCAGAATATTTCTTTTAAATGCACATCTATCACAAAAACGGTAGCCTACAGTAGCTATCATCCTCACACCCCAAAAACGACTACATCTTTAACTTTCAGAAGAAAATGCAAGTGTTGGTTGCCCTTGCCCCTGCAAAACTACTATGATGCTAGGATGTTCTAGGTAGTTGCAAAGATATTGCTATGCAGTTGCTAAGGTGTTCTGAGTTGCTGTTAACATGTTGCTAAGCATTTGCGAATGTGTTCTTGGTAGTTGCTAGTCCAAGTCAAAAGAGCCCACCACCAAGTCGCAATCTGGTCTCATAGTCATGTAACTATACCTATATTTTTGCTAAATTAAATTTACGAGGCTGGTTGTACATATTGTGGCAGTTTATTGGTCAAATTTGCATTACACAACCAACTACATTAATAAGCTTGTTTGGATGCAATCAAACTGCACTGTAGCATTAGGACTGCAAAGGACCACAGTCCCGAAGATCACGTGAGTCAACACAAGTCAAAAGTGTCCTTTAAGCATCCAAAACTATCTGATTGCTTCAGCAATTGTGTTTTTCATCTCACATTTACTTCTATGACACTAATGGCTAGGCTTAAGTGTAAAGTTTAAGTTAGGGAGGTCAGTTTTGTTGGTTTAAAACTCAATACAGCATTAACATATCATTAAATTATCATTTGTTTTTCTTCTCACATTTGAGAATTGTTTAGGTTTTAGGTTTAGGGTAGGGAGGTAAGTTTTGTTGCTTTAAAACTCACTTTTAGCACTAAACATTTCTACTATGTGGAAAAAGCAAGTTTTAAAGCAACACCTCAGAACTGCCGTGATACATGTCATGAACAACGTAATAACATTTTGCAAAAATGTCGCCACAGTCACATAATTTTCATGAGATATTCTGGTCCCTATATATGGCTTGAGTACCTCCTTCAATGTAAGTCTATGGGATGTATTATCGTCTGCCAGATGAACTCCGATCGCCTTGCAATTTGTGGTATCATAGATGCTTTTTCAACAACGGCAAAGGTGTGCCAGGGCTATCAACTGGTAAGCCAGGGCCGATAGCCTCAGACCTCGAGACCAAACTTGATCTGCATTCCCACAATTGGGCTTATAGCCCCGCAGCTTTGCCCTCAAACCCGCCCAAAATACATCGCCCTTGTGCTGACTCACACACCTGTATCATCTACTGACCAATTCTGATGATTCTCCATTCTCCGTTCATCTGTTGAGGCAAGCTGGTAGCTAGATATGAAAAATTGGGAAATGAGTATCTTGGGGCTGATGACCTGACTCAGCTAATCTCCGCCCTTGACATTGACTCCGCCTTCTTTGTCCCAAGGGTAATTGATGGGCCAAAGGTGCTTGGCCTTTGGGCACGAGGAGGCACAATGAAGCCCCGAAGAGACAGTGGGAACACTGGCCATGGCACGCACTAGCACGCCCTCATTCCTCGATGGTGAAAAGCGGCTATCGATGTCCATAGCATAAATGTGTGGGACAAGATACATGCTGAAGTTTAAAACTCAGAGTTAGGGGTTTGTTCAAATCCCTAACTCCAAGTATTAGCTACAGTCATAGTGATGCTTGCTTTACATAGCACAAGAGAAAGGTTGCCATCCTCACACATCCCTTCTTTTTCATTTTTTTAAGAAAGCAGAAGAATTAAGAGATCTAGTGATCATGATGAGTTTGCAGCATACAATCTGTGAGCTTGATAGAAACCCTACAAATCTTCAGGGAAGAACTGACCCAAGTTAAATGCACAAAGAGCAATTCAGGATTCCATCCAACAGCCATAAGTTTATTTACTTTTCACAGTTCACATGTAATACTCTGTGAACAGCTCAAGTAATGGTTCTATTGCTCAGGGCTGCTGCCATCAACTGGAAGCTTACTATAACTGCAACTACCTCATCTTTACTGCAGTACACACCAACGCCCACACACAAGATCATTATTACACACAGGGGTGTTGGATGTTCATTAACCAACACAACAGGGGGTTACAGCTGAAAGAAGAGAAATATAGTGAGAGAGTTTGTGTGCACGGTCATATTTACTTTTTTTTAAAGTGTGAGTTGGGGTGGCAACATCAGCCAGTAACGGTTTGACAATCTGCTATATTGATTTTGAGATCAAAGAGGTTTGGTCTGTTAATTTATTGAGCAATTCAACTGTAGAAATCACCAATTATACACTCAAAACCACCAGCAGAACACAGAATCTAGAAACACTATAGTTTATATAATACACATCTTTTCACAAGGATGCAAACATCTGAACTGGTGACCTCAGCCCTATATATTAGTGCGTGATAATGATATTCATTAAATTCCAGAAAGGTCTTTATTTAACAAGACACAAAAGCAGAAAGACAAAAGATTTGCTGCTTTATAGGGGCAAAAGCATCTCTGATGTTAGTGTTTCATCACACTTTCAGTCCAAATTCAACTGAAATTACCCCCATACACCCTCCCAGTGTTTCTGCGCAGTTACCGTGGCAACACACCCCTAAATCATTTAGGCGATGGGCGAAATCCATCACCATCCCACAGCGGCACCCTGTCGACATGACAACGATGAAACATGCTGCCTCTGCTGTTTCTGAGGCTGAGTAAGAGATACAGTAGAGGCCTCTGTCGATCTGCAGACGCTCAATAAACGCTCACACACTCATGTGCTGTACAATACACACACCAAAAGCTACTGCAAATATTTTGCAATTAGGAGAATGTCACTAAATCCTCTGAACTGCTACTGCCCTGTTAAAAATCATGAATTTATTAACACCATAGACTGGAACTCACACTATTACAGAAACTGAAATGGAATTCATAACACATGTGAGTCATTGTTATGAGTGCTTTACAATGATTTGCCACAGTCTTTGGCAAATTACTGAAAGATAAATGGTTTCCCCTGCTGTTCATCCTTAGGAGAACTACAGCGAAACGTATTGACAATTCTTTGAGTAGACGGCACAGATGTTTCTGAAGCCTGTAAGACAACAGAACCCATAGTAAGAACTCTCTCTCTCTCTCTCTCTCTCTCTCTCTCTCATTAGCATGCTGTTGCCGCATGGCCTCTCCTCTCTGTTGTTACTCATCTGCCACTGTTTGTGTTGTGTAGCAAAAGCTCAATAAACACAGTAAGGAGCGCAATGCAGAAAAAAATTAAAAATTAATAGAGGCGGCTGTTGTTTCAGAGCTCATCAAACCAGGCACTGTGAATATAATAATACATATAATCATCTCTTTGACACTTAATGGGTTACTAAAGCTAGTAGAGCTTGGTTTGCTGTGTGATATCTTTGTTTCAGGCAACTGAAATTCGTCCTCAGCCACCCGGATTGAGGTGAGTCACTACACCACCATGAGTACTTAGAGAGCATTGGGAATTGGGCATTCCAAATTTGGGAAAAAAAGGGAGCACAGACAAAGACACACTGGCATGGGTGCATAAAAGCAACCACTTGTGACCCATTTTTCACATACAGTATACAAACACAGATCTGGCTTCAGATTTAAGAATGTGAAAATCGCAATGCACATGGGACCTTCAGGTCTACCAAAAGTGGGTGGACTTTCAGCTAAAGTTTTTAAGCTAAAGAAATGATTATGTAACTTAAGCCCTATTCTGACAGTATTCGTTTTATAAACGATGTTTGAGTTACAATTAGCATCACCTGACATCTGAGGTTTAACGTACTGATTTGGATGAGCATCTCCATGTTTAGAGATGGGAGTGTCTGTTTTCTAGATGTGGGCGTTACAGAAGTTTGAACACATAATTTAGGTGATAACATTATCTTTTAAACTTTACCAGTTTAAATTTAAAATTACTTATCATTTCAACAAATTATTTATTGATTTAATTGTAATTTATTAATTATATGCTACATTATAAATTACTTAATTACAAAAAAAAAAGCCTATTAAAATAAATTTTGTGTGAGTTTATAGAAGTGGCTGCTTATAATAAAACAACAATAAAACAAGTATCTGTGAATTATATAATTATAATCTTACGTAATTGAGCGGAGAAATTAAATGAGCATCTTACCTAACATTACAGTGGCCAGGCTTGGCTCTCATTGTTAATGCTTTTTTCGTCGGATTGCAAAAAATCTATATCCAAATTAAAAAGGCACGCAGCAGGCAGAAGATTGTCGTGCACAAATACGATCTTAATGGCAGTTCATGTAGTTCAAAATACATGAGAAGAAGTGTTGTGAAAATTCAATAACAGCAATCACAGACATGTGTATTAGGACTGGATTACATTTCTCAAGAGGTGAAAACAGTGGTAATAAGGCATTTGTACAGAGATTGTGTGAGAAAAACGTACTTTTCAGATTCGGACAGGACTAAAATCACAAAGGATCAGTGAAAGACGAATTTCCCTAACCTCCTCATGGGACACTAGTCCCAATTGCCCCATAAGCAATGGACATTTCGGGTTCTATTTCCGTGAGTGCGCAAAGCGCAGCGCAACACGCTACAATCCTGCGCAACGTCTTATTTTCGTGGGAGCTCATTCTAAGTGCAATTTTTGTGCCATCGCAAAGCGCAAATGGGCGTGGGTTACTACTGTGGGTGTATGCGCATAAACTCTGGGTTGATATTTGAATACTAATGGAATACGAAATGTTTAAATAGCATTTTCACCAGTATTGGGCAGAAAACATTAAAACATGAAAAAAAATTAACAACACCTAACTTTAAAATGAAAGTTAAATTGAGGTGAGTTTACCTTGTGGTCAGTGATTATATGAATTAAACAAACAAACTTTAAGAAAACAATGGGAAAACAAAATTAAAAATTATAATTACTGCCAGTGTATAATGTCAGTACTTTTCATTAGGCACCTTAACAGAGCTGCTAGTAAAACTTTACCCTAGACATGTGAGAGAATGGACAGCCTATACAGACAGCCTATACTTTTCTGTATGTAACATTTATGTCATAAAAAATGATGCAATCACATATCACAAATTCTCTCCTCATCATTTAAAGGCCAGAGAACATGGAGTTTTGGCAGAACTAGATTCTGTATTATTATTCTCAGTGGTTTGGTGTTCAACTAATTAATTTAAACAGGACATTTATCAGACAGAGATGCTGAATCCAGTTAGCCTTGTATTACGAAGCAACGCATTGATGAAATGTTGACAGAGCACTTCAGAAAGATCTCCCTGATGCAAAAAGCAGCCAGTAAGGAGAGCTGACAGCATTATTCCTGAGCCAGGAAAACAAGGTTTGTGAAAGGACTTTAAAATGGTGACAGAGCGCCTTTAGACTTATAGCAAACCATATGCTGCACTTTTTGTGGTGTAAATTGCACTTTTGTTTGTTGTTGGTACATCGTTACAATAAGAAAAATATAAAAAATTGTTAATTTAGAATATAATTTTCTAATGTGAGTCTAAACGAACCCTTCGCGACAATTTACTGTACATATTTATAACTAACAATTTTCTTAAAGGTGCATTCAGTAGTTTGGAGCCAATTTAAAAAGTTTTACACATGAATGAATTAATTGTGTTTTTGTGATGATTATTCCGAATTATGTACACTCACATGAGATGAAAAATGTACTCAAAAGTTTTCTGTAAAAAGTGTTTTTAATTATACATGGTGCAGGTCACCCCTTCAATGTGTTTCGCCATGATGAAATTACAGGACCCGTGGTGTTTTCTCTAAACGTCGAAGAAGGAAATCCTTGTTCTCATTGGCTGCCGCCTATGTAGATGTGCCTGGCTATGCTATTATACTTATTTAGCGTGCTTTAACAGCAGAGACAAAGGGAGATCCAGTAGCTGTACTGCTTGTATGTTATCAAACACAACAGTAGCAAAATAGCACCCTATTCTGAATTTTGAAGAGGCGATTACCTTGATCTTTTTTTAGCACTTCTTTGTAACAGCAATGGCTTAAATTAGTTTTCCAGGACATCCGCTCTGAAGGATAAAGAAGAAGAAAAACTGAGGATCTGCCATTAGAGGAAGCAAGAACAACAACTACAAAACAATGAAGAAAGATATGTTCTTCGAATACTCCTTGACAGTACAGCCCAACTGTGCATATTTTTTATTGAATGTTTATTTGACAGGGACAAATGCATAGAACATTGCTTTATAAAGAATACAAAGTAGATGCCACGCATACAGGTTTCTAGCCATGACTAATTTGCAACCCCTAATATTGCCACCTTGTGGACTCTTCTATCTCAACCGTCAACCTTGAGCATGCGCGTTTGTCTCAGCAACTCGTGTATCATCTAGAATTCCGTGTTTCCCACTAAACTTTGTACAACTTTGCTTGATCGTTCATGTGCTCAGAGCTCGTAAGTATAATATGTCCGACTCCACTTAAAGGGCACATTAGCCTCAATGATCCACTACAACTACCACACTTTGAAAACACATAAAATGATTGATGGGTAAACGTGTCAAAGACCACAGACACAGATTTGTTTGCTGTTTACAGTGTCTAGTGCTGTCACAGTGACCAGTGAGATATCTCAGGATAATATCTTTCATGGAATAGGAACATTTTCTGCATATATTCCATTAATACATTTCTTACAGAATCTTTAAAGGAATATTTAGTGTTCAATAATAGTTAAGCTCAATCTATAACATTTGTGGCACAATACTGAGTACCACAAAAAAATATTTAGACTTGCCCTCCTCTTCAAAAAAGCAAACATCGGTGTTGCAGTAAGGCACTAACAATGGAAGTGAATGGGGCAATCCTTAAGAAATAAAATATTCACTGTTTCAAAAGTATAGCCAAAAGACAAAAAAAATGTGCGTGTGAACATGATTTTAGTGTGATACAGTCGGTTACCAACCCTTTCTGTGTAAAGTTATAGCCAATTTTACAACTTCATTGTCATGATGACTTACTGTCAACAAACCCTAAAACAACTGTAAAAATTAAGATTTAAACAACTTTAAAACTCAAATAATACATGAATTTTAAAGGAAGAATTAATGTAAGTGCTTAAATAAATGTATACGCTTCACATTTCTGTCTAAACCCTCTAAAAATTGGCCCCATTCACTTCCATTGTAAGTGCCTCACTGTAACCTCAAATGAGGGGCATTTTTGTGGTAATCACAAATGCTGTCGTTTGACCTTAACTTCTACTGAACCCGGAATTGTTCTCGTGGTGGCGCGGTTACTCACCTCAATCCAGGTGGCGGAGGACAAGTCTCAGTTGCCTCTGCTTCTGAGACCATCAATCCGTGCATCTTTTCACGTGGCTCATTGTGCATGACACCGCGGAGACTCACAGCATGTGGAGGCTCATGCTATTCTCCACGCGCCCCATTGAGAGCGAGAACCACTAATCACGACCACGAGGAGGTTACCCCATGTGACTCTACCCTCCCTACCAACCAGACCAATTTGTTTGCTTAGGAGACCTGGCTGGAGTCATTCAGCACGCCCCGGGGTCGAACTCGTGACTCCAGGTGTGGTAGTCAATTTAGGATTTATTGTTTCTTTCTTTTATAAAGAACTATTGCTGACAAGAAAGAAGAAAAAAGCCCCACATTGCTTATAGAATTTCATAGCCACACAACTCATGATGGGTACTGAAATCATGTAAGTTATGATTGTTTGAAACTTTGCTGGGAAGAAAATGTAGTGACCAGACATTTTGGAACTTTTATTGAATAGCTCTAATATATATCAAGCTACTGAATGATTCATGTACCATGATAATTACATAGTACTCCAAGATGTTTTAAAGAATACCATGGTATTACCATGGTACCATATACATTTTTTTTTTTTTAAACTGGCTAATACAAAATAGGTTATTTTTGTTAGTGCCAACTGTACGATCCATCCTAAAAGACCTGTGGTCCACCTTAGATTTTAGAGCTGAAGCCGGGCCTGAACAAAGGCCTAATTATACACAATAGAGACTCTAAAAGCAGAAAAAAATATTAAAACATTCACCTCTGTGGATTGAAGTACTGGGTGCATCATGAAATGAAGTCATTTTTAAAGAGTCATTATTCATGCCATGATAGATCACGCCACCTCGTGGTTCCAACATGTTTCAACTCCATCCGAACTGTCAATTCCATTGCAACTTTCAAAAAGTGTCTAAAGTCGCATCTCTTTTGTAAGCACTTAACTCAATCCTAATGCACTGACAAAATAAATTACTATGGTTTCTCACTCTCCTCCAGCTTGTAGTACTCTTAGCAATCTTCAAACTTTTGTATTGCAGCACTTCTTATTGCCTTATAAGGATGAATAACTTGTTCTATATTCTTCATTTATAAGTAGCTTTGAATAAAATATCAATTTTAGATTTCCAAACATTCCTTTTGAAAATAGAAGTAGAACAAGGAGCCCTGCAACAGATGGTTCGGCCCCCACAGAGTCTGGACCTCACTGAGTCAGTCTGGAATTACACGAAGAGACAATTGAGAGCCTAAACACATATAATTGTGTTAATTTCTCTAAGATGCTTGGAACAACCTATCTGCCCACAACCTTGAAAAACTGTGCGCAAGAGTACCTAGGAAAATCGGTGCTGTTTTAAAGGCATAGGGTAGTCAATACACATTACATTTGTATTTTTTTGCACAGTACTGCATATATATTTACAAATGCACACACAAACAGATGAGAAGTTTATGGGATTCTGATACTCTCTCTTCTCTAACATACAAACATAATCTTGTCAGCTCTCTGTGTCAGTAGAATTTAATTAATCAGCTCACACACACACATACACAGAGTGAAACAATGAGTCACCCACCCTGCAGCAGTGTTATTATGCACAGCTCTATGATGCTTGGATGCAGCCAACTTCAAACGACTAAAGGAAAGCCATGCATCACTTAAGCCCCTACCACAAGAATGACTCATCCAACTGAACACACTTGACAAATGGATAAAATTTGTTTCTCATGTTTATTTGAGTTTGTCTAATTGCACTTTGAAAACACCTCACGAGAGTGTTTAAATGACTTACTAATTAATGACTTATACAAATGTTTGCAAAGAGCAAATATACTGTATAATGAAGACCACACGATGCTCAGAGCCATTATTCCTGAGTGTGGCATTTCTTGAATGGAAGCAGATAAACTCTCTGTTTTAAATGGCAGGCTAGCAGGTGTGGGACTGTAACTGTATGTAAAAGATACAGTACAAGCGATTATGTTGATTTTAGCAGGACATTAAAACCCACCCAAAACAGAGGCTGATTTGAACAGTGCAAAGAAAGAAAGACAAAGAGAATTGAAGATGAAGAGAAAGACGTCTGGCCTCATTCTTCTGTTCTTGGTGTAATTTCAAAGAGTGTCTGTGCATGTCTCTGGAAGGATGAGTGATGTCCTGCCTTTTTGTTACAAACAGAAAACTTGGGGGATTCTGATCCAAAGGCAGCTAATTTTTTGATTATCTAACTGCCTCTGAAGACTGTTGAATAGTTGCCTTAACTTGACCCATATGAAAGCAGAAAAAGCTGCTAGCATCCTGTTTCGTTTGTATATATGAAGATCTGCATGTGCATATTTGAAAGACAAAGTAGGAGAGAGAAGAAAGAGAGAGTAAGGGGAAAGTTTGTGTGAGCATGCACGTGTGTGTGTGTGTGTGTGTGTGTGTGTGTGTGTGTGTAATAGAAACATATTAGCATATTGCAGTAGAGCAGACGCAGCATTCAAGTTTCTCAAATAGAATAGGGTACAATCCGTATTACACACATATAAACATCAGTCAGGTTAGACACCATATTTAAAATGATCCAAATGTGAATGAGACTTTAAGGGATAGAAGTTCAATAAGGTGCACCATAGTGCACCTTGTTTTTAATCCCAAACATCTGTGATATAAGTCATTAAGACTAAACTAACCTATTGAAGGACTCTAAATAAAGTCCTCCTGGAAGTCAAATTCAAAAAAAAGTATTTGTATAAAAAAAATAATTAAAAAAAAACAGATGCTTCACTAACACTTTGCGATTAAAGCACACTGGAAAAATTACACAAAAATCAGTTCTGATGAGAAACTTAGATGAAATCCTTTTTAAAGCTGCATAGTCTGAAAGCTTTTAGTTTAGAATAACTTTCGAAGGATTCAGAAAGTGGAAGAGAAAAGAACAAAAGAAAAAAGTATGACAGGCAGAAGTGCATTGGCATGTGTGCTAGGTTTATGGTATAATGTAAAACTAAACTCCACTGGAACAGAGACAAAAGTATTCAAACATTGAGTTGAATAGGGAATTGCAGGAGAATTTCAGCTTTGATATCACATGATTCAGCATCATACTGCATAAAAACATCCTCTTATTACTACTGTATTGCCACTCAAGGGGACACTTGCAATTGCACCCTAGATTGCAATTAATGGATAATGATCTTTCCAAATTAGTCCCAGCAGTTAATGAAGCTCTTTGTTGTACTACCTCATCAGTGCAAATTAATTTTAAGTGCACTGGTTATTGTACAACGCTCAGGTGACAGAGGTGAATTGATTGAATTCAGTTTGCAGGAGAAACAGAACATTCATAAATGTTTTTGACAAGTGCGAGGTCTGAGGGATTTCCTGGAGCCAAAAAAAAAAGAAAAAAGAAAAAGAAGATAAATTCAGTTATATTAGAGAGAGAGAGAGAGAGAGAGAGAGAGAGAGAGAGAGAGAGAGAGAGAGAGAGAGAGAGAGAGAGAATAACCAAAATGATGGATTGAAAGCTTGGTTGGAGGAAGCAGATATTATTAGAGGAGAACATTCCATTTCTGTGTGGTAACAGTGGAACTCCTTGAGCATAGACCTGCTGGACCCCAGACACAGACCATGAGATGAGCTATCAACCTGTCCCAACAATGTCTCACACACACACACACACACACACACACACAGAGTCACTATTTGCTAAGTCTAATGCATTGTACCTGACAAAGCTGGTATTTTTGGAACTGGGTTGCAATTTCTCCCAACAATATATGAAACACAATCCTTTGCTGCAAAGTTGTATTGTACCATGCCAGCTCTCTCTCATTCTGTATTGTAGCCTGTAAAAAGGACCATCTTGGTAGGGTGTCTGACAGAAGCTTGCAAATGGCGAGTGAAATATTTATTTCAATTTCAAATTGTGTGTGTGTGTGTGTGTGTGTGTGTGTGAGAGAGAGAGAGAGAAAGAGAGAGAGAGAGAGAGAGAGAGAGAGAGAGAGAGAGAGAGAGAGACAGTTTATGGCAAAATACAAAAAAAAAGTGCAGAAGGGAAAGAGGGAGAAAAGGAGGAGGAGGACATGAATCAATAGGAACTGAGCACTTAATGGAGAGATGAAAGAGGAAGAGAAGGAGAGCACTTACAGGATGTTTAGCAGACGTCTGCCACTCACTGTACTCGTCTGATTCCATGTGGAAGAAATGAATGTCTGAGAAGCAGAGAGACAGAGAGAAAATTAAACAAAACACTGACTTTCTATTAGCTGTGTGTTGCACAGCTATATAGACATACAGTAGCAGTATAAACACAGCATATTCAAACACGAACCATTCAGCAGCTCAATTTTATTGCAAAAGCACAGAAACTCTGTGAAGTGAATAAACGAATTATGACACTCTTGCACTGCCATCTAGTGTTTTTATTTCCTTCTCTCCCATAATGATTCATTTAAAATATATATATTGCTTCTGAAATTTTCTGTCAGAGAGACACCTTTTTGTAAATGACAAAATCACAGCTAGGAATGCAGCCTTGAAACAGCTACGATAAAAGAGAGCGTGAGAGAGACAATAAGAAGGTGGAGTATTAAGAAGAATTTTGACATAAGATTTTAGGTGTGAGAAAACCAGAGGTGATGGGCCAAAATGAGTGCAAGAGAATAATAGCTCAAGAATGAAAAGTGATGGTTGTTGGTGTGTTACTGTTTGCTTGTTTTGGGAAGCTTCTTATTTTCACAAAGCTCATGCAAACGCAGCTTCTCAAACAGGATCTGAGAGAGAGAGAGAGAGAGAGAGAGAGAGAGAGAGAGAGAGAGAGAGAGAGTAGAGGTTTATTATACAAACTCTATATAGGATCCTGCCAACTATTAACAGACTGAATACTAAATATAGTGCAGGATGCTGAAATGTCTCATGAAGCCATTTCTGGGCATTATAGGCATGTTTGAACATTGTGATACCCAAAAATGCAGTCTAGGTAGGGAGCTCCCTAGGTTTGGAAACACAGCCATGAACACACTGACCAGTCTGAGGTAAGCACTGCTGGACAATTGTTGACCTGCAGCCCGGTGAGCTTCCTGCTCCAACTGTTTCAGCTTAGACTGAGAGGAAGAGGGAGAAATATTTAACCTGAATGCATTCTTATATTCGGAGACACAGAGTATGTGAGTGGAGTACAGCGATAGCTAGTTCCCTCCGTCATCAAAGCATTGTGCAATCACCTCTGCTCCAAACCAACTAAAACGTCCTATGCGTCATTCTTTTTTTTTTTTTTTTTTAACTTTGCTCTGATAATTTTATAATTCCATCTCTCTTTTATTCTGACTGCTAACAGTCTATTAACACTTTTGAAAACATGTTGAACTCTTGTTGACATGCAATTGCATTTTGGGCCATTAGCATACATACTATGCTCGAGTGCTTTTGAAGCCATCTCTATAATAAAAAATGCTTCTTGCTCCAAGCAAAAACAGCTCTAGTTCCATTGCACACTGCTCACATACTTTGCCCGCTGCACTAAATGTAATTATTTTTATATGGAAAAATGTGCTAGACAGATGTCTTTGACTGTTTTTTTAGTGTCTCGCACAATAATCACTACGTTTTAAAGATGCCACGTCAAGCTAAAAGATGTAAATCTATTAAAAATTCATCACTACACCCAGAGGGATAAAAAAACATATATGCAAATGCATAGTGGTGCCATATTAAAGGGGGCACCGGCTGCACACCAAGAAGGCACAATTGGGACCACCCCCCAGAGATCAAAAGGGGGTACAAATGTTGTAATACATCCTCATACATCCTTGAAAATGATTAGACACACTCGAGCGCTTTATTCCCTTTCGCTGTGCTGTTTTAACACAAGAACACACCCTGTGGGAACAGTCCCTAACACACACACAATAAAAATAATCTAGCAGTATTTAATGCATCCTTTCATTTCATCTGATGAAAGGAGTTGAAGGAGAGATGGTAATGTTCATTTTGAGAGAACAGGTGCCAGCAGTAGCAGGTCTAGTCATTAATATTAACTAGAGTCCCACAGCAGAGTGCCCACCCCCTCAGGACAGAGAGGAATGAGAAAAGAGCCCAAGAAATCATTCATATTTATAGAAAGCCAGATGCATACGTTTGCTTGCCTGTCAGAGATTTTTTTCACTGGTTAATGATACTGGTAAACTCTTTTATTGAATCACACACACTCTTTCTCCCAGCATCTCTGAAGTCCTTTTCAAGGCCTCCTTGTCCATGTGCATTTTTATAGCTTTCCATTCCTGAGAGAGAGAGAGAGAGAGAGAGAGAATGAGAATAATATTGAAGCAGCACTCAAAAAAGTACTGACTTAAATACTACTTCATAGTAACTGAATGAATTAATTAATTAATGAGTCATTAGAGCAGTTATATATGGCTCCTTTCTCCTATAATGCTTCATTTAAATTTAAAGATGTAAAGAATAAATGTGCTAGACTGAAGATTAAAAATCTGACATAATAATTTAATAACTTCTGGAGTGGTGGTGGCATAGTGGGCTAAATCACATAACTGTTAATCAGAAGGTTGCTGGTTCAATCCCCACAGCCTCCACCATTGTGTCCTTGAGCAAGGCACTTAACTCCAGGTTGCTCCGGGGGGATTGTCCCTGTAATAAGTGCACTGTAATTTGCTTTGGATAAAAGCGTCTGCCAAATGCATAAATGTAAATGCGTGTGTGTGTGTGTCTACAGTATGTATGTATGGATTTTATATTTATGTGTAAAAAAAAATATTTCACATGCTACATGCTTGATTATAGAGAATTCACTTTTAAAAATACAAGTTTGAAAAAACTGATTAAATTAAAATCAAATAGGGCATTAAGTGTCCATTTTAAGGTATTACTGTCCTTTTCTACAGTATGAAGAAGTCTACGGATGTAAAATTACACGACTGATTATTTTAACCCAGTGTGCATATGTGAACATGTTGATGGAAATACACTCACTGAACACTTTATTGGATACACCTGTACACCT
This sequence comes from Moxostoma hubbsi, assembly GCA_032164185.1. Taxonomy (NCBI): domain Eukaryota; kingdom Metazoa; phylum Chordata; class Actinopteri; order Cypriniformes; family Catostomidae; genus Moxostoma; species Moxostoma hubbsi. Next base: position 40,507,597 of record JAVLUX010000003.1, read on the forward strand.
ACTTATTCATGTGATTATCTAATCAGCCAATCATGAGGCAGCAGTGCAATGCATAAAATCATGCAGATACAGGTCAAGAGCTTCAGTTAATGTTCACATCAACCATCAGATTGGGGAAAAATGTGATCTCAATGATTTTGACTGTGGAATGATTGTTGGTGCTAAACGGGCTGGTTTGAGTATTTCTTTAACTGCTGATCTCCTGGGATTTTCACCCAACAATTTTTACTTAGAGTTTACTCAGAATGGTGCCAAAGACAAAAAACATCCAGTGTGTGGCAGTTCTGCGGACGGAAATGCCTTGTTGATGAAAGAGGTCAACAGAGAATGGCCAGACAGGTTCCAACTAACAAAGTCTACTGTACCTCAGATAAACACAATAAGTACAATTGTGGTGAGCTGAATATCATCTCGGAATGCACAACACATCAAACCTTAATGCGGATGGGCTAAAACAGCAGAAGACTGTGTCAGGCAATTTATTAGGACCATAGTGCTCCTTAGAAAGTGCTCAGTGACTGTAAATGCCATAAGAACATGACATGTCTCAAAAGTGATGTCTAAGAAATTACATGAAAGAAGAATCGCTTGAATAAAAATGTGCTGCGTCAGTATGATTTTTTCATTAAATGGAGGGAAATGCAGTATGGTGAGATTCTGTCTTTGACAATGCTGTTAAATCATTAAATTTTTTATCTCATAGATGTGTTTACTCATACCTGCCAGAACTGGAATCATCTTCTGTTCAATGACAGAATAGAGTTGCCACAGTCCCTGAGTCTGCAGAGAGAGAGAGAGAGAGAGAGAGAGCTAGAGGAGAGACTGGTGGAGTAAAACAGGAAGAGAGATACAGAATCTGCATAATGACTTATTAAGAAAATATTCTAGGTGAAACTACCTGAAGCTTTTACTGCAGTTCTGCCATTAGTTTGTATAGCACAGATAGTGTACATTCAAGTTCACTTGTGTCACCTGATAAAGCAGTGGGGAGACAAGAAAGAGACAGAATGCCTTGAATGATGAATGGAAAAATTTAATAAAACTACTATTACAAGAGAAGAGGTTCTCTAGTTTGTGTAAATGTGAAAGTGCCAAGGTGAACTTGCTGGATCGTTTCCATATACACCTGCTGGGTGCTTTTTCTGAGCACCGTGTTGCAGAAACTAGTCTGTGTATTCTGACCTTGGTGTGCCCGGGCACAGGTTGTGGTGGTTTGCTTGTAACTGGATGTGTGTAATGTTTGGAAAGCAGGGTCTGAAAGCAGGATGTGGATTAGGCATGATGCATCAATCTGAGGATCCATCACCTGACATCCAAACACCAAACAGAACTAGCAAGGCCATTCAAAATCACTAAAGTATTACAGACAAAGCCACTGTTCCTGAATAAAGGGGAACGTTTGTATTTAAAGAGTGTTTCCCTCAGTTGGGAATGTTTATTAAATGGAAGCTGGTGAAATAATCAGAGAAAAGGATCTCAATATTTAAGTGAGCGCATTTTTATCACCTTGTTGCAGCTAAGGTCCCTGCTGAAGTGTCTCAGTACTGTGCGGAGCAGGTCTTTAGCTTTAAAGCATACAAATGGCTTCATGCTGTTCACCATCTGCAACTGCATCAATCAAAAGGCAGAGATATATAGATGCACACAAACACACACTGATCACAACCTGCCATCTACAAAAACATCTCAGTATAACACATACTGTTCCAGCATTTCTTTATAGAAAAGCTAATAATGAATGTCTCAAACCATCTGTGACAGAAAAAAGAAAATGATAAGGCATTAAAAGGAGAGAAGACTAATGCAAACAACTCTCAGTCTCATTTCCACTCCCAGAAACACACACACACCTTGTAATGTCATCCTTCAAGTGTTTATTGTCTTGTTGTAGTCTAAAATAAAGCACTCTTTACAGTGGTCTATTATCAAGACCATCTGATTCCAAATCCCTCTTATGCAACACCAGCAGTCCACGTCCACACACTCCAGGGCACGACCTCTTTAGGAAAGACAAAATACAGTGTACACACATATCCATTTAAAATGCACTTACATCAGCAAACTGTTTTAAACTTGATCAGAGTTTACTTAAAACCAGTGGATCTCAACTGGTTTTGCTTCATGACCTAGATTTTACATTGGACATCAAGTGGCAACCCAATACGGTAAAAAACATAACCTCTATTTAATGTAGCCTGGGTGGCATTTTCTCTTATCTTTCAAGTTTTGTTCATAGTTTAAGAATAAAGGTATGTATCAATTGATATTATTTTTGGTGTTGATGTCATCATTAAGATACAGTTAGTTTTCTCTCCCGCTTTTCAGAGTTAATGCGGCTAGTAATTGAAAGTATAGTCAGTCCTATTTATTGTCCAGTTTATTTCCTAATATCAAACATCATTCAAAAAGAACATTAAAATGGAGGAAATCTTTGTACATAATTTATCCATAAATCTTGAAGGTTCGGATTTTAAAGCCTTTTATGAACCTGCCCTTATATTTACAATGCAATTTCATATAAACAAAGTTAAGACCATAGATGGCTCCTCAATATAGTGGTTAGATTCATGTAGCTAGTCTTTCATAAAAAATAAAAAAAAATATTATAGTATATATATATATATATTTAAATAAATATTTATATTTATATATACATAAACAGTAGCCTCAAAACATTTAGAAACTTGCCACAGTAGATATATTATTAACTATAGCACTCGAAAATTCTCACTAGATTTCAAATGGGTTTCACGGTCTGCACCGCAGTATCAAGGGAAGTAGGGTTGACATTCGGGCACTTCAGAGATAGCAGAGCAGATCATTGGCGTGAGTGGTTTTGTAAAGGCAAGAACAGACCTGCGACCCACCAGTTGAGAAACACTGACTTAGAGAGAAGAGATCTTTTATTACTCAGTTTTGATCTGCATTTGAAACAGTATACATCAAAAACCACTTGTACTACATTTGAACTACATTTTCTTAAGAAATTATGAGTTGTGCTTAACCAGTGTGAACTCACTCCCATGATGCTAGGGTGTTATTCAGAGTGTTGCTAACATTGTGTTATGATTTGTATGTCCATATTACAAACAGCACAGGACAAAATTCACACCAAAGTTTAATTTGAAAACAAACCAGTAACCCTAAGTAACAGTAACACTTGCCTTTGCAGACGCTCCTTATTTCAGTCCAGGCATGCATTATTTAATGTATGTTGTGAGCACAGTGGGTACATTTTAGGATCACTTGTGATACCCCGAAGGCCTATTTGCCAAAATTTGCTGTACATAAACAAAGCTTAATAGTTTAGCTACTAATGCCCATGTGCAATACTTTCTATACATAAACTAAACTCTGTTAACATACCTGTTCTGGATCAAGCTGTATGGTGTCATCCTGGTATCCCATGGTAACAATTAATGCTTTTGCTTTTCCAGCCTCCTCTAACACACACTCTCTCTCTAACTATGAAAGACGATCAGCGTCACATACCCTGGACAGGTCAAACTATAGGAAGCTCTGGAAGTCAGTCATCTCTCCATTTCTGCAGTTTCTGAAGCCGTCAAATGGCTTGTACTGGATCGTGTCTTACTTGGTTCAGTTTCCTTAGAGGATTTCAAGTGGATCAGTTCATTACACTCTTTGATTCTATCAGAGGTTATGTCTATGCCTATTAAATCCTGACTTTGGAGTTTTTGGTTGATTTCTTAATGTTGTCTGGTGGAAGAGCTCTGTTCTATGAATAGTGGAGGTGGTGGAGAACCTCAGTGTTCTGAATGTCTTTCTGCAACTCTCCTGGGATGAAGTGATCTTACGAGTTCCTGTGAAGGTCTGGGGTGTTTCCATTTCTCGAAGCGCTTCGGACAAGTTAACTTTGCCTTCCTTATGATCACCTTACCAGCTTGTATGTATCAAGAAAGCACATATACAGGGAAAGACAGAAATGAATAGAGAGCAGCAGTGACAGAGATAGAGGAACATTTTATTAAATAGACTGGCGTCACCCCAGCTCATATTCACAAATGTTATATAAAATAAATTCAGTGTCATTACTCCAAGCTCAATCAGCACTAGTAGCAGCAAAAGAAAACACTCATATTCATAATGTGGCTGTCAGCACCAGACAAATCAGCTTAAGAACGCTTGACGTGAGAATATCGCTGTCTCAATGCTGTCACTATAAAAGCTCTTCAAAGCAGTTTTTCAAGCTGATGCACTCATAATTTTATCACAGAAAGCATACGTCTTCGTCTTGTACTTCTCAACCTCTGAATGACTCGTGTTTCTTTATGAAATATACATTTGCAGTAAGTAGTTTACATTATTCATTAGAAGGCCTTATCACCTTGAAAGGTTTCTATGGAACTACACACAGCAACATTGGCACTCAGGGTCAGAACATTTCTGCACACTAGATAATCGATCCCAAGGTAATTCTGAGTTTGTGAACTTGTTTTACTCATACAATGCCTAGAATTTAATTATTCTCTATTCAGAGAAGATTCAGTAATTTTGTTTGTTCGCATGACAACATGTTTAGTTTATTTTTAGTAGGCAACTTGTCATCACCCCTCAAAAGCCATCCAAAACCCTCAGGAAGTTTTCCTATTTTCTTCTCTCAAAAATGGAAAAAACTTATTTCTTCATATTTTCAGGCTGCCGCTTTATCTACATTCCCACAGTGTATTGCTGTGCTGCTAAGAGCTCCACATTTAATCCTTTAAACTTGAAATGATCCCTTAAAGTCCACTTTTTTTTTTTCATGAGCTGAAAATATTCTAACTGCAGTTTCAGACAGAATACACCACAGACAACTCATAATGCCAGCAAGTAGTTGAAAAGCTACCTGTAGCTTAGAAAGATCAGGAAGGCAATGTCTTTGTATTTCAGTTAAAAAAAAAGAAGACGAAAACTGGATTCAGAGGTCTAAAGAGGTGTCAGAGCAAGGGTGTATTACTTACTGCATGTTACATCACAATGTCTCATTGTGCTCACATGGATGACACAAGTTCAAGTCTGGCTTGTATCTCTCTCCCATAATCTCCCTTACATTTCTCTTCTATGATTGTTAAGGGGCGGGTTTACTCCTGTCTCTTTGGCCTATTGATAAGTTGAATAATTTCACAAACAATTGTGATCATGAAAAAATTAAGCAAGAGTTTTATTGTATTAATGTTTTTGGTAAAAAATTCAACCTTCTGTATTCTTTCGCCAAGAAATATTCAGACCATAAATGTGTGTACGTGGGAGCTGTGAGTTATCAATGTTTTGTTTTAGAAGAAAAGGAATACATTCAGCCTGAGTTTCAATGTCATTCAGCATTTTAGAAGACACAGCCTGTAATTTCTCTTAGAATGCAGTCTTTTTGTTTCATTTTTATCTTTCTATCACTCTTATAGCATTTCTCTTAATATATTACAGGAATTGTTGAAGTGATTGGATGTTTGTAAGTCACCCTCTTGCACCAGAAGAGTCCTACTGGATTTACGATTACATTTGACCCTTTTACTGAGACATTGTGGTTCCAACTAATCAGTGTTATTTCTTTTTATATAACATCTTCTGCGTAGATCGGCATTTCACCATATTTGGATAGTTTCCATAAATATTTGTATGGCTAACCTATCAGAAGCCTGTAAAGATGACGTCAACTCATATGCATTTGCCTATAATTGTTGCCGTTTTTAATTTAATTAATTTGATAGAGCCTCAAATTATTTTCTGCTTCTGTCTTTTGCCTTTGGAAATGTGGAGAACTTTGTCTTCATTAAACTCTCTCTCAACTGACTGAAACTTCAAATTTGACTCCTGGTCTTCATTGTTCAGTTTCTTTACTAGGTATAAGTGTATATTACCTTACACTTGTCAATATGATATAATATGATTTAATAATATAATGTCTTCAGAGGTAAATGTTGGATCTAGAAAACAAGACTATTAATGATGTCCTCTGCAATTTAATGACACAAAACTGGCAAGATTGTCTTCTCTCACTCCTGTTCGAGAACCACACTTTAGAGAGGGACTGGATGCTGTGCTGCACTCTTTCAGTAATGAGAGGCACTGTGGGCTCCAGCTCACCACCATCTGGAATTTTAGGAAAGGCAGCAATACAAAGTATTTTCTACTATATTTGTAGAGTATTGGATTTATCAAGCACTGCACTTACTAGTTCTACCCTCGATAAACTTTGTTCTCTGATCCACTGTCTTCTTTTTCCATGACAGTCCAATGATTTACAAACAGGTGCATCCAAGTCATGCTCAAGGTCAATGATGGCTGACGAGTCTGTGTTTGAGACAGTGATGCCATCACATTTTTGGGCATGTGGACAGCTTTCCAAAGACACAATTCAGAGTTTCTACTGTCGTGGCTTGAAAAGCTGGATTCTAAACATTGTGACTTGTTTGGTTCCTCTACATCAGATCCAGTATTACTGGGATGCGCTTCAACTACCTTACCTATCCAATTATGGTCACATTTAGCCTCTTTTGAGATGTCTTCACAAGAAGAATTAATGTAATCTCGCTGTCAACCCATGACTTTTCAAATCATCTTCTGAATTCGATCTAGATCTCCAAAATTAGGTTACCTGTCCATATTTTCTATGCTTGTCCACAATATGCATCCAACATCTGTCTTCTTCTCCTGATGTCTTATGACAGCTGTTTAGTGACAGTGTAAGCAGTCCAAAGCTAGACAAGGGGGAGCCTCATGTTGATTACCATCCATTGGACTTGGTGGTTGAATCCTCTTTGTCAGTCTATGTCTCTCTGGTTCTGTCATAATACCCGATTTAGCTTGGGGGCTGCCCTTGCTAGTAAAGCCACATAGAGATAAAACTCCCTGTGCAACTGGCTTATTACACAGGCCAGCATACTTTATGACATCATAATCAGCATTTTAGAGTGCAGAACTTTCATTGCTAATTACAACCTTCCACTTGAAATACTTAGATTATTCTGTTGCCAATTCATGTAAATCCAAGACATAAAGATGTCATGAATTGGGTATCAAGCTGAGAACTCTCTGGTCTGTCCGTTTGAGAGCTCGAGAGGGCTGATGAATGCCTGTATACCAGCAGCCGAGACAGCGAGAGCAATACACAAGTCTTTCAAAGTCAAGTTGGTTTTTACAGTAACTGGAATCAAAAAGAAAAAGGGTATCATTTGTAGCAACTAAACAAATTTTCTGCACATTATGCCATTTCAGATATTACTCACTTGTTCTCCGTTGTATACAACTTCAGATTTCTATCATCGTGGTCCTGTTGCTGAGATAGGTACTCTCTACCACACAAAGCTGTGATTTTTAAACAACACAGACTCCATCAGACAGAACTTTATTTTATATTTTTACTCCCGTTTGTGAACTCAATTTGACAACAGCTCTTTTGACATGTCTTCATTTGCTGGCATAAAAAGATAAGTCAGAATAGTAAAGTATTTGGTAAGTGAGCCTTATGATCCCTTTTAGTTTATCTTTGAATACGAGAGCATCTGCTAAATGGCATTTATTTGGAATACATTCCTGTATAATTTAGGTCTACAATCAATCCCACCTGCTGTTCTCCCATCCTGTGCCTTAACCCTATAGACACACAAGCAGAAAAATAACAGTGCAAACTTGAGGTGCTGGATTAAAGTTAAATCTGACAACAAAATGTAAAAATGTGAGACAAGCAACATCAATTGGCTGCTGTATGAATGATAATCCATTATTCCAAGCATAAGCTTCCTGATTTCAGGACTACCAAAGAATAATACATACAATTGGTTGGAGTTTTTTTTTTTTGGCTAATTTTTAAAATGAGTCAAATATCTTAAGTGTTTAAATGACTAAGTACTTAAAGTTTTGCTGCAAAAAACTCAAACACAGATTACAACTATTTTTTATTCACAAAATTAAAAGAACAGTTAAATCAACAAAAACACTATTTAAGTAACAACGTTTGAAACATTTGTTAAGTTACAGAAAAAAATGAATGTCAATATGATAATTAACACAAGTGTAAAGTTTGTCTTAAAGAACATTAACTTTTTGTAGAAAAAAGAATGAATCCATGAGTATAACAGTTCTAAGGAGAAGCACAGCATAGAAGCAATATTGGTCCATAAAAGTCAACTTTATCTTTTGCAGCATGGACTTCTGTATATTTGTGCTAATGAAAACAAGGTGAATCTAAATCAAAGTATATCCTAAATTCTTATCCTATATAACTGCCACTTGAGCCTCCATATCTCTCACTGCTTTGGTGAGCAGTCTGGGATCTAGGTGGAAGTAGACATACAGATCCCTTTCTCTCCTTAAAGTGGCACAGCGTTCAAGCTTGGCACGTTTGGCCTTCAAGTCACCAACTATGTCCTGAAGAAGCTTGTACAGAGTCTTCTGCTTGACCTCCAAATCATCAAGAACTACTGTGAGCTCCTAAACAGAGACATTGAGATAGTGAGGATGAGAGGAGTTGACAGGACAGATGGGCAGACAGACAAAGGGGAAAGTGTGGGAAAAGACAGTCAAATCCCAATCAGCATACTTATGAACAGTTCATGCAGGTACAAAGAGGTGAATAAAGCCCAAAGTAAACTTCAGATGGATGGGAATGCTAGGCATCTGTGTACAGGACGCACAACGCAATTTTCGTAATCAGCTTCCAGTAGTGAAGATTATCCCCTGGTGGATTTTGCATTGACTTTGAAAATTTTGACAGGCAAATTTTCTGTGTTGTCCAAAAGGAAGTATTTTGGTTTGGCAGTGACCCCTGTGTGGCCAGTGCTTTGTACACAGCTACACAAAATATTCACAATGGACAAGGATATCATTTTAGCTGTGAATTTCTTTTTAATTTTACTCAGTTTAAATGCAGCATTACAAAGAGGCTGCTTGGTCATTTATTTTTTGCTGGTTTCACAGGCTCAACATCCGCCCATGCCTTCATCGCCCGTGGAATTTGCCCATGTAAAGACAAGTTATGACCCCAAGTTAAGCATTCACGTCAAATCCAAAGTATACTTTGGGCTTTACACCTAGTGAATACAATTGATTTCCACTGAATTTACAAGATATTGCAATAAAACAAAACAGAACTGTTTTTCATTAAAATGATAGTCAAGACAAAAAGAAAACAATTTGTGCCTTTTCACCAAGAGTGGAAACATGAAGTGTTAAAACAGCAGATCCGAAACAAAATTATTGCAGACAACCCACCACCCAGAAAATTATGGTCAACCACTGAAAGGTGCTTTTTACAAGTCATAAACTTTGATGATATATTAATCTGCTCACGTTTCTTGGTTTCACAAGGGATGATGAAGAATATGGCAGCGAGAGTAAAAAGAGTAGAAAGACAAGAAAGACATACCTGTGCATGAGGGAAGAGCTCCGATGTGGCTGTAGCACATACCTGCGGCCTCAGAAGAGGCTGCACAATGTCGGAGTATGCCACTTGGTCGAGTGCATCTCGGTCATGTTCTAACCGAGCTCCAGTGTAGGCCTGCTCTCATCTGGCCCCATCCAATGCCTCTTGTACGGTGATCAGCTCCCCCTGTAGGTTAAAGGCTGCTCCTTCAAGCCTACTATATGTTTGGAATGGATCCTCTCGCTCTATAGAAGCCTTACCAAATTCAAGAATTTGCTGCAGCCTGAGGGATGAACACATAAGGCTTACAAATTGCAAGGCTCATTTCAGAAATCTTTGATAAATAGTCTATTTTGCTAAATTAAAGGTGCTGCAAAGGAGCTTTTTTTATGGAATGGTATGCAGAAAATATTCATTCTACCTGAAAGATATCTCTGAAATAAACATCCCGAGATATCTAACTGGTCTTTGTGTCAGCACTAGACTGTGTTAACAGCAAACAAAAAATGTGTCTGTGGTCACATTCTTCGATCAGCCATTTAGAAGACTTTGATATAATGTCTGCTTGTCAACCATTTTGCACATTCCCATAGTGTAGTAGTTGAAGCAGTTCATTCGGCATATTCGGCAAACGGCATATTCAGATTCATAACAGTCATCAGTTAAGGGCATTATTTTGCAACTTTATTTTTTGAAAACAGTGAGAAAACACACTGCTGCTCTTTTGCAGTGGCGGTCTCAAAAGTATCTTTGGAGGGCGGTGTTTTGGAAAGAGCGGCCGTGCCTAATTAAATGGCTCAGTCTCGTGGAAGTTCCAGAATGGCTAAAATCACTTACAGCACCTTTAAGTTTCTCATTTTATTGTATGGCATGTGTTACCTGCTAAAGGCTGTGTTCTTGGAGCTGATGACCTGTTGTTTGGCATTAGGTCCAAGGTAAGGGACTCGAGTCAAATGAGACTGAGTCAGTGTATTTTCTCTCTGAGCAGCAGCTTCTGCTGCTCCCTTCAGCCTCTGCACTATGTCCCCAAGCTGCTCCATCACTCTTTTTCCACTAAGGAGCTCTGAAACCTGGGCCACATGCACAAGTTCAAAGGAAGCCTTCTGATGGAGAAGCTGGTCACGAACTTCGGTCTGTCTGGACGTGTAATAGTTTTGCCTGGCTACCTGAAGTGCAAGGTCACCACGCACCACAGGAATATTAAGGTGGCAGGCAATGTCTCGTAATGCAGAGCGGACTGGGTCTAACATTAGAGACTGAATTTCAGACTGAATGGAGAGGACCTCAGAGCGCAGGTCAGACTCAAGCCTGCTTGCCATCGAGAAGCACAGAGGCTACGGGAGGAAGAGAAAAAAATTAGGGAAGAGAATAAGAATAATATTGTTAACATTTTACAATAAGGTTCCATTTGTTAACGTTAGTTAACAACATTAGTTAACATGGACTAATAATGAGCAATACTTAAGCATTTATTAATCTTTAATGTTAATTACAACCTATACTAACACATTTAAATCAAAAGTTGTATTAGTTAACATTAGTTAATGCAGTATGCATTAACAAATAACAATTGCATTTTTATTAACTAACATTACATTATGTAACAAATATATTGTTAATTATTTGTTCATGATACCCAATGCATTTACTAATGTTAACAAATGGAACCTTATTAATTAATGGAACCCAATTAAATTAAACTAGCCAAATTATTGTTAAAGATGAAGTATATACATTTTGTATGTCAAAATACGTTTAAGTGTCCCAGTTTTTTTTAATTGACAACTACAGTACAAATAAGCTATTCAAGGGTTTACCACCTTCAAAATTATAAACACTGAGCCTCCCAGACACTATCAAAATCTTGATGTTTATATTTTAAGTGGCCAGCTCAGCACCCATCACTTTCTAGTTCAACATTTAGCGAGTTTGGGGCATGGCTACTTGTAGTAGGCCGTTCTGAATCACCCGGGAGAATATGAATGTCCATGGCAGACGTGTTACAGAGTAAAATAAATTTAGCTTTGCCAAAATCCGAAGACTTGCTAAAAGACACAGAGACAGGGAATGGAGTAAAACCAGAGTGAATATTTACAAGATGGAGGACTTTGAGGGAATTTTTTCAGTTAGATGGAGATGCCAAACTTGCAGAGTTGCTTCTCAACAGGTAAGCTACAAGTTAGCTCATTACTGTCGAGCTCCAGATAAATTCTTAAGATACTCGGAATATGTATAGTAGCACTTACTAGTTTCCAGAAGTACCATCCTACCTTGTGTGTTGGATCCCACGCACCGCACACCCAGCTGCCGTTCAATTCGCCGATATTATAGGACAACCAGATTCCGTTACAACGATTTCCATCCGGTGTATATATGTTATAGTGGTCTTGTTTATTTCGAAGTTAAATGTTTATCACCTTTTATTTAGTATGGCCTACCTGTTCATAGGGAATCAGAGTACGAAAGGGCGTGATGAGTCTAAGGAGTGTTGGCAAAAGATATTTGAAAACATACTTACATTTTACATACATTTTTGTAATTCAGTTTGATGCCACTAGTAGCGCAGAAATTACATACTTCACCTTTAAATGTTAATAACATACCAGCATTTTAAATCCAAAGTGCAGTGGGAGCTGAGTTAAGAAATAATAATCATAACAATAAAAAAAAATAAACAGAATTACACTGTAAATGTTTTGGTTGGCACTGTATATGTATTCATACAAAATAAACTGTTACTGTCTTAAGTATTCACCTCTGTGCTGCTGTTTAGTTGCAGGGTAAGCCACTCTTTTACTGCCTTGTTTCCATTCTCCTCTGCCCTCTCTTTCACCAGCTGGTACTGTGCCACTATGTACGCCAACTGCAGTCGTGCCATCTCCTTCCTGTGCTCTACTATTCCCTCGTCTCCTTCACTCTCACTGCAGCAGCTCAGATTGGTCAGTTGGCACATTTTAGTTGTGGACGTCTCCATCATATATGAAATGCCCTGAAAGGACTGACGCTGGGTGTAGGCAGTTAAAACTTTGGTGAACTGCTCCTGCTGCTGTAGGAAGGGCTCTAAAGACAACTGAGAGAGGAGCACTGGTGTGCCCGACTGAGCAACTGAAAGTGGAGCTGCTCCAGCTTTACTCCTCAGGGAATGAATGTTGCTGTGGAAAAAGCGTGCTAGTTTGGTGGCCTCCTCGGACAGGTTCTCTACTGCAGAATTAGTGCATGCGTTTTCGGCTGCCAAGGCAGAGTTGACATCCTTTACCATATTGCCTCCTCCTTGCAGTAGTACTTGGGATGTGGAGGATTTTGCTCCCCAGCTTGTGGCCAGCATCTGCAGCTTGTTGAGTCTGCGTTGTTTCAGTAGCTTCTCCTTATGGAGAACTTGAAGTTCTGTCTCAAGATCCTCAATTGATACATTTTCCTCTCCATCCAGCACAGAAGATCCCTGTGGCCCTACAGCTCCATCCAGGGGTGAACAGGTCTTAAGAAATTCTCTCAGTGTCAACTCATCCAAGATGGGCTTCCCGGACTCTCTGAGGGCCTTGTATGCCTGTACTTCCTCCGGTGATAGAACATTGTTGCAGTTTAGTCTGTTGCAGATGACCCGTAAAAGGTGCAGGTTATCAGGTGCTGTGTCAAATAACCAGTCAAACTCGGAACCTTTCAACAATAACGCCCGTGGGTAACCCAATCGTGACAATGCCTCAACAAACTGAGGCCCACTCAGCATGGCTGCTTTTGTGAACTCGGCCCACACTTCCAAGATTTCCCCTTATCCTAAAGAGGATGGTCAGACATGGCAGCAAGCCCAATTTAATCTACAGTATGCATACACATTTAAGAGGTGTAAAACAGTAACTATGAAACAGGAAAACACACACATACAAAGCCTGACTGTTCCAGCTGGAAGTGCTCTAACTGATAAATGTAACAATTTGCCTGACATGTGAGTAACAAGCATGATAGGAATACAGTAGCACAAATGCACTCCCTATTAGTGACTACATTTACATGGACACCAGAAAGAGGGTTACTGTGAGCAAGCGGGTTATTGCGAGAAAGCAGCATTTACAGCATTACATGCACTGTATAAGCGCCATATTCTTTACTCCTGAATATTTTCCAGAGCATCAAATTTCCCTGTGGCGCTGTGTTTAAATAACAAACATGGTATCTAAGGAAGACTTCACTATTTTATTCTCTTTTACTTTGTTTATTTCCAAATATTCCAGAGTTGTTGCTGTGTATGTTTCCTTACCATTTTATCCCAACCTCCAGTAGAATTGCGATTCAATAGTGGGATTTCCTTTCACATAAAACTCAATGTACCAGCACATATATGTGAATGTGAGGGGCGTGAATATTTTACAGTGGTGTTTATGAATGGGCATAGTTTATTGTGTATGTGATTTTCTCACTAGCCCCACTGTTGACATGTTCTTGGGCTCCATCCTATGACATTTGTTCACCGTCTGTCGCTCACTTCGACGTTGTGTCGAAGAAGGGACACTAGGGGTCTCTCGAGCGCCGAATATGCCTCTGATCTATGAAAAAAGGCCAATGAGAGTTGGCAAACAGTATCAGGTGCAGCTCCGCCGGGTACGCCCCCTCGGACCACCCGCCCCCGGCACGCTCGTTGATTCCCGTCCGTGCTCGAGGCAACAGTGGCTCATCTCACAGCCAGTCTGGCTATCCTCTGGAGCTCGAGGTGGATGAGCTTGCCACTGCATCGGAGAGCGCGGCGTCTGATGCTGATACCTCCCCTGGGCTACCGCCTTTGGGCCAGCACGCCCAGGTCGAGGCTGACGAGCAGATGTCCGACATGCTTGCACGGGCCGCCGTCAGTGAAGCTGGATTGGAACCCTCCGTCCTCCCCACACCAGTCACGGTTGGACGACTGGTTCCTGGGGTCTGGGCGCCACTCACAGCCTCGCATGACGATCTGATGTCTTTGTGGAGAGCCCCCCCTCTCCACTCGTCACAAGCCCTGCTCGTCCGCTCTCGCTACCCTCAACGGCGGAACGGCCCATGGGTATACGACGATTCCCCAGGTGGATAGGGCTGTTGCGCGCCATCTATGCCCCAGTAACCCTACCACCTGGCGTGGTTGTCCTATATTCCTTCCAAGGCCTGTTCGTTTACCTCCAAAGCCTACAGCGGCGCGGGACAAGCCATTTCCACCTTGCACACCATGGCTATCCTGCAAGTCCACCAGGCCAAGGTGCTCAGGGATCAGCAGTACACGGCGAACATGCCCAGTTCCTGCAAGCGGAAATCCCCACTCTTTTGTTCAAAGCCCTTACTTCATCGTACCCAAGAAAGGCGGCGGCATACGACCAATCTTGGACTTGCGAGTTTTCAACCAAGCGTTGCACAAACTCCCGTTCAAAATGCTCGCGCAGAAACACATCTTAACCTGCGATCGACATCTAGATTGGTTCACAGCGCTAGATCTGAAGGACGCGTACTTTCAAGTCTCAATTCTGCCTCGACACCACCCCTTTCTGCGGTTCGCGTTCGATGGCCAGGCGTTTCAGTACAAAGTCCTCCCCTTCGGCATGTCTCTGTCCCCTCGCATTTTCACGTCGCAGAGGCAGCTCTTGCCCTGCTCTGAGAAGCCGGCATCCGCATACTCAATTACCTCAACGACTGGCACATCCTGGCCCACTCGCGAGAGTTACTATGCACGCACAAAGACCAGGTGCTCAGGCACCTTAGCCGTCTGGGGCTTCAGGTCAACTGGGAAAAGAGCAAGCTTACTCCCGTCCAGAGCATCTCGCCCGATGTCTCCTCCTTTGGAGCCAGCAGCGACTCACATCCCTGGCAACCTCAATGTTATAACAGACACGCTGTCACGACAACGCCTGCCTGGCGGAGAGTGGAGGCTTCACCCCTACTAGGTTTAGCTGATCTGGGAACGGTTCGGCAAGGCGCAGGTAGACCTGTTTTAACATACACGTAGATAACACAAATGATGCGTTAGGGGCTGCGTTTACAGATTTGTTAAACTCCTTCGGGGTCACGCAAAACGTCAGTGGTCCCACTCATCGCCTAAATCATACGCTAGATTTAATTATATCATATGGAACCAATCCAACCGATATAGATATTATACCGCAAAATGATGATGTCACTGATCATTACATGGTAACTTGCATACTACGTACCACTGAAATCTGTCATATTGCGCCACGTTATCGACCAAGTAGAACAATCCTTCCAACCACAATATATAGATTCACAAATAGCTTACCTGATCTATCTCAGCTGCTCAGTGAACCCAAACAAACAGATGAACTAGAGGAAATGACTAGCAGTTTGAGCACCATTTTCTCTGGTACATTAGATATTGTTGCACCAATTAGATTAAAAAAGTTTAGAGAAAAAACTAGAGCACCATGGTACAACAGTGCTACGCATGCTATCAAGAGAGAAACTCGTAACTTGGAGCGTAAATGGAAACAAACTAATTTAGAGGTCTTTAGAATCGCATGGAAAGACAGTATGTCACGTTACAAAAAGGCTCTAAAAACAGCCAGGGCTGAGCACCTCCGCAAACTAATAGAAAATAACCAAAATAATCCAAGGTTCTTATTTAACACCGTGGCTAGACTAACAAAAAAACAGAGATCACCTGAGCAAAATATTCTGTTACAGTTTAGTAGTAATGATTTTATGAATTTCTTCACTGAGAAAATAGAAAACATCAGAAACACAATTGTAAACACAATTGTTAATGTACAATCTTTTATGGTGTCTTATGATTCAGCCTCAATTATCGCCCCTCAAGAACAACTACACCGCTTTACAACTATAGGACAGGAAGAGCTAAATAAACTTATCATTGCATCTAAAACAACAACATGTTTACTAGATCCAATACCCACTAAACTACTGAAAGAAGTGTTACCTGTAGTGGAAGAGCCTCTTCTCAATATTATTAACTCGTCTTTATTTTTAGGTCATGTTCCAAGAATATTTAAGCTGGCAGTTATAAAACCTCTCATTAAGAAACCACAACTAGATCCAAATAACCTAGCAAATTACAGACCCATCTCAAATCTTCCATTTATGTCTAAAATATTAGAAAAAGTTGTGTCCGCTCAATTGTGCTCTTTCTTGCAAGAAAATGATATCTATGAAAAATTTCAGTCAGGATTCAGACCGCATCATAGCACAGAAACTGCGCTAGTTAAAATTACAAATGATTTACTTTTAGCTTCTGACCAAGGCTGCATCTCAATATTAGTTCTACTCGATCTTAGCGCTGCGTTCGACACTATAGATCATAAAATACTCTTGGATCGACTACAAAACTACACTGGTGTTCAGGGACAGGCATTAAGCTGGTTTAGATCGTACTTATCAGACCGTTATGGAATTAATGGAATTAATTTCCACCGTTATGCTGATGACACTCAATTATATATCTCATCACGACCAGATGAAAACACTAACTTATCTAACTTGACAGAGTGTCTTAAAGATATAAAATGCTGGATGACGCGTAATTTCCTGTTATTAAATTCCGATAAAACGGAGGTATTACTTATTGGTCCAAAAAACTACCCACAAAATCCCTTACAATACAACTTTAATTTAGAAGGATGTCCTGTTACATTATCCACTACAGTAATAGACCTGGGTGTTATACTAGACCGCAACTTGACTTTCGAAAATCATATTTCATCTGTTACGAGAACAGCCTTTTTCCACCTTAGAAACATTGCTAAGCTACGTAACATGCTATCTGTTTCTGATGCAGAAAAGTTAGTTCATGCATTCATGACCTCGAGACTAGATTACTGTAATGCTTTATTAGCTGGTTGCCCTGCATCCTCAATAAACAAGCTACAGTTAGTCCAAAATGCAGCCGCTAGAGTTCTTACTAGGTCAAGAAAATATGATCACATAACACCGATTTTATCATCTCTACACTGGCTACCAATTAAGTTCCGTATCAATTACAAAGTATTACTACTGACCTATAAAGCCCTAAATGGTTTAGCTCCGGTGTATTTAGCGGATCTTCTATCGCCATACAATCCATCGCGCTCTTTAAGATCACTAAATTCGAGGCTTCTGGTCATACCTAGGATATCTAAGTCCACTAATGGAGGGAGGGCGTTCTCACATTTAGCTCCTAAACTCTGGAATAGCCTTCCCGATATTGTTCGAGGCTCAGACTCGCTGTCCCAGTTTAAAACTAGATTAAAGACACATCTCTTTAACCAAGCATTCACATAATGCTTACTTTTTATACTACTGCTGAATCAGTTATAATGCATTAATATTATGAACATCATCTATGCTAATTATTTCCCATCTGCTTTTCTGCTGTTATCTCGGGACGCCAGTCCCGAGGTAAATAGCGTTCGTCAGCTCCAGTTTGTATCCAGCCTCTCACGGAGACTTCAGATGCCCCATCACCATGGACCAGGATCTTGAAATGGGATACATAGACTAATTATTGCCAACAAAAGCCTTCATCAGCCAAACAAGGACAATTGCATCTAAGTGAACTTCTGGAATTTAATCAAGGATGGACTTCAAAGACACTGGTCACTAATCTTGCAGTTCAAACACAATCACTGTCTAAATACTGACCCTTAGCACTTAATAAGTTTAATCATTTTTTAAATCATGTTTTAACTATAAATAATTCTTATTTACATTATTCATGATGTTAGCCAGAGGGGAACTGGCCCCCACAGTGAGTCTGGTTTCTCCCAAGGTTATTTTTCTCCATTAACCATCATCTTATGGAGTTTTGTGTTCCTTGCCACAGTCGCCTTCGGCTTGCTCACTGGGGTTATTAATACAATTGTTATTTAATTATTTTTAAACACGATAAAGAATCATATCTTATCTAATTCCACAACAGGGCTCCAAACAAAAAATCAATTAAGGAGCCAATGGCTCCTACAGGGGGAAAAACAGGCGCCAAATATTTTAAATTTTTTAACTCCATCCATTCCTTTTCGTCCCGCAGCTCGCTAACAGTGTAGTCTGTGGAGCATTCTTCGCAATTATGTGATCACGTGCATTTTTATGCTTGTTACTGTCACCGTGTTTTCTAACAGTCTCTTTTTTTGAAATGGTTAGTTCCTGCAATGAACTCTGTTTTCCCCGCTATTTCTTTGATATAAACTTTTGTTATGTATCTCGGGAAATGTAATGCAAATTTTAAAATCAAAAGGGAGTAAACTTTTACTGTCGCCAATGGCGACCTTGACAGAAATTACACTCACAAATAAATTTATTTGGTCACAAATGCGACCATTTTTAGTCGCAGTTTGGAGCCCTGCACAAGGATGATGATTTATCGACTTTATAGACATTACATTTTTATCGTCTGTTAATGCTGAACTTCTGTAAAGCTGCTTTGAAACGATGTGTGTTGTGAAAGGCGCTATACAAATAAAATTGACTTGACCTGTTTGCCTCCCAAGAAACCTCCCACTGCCCGCTCTGGTACGCCCGAACAGAGGCTCCCTCAGGGCAGATGCACTGGCACACAGCTGGCCGGTGGGGCTGCGCAAGTAAGCATTTCCCCCAGTGAGCCTTCATGCACAGGTGCTGTGCAAGGTCAGTGAGGATGAGGAACAAGTCACCCTTGTGGCTCCTTTTTGGCCCACCCGGGCCTGGTTCTCAGACCTTGTACTCCTCGCGACAGCCCCTCCCTGGCGAATTCCCCTGAGGAAGGACCTTCTTTCTCAGGGACGTGGCACGCTCTGGCATCCACACCCAGACCTTTGGAACCTCCACGTCTGGCCCCTGGACGGGACGCGGAAGATCTAGCTGGTCTACCACCCACAGTCGAAGCCACGATCAACCAAGGCAGAGCCCCTTCTACCAGGCGACTCTACGCCCTGAAATGGCGTCTCTTCGTGAATTGGTGTTCTTCCCGGGCAGAAGAACCACAGAGGTGCGCAGTTAGGTCAGTACACCGGTTCCTACAGGAGAGGCTGGAGGGGAGGCTGTCCCCTTCCCCCTTGAAGGTGTATGTTGACGTCGAAGTGAGCGTCAGATGGGGAATGTCTCGGTTACGTATGTAACCTCCGTTCCCTGATGGAGGGAACGAGACGTCGTGTCCTCCCGGCCACATCGCTGAGGTGGCCGGACACGCCCGGCTACTATTTGCCAGATGTACAAATAAACAAGAGGATAAGTACATCAGAGTCTCTAGTTTGAGAAATTGATGCCTTGCATGTCCTTAGCTGGCAGCTTCCTTGAATCCTACCCGCTAAACACCAGTTTCATGTACAACAGTAAAGAGAAGACAGGGGTGCAGGCCTGCCTTATACAGCAGACTGCTGTATAAGGCAACAGAGATTCATTTGTAAAATAGGCATGTCCTAAAATTGTAACTCTAAAATGTACACTGTTGATTTTCTAAAAGCAGAATACTTGTTTTTCCTGTCTATATTGTTGATATATAGCGAAGATTTTATCAAATGGAAAAAGTGGTTGAAATAAATGTAAATTAAGACATCCTTGGCAGATGTTTGCAAAGCTTTTAAAACTGACATTTTTATTTTTAGAAGAATCTTTAAAAATTTTGCTTTCATTATTATTCAGTAGGTATACATATTTTTCCCCCATCATGAAAAATGTGGGACTACAATAAATGAGATTTTGTTAAGGTTGTGCCTTTAGTGCCATTGTACATTAATAAAGAATGTGTGCATTTTTGAATGGTTTTCAATACTAGTCAAAAATGACCCAAAGGGCAATTGGAGGGTTAAAGGCAGAAATGTGAAGTTTATAATTATTAAAAATCACTTATATTAAGTCTTCTGTTAATAATACTTTAGTGCATTATACTAATATTATTATTATAACATTATATTATTAATAGGGCATTATTTTAGCCACAAAGTTATTTAAATCATACAGTTTACGGTCATTTGAGGGTTTATGGCGTTGCATCATCATAGCAAGGATCTATAATAAGCGGTTATAGTAACATAGTGAGATTTTATGCACTAAAATCAAGCTAACACGAATTTTGTTTACATTTTGTGGCTAAACTTTTGAAATAGTGAATATTTTAACGTTTACGGGTTGGTCCCCATTCACTTCCATTGTAAGGCCCTTGCTGTAATCCAGTTTATTTGTATTTATTTATTTTTTTAAGAAAAGGCGGGGTCAAATCGAGATTATTTTTGTTGTAATCGCCATTCTGACACAAACGCCGTCGATTGAGCTTCATTTGTACTGAACCCATAATATTCCTTAAATGCAAAAAAAAATAAATTAGGAACAACGTCCATTTTGACAACCAAGAGCCGTTAAAGTAACCGACTACTTGATTCACGTTTGACCAAGATAAATTAGCTTACTTTCTGGTTAGCAGAGCAATGAGAACAGCTCCTTGTAAAGTTTCAGGATAATTCTAAAATTTGTGTATTTCGATATACATTTTCAGGGTTTAAATAAAATGTTCCTACCTTTGAAAAGAGCTGCGTTTTAATCTCAGGTCGGTTTGTTGACATCGGTCAGGTCAGTCGGTTTTTCGCGTGCAAAATCTTCCGAAATGCCCGCGCTTGCTTTCGTCACGTGGCGTGGGCGGTTACTCGTTCAACGTGTTATATAAAAAATATTTATATTATGGCCGCAGGAGTTGGATATGTATTTTAATATATCGTAAAGTTGTTTGAAATTTTATAGAAGTGTTTTACTGACAAAAACAGTCAGATGCGTCCTCTTCGGAGATGATTGACAAATCTATTTGGCCAATCAGATTAAAGAAAAATATCACCTGACTGAGATTTAGCCAACCATGTAGTAGCTAGTAGTAGTTGACCCCTCCCACGAACAAACGTTACATAAGGTTTCTTCGACTACGACTGCGTCTTGCCTTACAGAGATTTGCCAGTTGCAGTCGGATGTGGTGGAAAGAGAGCAGCCAAGACGGACGCTTTGGCCCTGTCCCAATATATATATATATATATTACATTACATCACATCATACTTGTAACAACTATTGTATTGTAGCTTTTTTTTTTTTTTTTTTTTTTTTTACCTTGGTTTATCTACTGAATTTAACAACACCAGGTAATAGACCAGTTTTTGTCTAGGTTCGCTACAGAGGGCCAGACTGATATGACACAACACAGACTAGGAAAATATCTTGAAAGAATGTTATATTTAGAAAATGTATGAGAAATGAAATTTACAATACAGGAATAAAATAAAAAAAACACAAATGATTTTTTTTCCCCCTATTTAGATCCTTTGAATTCCCTTTTAATAACCTCGAAATGTTATTTTAAGCTCTTATTATTTTACTTACTATTATATTTCAATTATAACATTTTAAGGTTTAAATGATTTTTTTCTATATTGATTTTTATAGATTTTTACATATTAGTTTAATACCTTATTTTAGAGCTTTTGCTAATCTTTTGGATTTGTTCTGCACTATTTATTTATTTCTTATATGGAACTATTAACCCATATACAGAAATTACAGACTCACAAAAAAACAGGTTGAAAACAGTAAGAGAACAATGCAATTCCTCAAACATTACAACAGCTTAACAACATTTCACAATCTGTGAAAAAAAATTCTCAGTCCCTAGAAACTTAGTGTGTGAATGAATGTCCTTTGAGGCATCCAAAATAGATATGATAGTCACTGGTAGTAAGTAGTAGTGCAAAAAGAATCAGTAGCGAGGTAACCAATTCAATCTTACCGATGAGAAATACCAACAGAAATTAATGGAATCCACTTGTAATAGTAGTTGTGATTAACTTTAGAATCTCTTCTTCTCTTCTCTCTAATCAATAATCAGTCACTGGGTGGCTCGCCATCTCGATTTTTGAAGGATTTGATCCAATCACAAAACAAAACCTGACCAAATCCGTGGGATTCTATATGCATTCACCATCCACATTAGATTTTACAGGTTCACAATAAGCAACCATCAGCATCACAACAATCACCACTCTTAGATTTGTCATCCGCGATCAGCAAAACGTGTCTCTCTCTCTACTTCCATGTTTCGTCTTTTTGACATCACACACAGTTTTTTCGGTCTCAAGCTAAACTCATCACACTTTCAATGTTGGATTATTTGTAATTATTATTTTTTGTAAAGAAATTACACTATGGCTTTTATTAGACATTATATTGCATCTGTTTATTATTTCTGTTGAAAATATAGTTATTGCAAACTATATTATTTTTCTAGTCAGTCGAATTATGACCTGTGTTACACACTGCATAAAATTAAGTAAAAAAAATAAAAACTTTATTCTATAAACCTGTGTGATTCATTAATAGCTACTAATATAGGGGCCTGGGTAGCTCAGCAAGTAAAGACGCTGACTACCACCCCTGGAGTCATGAGTTAGAATCCAGGGTGTGCTAAGTGACTCCAGCCCAGACTCTTAAGCAACCAAATTGGCCCGGTTGCTAGGGAGAGTAGTTGCATGGGGTAACTTCCTCATGGTCACGATATGTGGTTCTCGCTCTCGGGGGAACACAAGGTGAGTTGTGTGTGGATGCTGTGGAGAGTAGTGTGAAGCCACCACACATGATAAGTCTCTGCGGTAAAGCGCTCAACAAGCCATGTGATATGATGGGCAGGTTGACATTCTCAGACATGGAGGCAACTGAGATTCATCCTCCGCCACCCGGATTGAGGCGAGTCACAACACCACCACAAGGACTTAGAGCGCATTGGGGAGAAAAAAATGGATACTTATACAAACCATTTAAATTATATGCTTTGGCTTGTCATTAATATAAGATGACCAAAGACTGCTTTACACAATTTATCAGTGATTTGGTTTCATACAAAAAATAAAAATCATTAAAACATATATTTTAAATACATAAAGATGAGAAAGAACCTGTGGTTTTAGTTGCTACATTTTTAATTTTAAAACAACTTTACAAGACCAAATATTGTGTGCTGGCTGATAAATGAACAGCAGTATTAGGCAAGAACAAACAAAATTAAGTGATTACTGGGTGAGAAGGATAACAAAGAGGTAGCCTATATAAATATACACATAAATAATATTTTGTAATTATGATGCTGATATTGAGTCATCCCAAACATGTTATATTATTTTGAATACTTTTTTTTCACTTATGTTTCACTATCTGATTATAATAAATATTTTATGTTGAAAAGCTTCCCTTGACATCATCATGGCAAAAATACACTGATCGCTCAGGTAGGTGGGGTGTGGCTCCTGATCATGATGAACTTTGGGAAACACTAATGGGGCTTTTCCATTGCACAGTACAGCTCAACTCAACTCTGCTCACTTTTTGGGGGTTTTCCACTGTGGATGGTACCTGGTATTTTTTTTTTGTACCACCTCGGTCGAGGTTCCAAGCGAGCTGAGCCGATACTATATGTGACGTCAAAACCCTGTAGATCACTGATTGGTCAGAGAGAATCGTCACCAGTGTGGATTTTCGACATGAGACATCAACCCGTTAGTTTTCAAGTTAGCTACAGCGATAGCAATATCATTTGTTCATGTAACTTTTGAATTGTAAAAAGAAATGGCTGTGCGCATAACCACGCCATGGTCAATAAACGAGGTGCAGGCGTTCCTCTCGTTAGTGACAAATGAAATGCAAATGTCTTTCAAGAAGTGTTTTAGCTGTTGGCTGAGATACAGCTACAACCGGACCTACCAACAGTTTAGGGAAAAGTAAAAAAAAATTGAGACTAAAAATGGACGCTTGGTTCGACCAAATGGACGCTATCTAGACTGGCAAGCAATAGGAGGGAGAGTGCCCTGGACTCAGCCAAGCCTGGAGTCCACGATGGAGGATGGTACGTTAACTCTATACTTCATATACTCTATACTCTATAAAGCTTCACTTTATTTAGTTGGCCAGCTACTGGAAAGCTTGCTTCTAAAACAACCAGGCCAATTTAACTGTTACACTTTTGTAAAATCACCATGCAACAACTGCTTTATGCAGCACAATGAGCTAGTAGCTAACAGCTATTTGTGTTATTGTTTTGTGTCGTATTTAAGGTGATGTCATGGCAGTAGAGGTGGCACAACTATGACGATCAGCCTATAATCCCATCCTCGTTGAGGCGGCACTAAACAGCAGTGGAAAAGCAAGCTCAGAAAAGTAAAGCGAGTAGAGTTGAGTTGAGTCCAACGATAACGTGCAAGGGAAAAGTGCCATTAGCCTGAAAGACCTCACCAAAGCAGTATTCGCACTAGTGTGGATTTAGTGTGGGTTAAGTGCACTGAGCTTTGGCATGTTTTAGACATGGGACAGTTTTGAATACTTACTTCATGTCGCGAGTACATGCACTCAAGTGGCCAAGACCGCAAGTGTGGGTATGGAACAGGGCCATTGCTCTTCTCGTCATCTGCTGAACCTATGTCAGTCGCAGAAGATCTTGAGATGTTTACAGACGAAATGTGATTCTGATAGACAGATACTTGAATTGTACACAAATAATCAGAAATATTAATTTGAAAGGTTTATGTGTTGCTTACACACACGCACACACACACAGTTCACAAGTTTAAAGACCACACTTACAGAATACATTTAAGGAACTTTACTGGAATATTCTTAAACTTCATACAAGTTCAACTCCTCTCATAATCATCTCCTCTCATCTCTCTGTCAATGCCTCTTCGCTCGTTGCTGTATTTGTCTTTAAACTTGTGGAATGAGAACACTGGTCAGTTCCAATCTTCTTGGGTACAATTTGGAGAATATGTTCACAGCTTCACATAGGTAGACTGCCATCTCATAGAATGTAAGGATGAGGGCCAGGGATGACAAGCAGTCCTCTCCCATGCTGCTATGCATGAATATGCTCAGTCTCTGGAGAGTGCTAGCTGACCGTTCACATTCACATGAGGTGATTGGCCCAGCAGGTTCAGCTTTCCAATCAGGTGCTGAGGAATTATTGTGTTGAATGCTGAGCTGAAGTCTATGAACAGCATTCAAACGTATGAGTCCTTTTTATCTATGTGGGCGAGGGTCAGATGGAGGGTGGTGGTGATGGCGAAACCTGTTGAACGGTTTGGACGATACGCAAACTGCAGTGGGTCTAGTGAGGGGGGGCAGCTGGGTCTTAATGTGCCTCATGACGAGCCTCTCGAATCACTTCATGATGATTGGTGTGAGTGCGATGGGACGGTAGTCGTTGAGGCAGGACACTGAAGACTTCTGTGGCATGGGGACAATTGTGGTGGCCTTGAAGCACGTTGGAACGACGGCGCTGCACAGAGAGATGTTTAAGATGTCGGTAAGAACATCTGCCAGCTGGTCTGAACATCCTCTGAGCCATGAATGTTGTCTGGTCCAGCAGCGTTCCATGGGTTGACTCTACGTAGAGTTTTCCTCACATGTAGCTGGTCACTGATGCTGTGTATTCCTCGATGTATGTGTCGATTCCTGGTGATGGTAGACACGAACACCAGATGCTCCGATGTCCATGTGCCGTAAAAGTCGTGCTAAGTGACAAAAATAGCATCATTTTGGATCCGGAGTGGCCGCTGCATGCTACCGTGCTGTCATCTTGGATCAATGGTCCAATCTTCTTCATGGAGACCAAGTGCGATGACTTCTAGAGTCTTAACAATAAAGACGAAGGCACTATAAAAGTGGCTGTAGGTGTCATGTCTTTCTGCCCATCTTATGCGACATATGTCAGTCAGGGGTTTCCTCTGTCCGGTAGAGTGTGCATCCTTATTTACAAC
The DNA here is from genome assembly GCA_032164185.1 of Moxostoma hubbsi. NCBI lineage: Eukaryota > Metazoa > Chordata > Actinopteri > Cypriniformes > Catostomidae > Moxostoma > Moxostoma hubbsi. The sequence continues at coordinate 40,533,662 of JAVLUX010000003.1, forward strand.
CTCCACGAGTAGGTGTTCCCTCTTCGGGCTGTAGGTGAAGAACTGGAAGAGCACAGGAGCGTGCAATGACAAGGTTCAGGCAATGCCCATTATAGTGCATGTACACTGCCTTAGGTGTGTCCTTCTTGATCAGAGCCTGGATAACGACATTTTCGCTGCTCATGTTGCTGGCACCATCATACCCCTGGCCTTTACAATCACTAATATCTGTGTTGAGGTGACTCAGCACATCCTTAATTGCGGTTGCAATGTGGCTGCCTGTGATTCGTGGCAGAGAGCAAATCTCCAGCAATCACTCCCTGATATTTAGGTCTTTGTCCACAAACCTTACACACAATGGCATCAGCTCTACATTATGGGATGTCACCTCATCAGCCATGACTGTATAGATCTGTGTATTTTTTATCTTGTCCACAATCTGGGCCTGAATCATTCACTTTCCTATCATGTCAAAAGTTCAGAAATGCCACCTACCTCTCACCCCAAACCAGGGGTGAGAGGTAGGTGGCATTTCTGAGCTTTGGCCATTCCATGTGCTGTTTCAGCTTCTCATCATGGTTTGCAAGTAGTTTTTGATCAGGGTCAAGAAGTTTTCAGGATTGCCAGTAGAATACTGCTCAATGGCGTAAATGGGCAATAAGTCACAATTTACACCCTCTAAATATTTGAGTGTTGCACCATTAAACTTTATTTATGGAAGTCTCCTACCAGGAGTTATGGATGGAATAAAAAAGCAGACTCATTTAAATAAATGAGCTCATGTTTTGGCAGACAGGCATCAATCCTTTCGACATTTATGATGGTGTTGGCATTTACACTCGTTTACATTTACAAGAGAGATTTTTTTTTTTTAACTTTTAAACAGCTCTTCTGATGCCTAATTTTGCCGTTTTCAGGATGCATCACCCGGTGACAAGTTTCAACATATACGAAATATATAAGATATTAAAATGAATAATTAGTTGTAGTATTTATTTATCACCTCTTATTTATTTTAGATATAGTTACTATATATTGTTATTTACACAGGGAAAGTATACTATTTATTAAATCTACTTTTATTACGTATCTTATTTTATGGGGATATAATTTATTACAGCTTACATTTACGTGAACAAACAAGGATTGAACATCAACCGTACCAAGATCAAACTGAAGCTGATGGATTTTTAACACTTCTGTGTGCAAATTTGAAAGCTATTGGAGAAATACGTCTATGCATTACTTTAGTTTTAAACTAACTAGTAGTTACTAAGCCTTTAGTGTGAACTTTACGTCCCAATTTACGTGAGAATTTACGCAGAGCTGGTGCAACCCTACCCTAGAACAACTGCAGATGCTGCACAAGCCGGCTGCTCTCGAATCGCTCTCGCGGTACTCTGATGGCGGTGACGCGGCGGTGACGTCGGTTCAATTCCGTCAAAATATTTAACCTCTTTGTGTATTTTGACTCGGACTTATCTGCATTCTTAAAAGAAATGGAAAATTATTTAAATGTGATAACAGTATATGTTAATAAGAAAGCTATAAGGACTGTTAGTATTTGCTCTGCTTTTGGACTCTTCATGTGATCCTTTTTATTTGATATAATGGCCCTCTTATTTTTAAACAATTATTTTATTTATTTTGTTTTATTTTTTATTGTTGTTTTTTTTATAAATGTTATTGTTGTTGATATTATGTGCTGTGTACGTTTATTTATTAAAAACAAAACAAAAAAATAAATAAATAAATAAATGAACCAGTCCAGTCCAGCGCCGATCGGTCTGTGAAGCGCTGCATGAAGTCGAACACGCCTATTCACTGCAACTGCGTGCTCTTAAAGTATAATAGAAGAATAGAAAGCTTTGTGGACGCAACATTGACAGGTATGTGTATTAGGAAAGTCATATTAAATCGTGGTGCTTATCAAGACTGTGCCAACCGCTGCTTTTTTTAAGTAAATTAATTGTGAATGGATGCACAGAGTAAAGAAAGTTGGCCTCCCGTTAATTTTAGGGTTGTAAAGGGAGAGAGTTGACATCTTTCCTTGTACTCTTCTTTGCATATGTCGAAACGTGCATGCACTATTTGTTTCGTTAATTTTCCATTGTTGCTCCAAACAAAGGAAAGAAGGAAACATGGTTCTTCAAGCCAAAACTTGGATCCTGAAGCAGCACTTTGAGGGCTTTCCCAAAGTCAGCGACTTCCAGCTGAAAGATGAGCAGCTCCCTGAGCCCAGAGATGGAGGTTTGTGCTTCTCAGATTTAATACGTTTCTTCTTCTAATACTTCTTTTCTCTTTGCCCTGTTGAATACCAAATGACAATTATTATTCGTGTTTTTTTAAGAGGTTCTTCTGGAGGCTCTGTTCCTTAGTGTGGATCCTTACATGCGGTGAGTGAGAAGTTCTTTAATGAGTAGGTGCACTAACATATCTGTATTTAAACAATCAGACTGATCCTGCATGTTTGTAAATCATTCTTTGTTAGATGTTTTAATATGAATTTTTCCTCTGAATTCGTTGAAGACCGTTCAGTCGTGTTCGAATGCAACCTGGAGACGTGATGATCGGAACTCAAGTGGCCAAGTAAGAGAAATAGCCTCTCTCTCGCATAACAGCTGCTTAACATCTACCTTACCTTCAGACCAGTTTTATTCCGTCTAATCCTACTCGCCAGCATTACAATAGAAATCCTGGATCTCCAATCAGTGAAAAATTGCAACTTGCTAACAATCTGGTTATCAGTAGAAAAGAGAAAGCCTCTGTGATTCATTTACACTCACTGGCCATGATTAAATACTTTGTAATATACAGTTTAGGGACTGGCACATTGTTCAAAGTAGCGACTGTTTATATCATGCATGAGTCTGTTTTTTGACACACACAACAATGGGATAATGCCTTTTGCAATTGCAGCTTTAATTATAGGGGCTGTCTTGCAAACTGATACCTGGGGAATTATTTGAAAGAACATTTATTTTTATATGCGTTTTTACAATTCAAAAGGTAGATTGATTATTAATGAGCTTTTACTGTAAATGTTGTAATTATATACATCATGACTGGTTTAAATACAGCAGTCTCTTAAAATCACACTCTGTGTGTTTGTTTTATTCATTTAATTTTTCAGAATCTCTTCTTTGTTATGCTGTTTTGATTTTAGGGTGATTCAAAGCAATAACCCATCATTTCCTGTGGGCTGCCATGTGATTAGTCGATGCGGATGGAGAACACACACAGTTTCAGATGGGAGTGAGATCACACGGGTCTTGGCTGACTGGCCTCAGGATGTCCCCCTCTCCCATGCCCTCGGAGCCATAGGCATGCCAGGGTACAGACCAACTGCTTCTTTTGAACCATTAAGAGCTGGAATATTTTAAAAAGAAAAGTGTTTGTTCCATTTCAGATGAAAGTGTAGGACAAACTCCAAATCTGATACATTTCCAGCTTGTATTATTATCAGATGTTTGAGCTGTGCTTATGGAAGAGCAACAATTATGTTGTGAATAGATTACAGCTGAGTTCCAGGAAAAGTGGACATGCTTTTTAAATTACTCACTTGCTTGGCTTTACTAAACAAACATTTGTTGCCCACATGTGCTTGAAGGTGAGATTCTTTCTGGATCACGTTTAGCATGCATTCATGGATTATGCTGTTGCTGACTGTCCACAGTTAGAAGCACAAGGTAAACAGGAAGAATTCAACAGCACAGGATGTCAAACTCTAAAGCTGAAAAAAACTCTAAATCTGTAATGCAGTGCAGAAAATATATAAAGAAGGAAGCTGTTTGTTTTGCAAAGCTCTTCCAGCTAAAATGTCCTCAATCCTCTCATATCCTTTATTTTATTTGGCTAAGTATACTCTGTGCTTTTTATTTGTGTCACATAGGTTTGCAGCGGTATACACGGTTTGAAAATTGATGGTTATCATACCATGTACTTATCTACGGTATTGAGAAAAAGATGCAACCAGATGGAGAATCTCACACACGCATGCGTATCTCATTTCCTCCTTGTCTGCCTGTCAGGCTCGTCAGCTTGTGTCTCACACACACACACACACACACACACACACACACACACACACACACACACACACACACAAATGCAGCAGAGAAAATATCAGAGAGAGGCGAGGGGGTCTGACATGAGTGTGTGTGTGAGTTAAAGCAGTGTTTCTCAACTGGTCTAGTTGGACTGGGTTGTGGACAGCAGGGAAAGAACAATGCCATGGTCCTCCCATTGAAAATATTTCGGCAGCTGCCCAAGTGATCGACTATTTAGGACTGCCGAGGCAGATTTAATGATAATCTCGCAAACAGCTAAAGCAGACATGGGCAGTTTACGCCCGCAGGCTGGATCAGGCCCTCCACGTGGTTTAAAGTGGAATGTTTTCATTGGATATTTCAGTTAACTTGCATTGGGACCTAACGCGTCTCCACAAGCATTTAACATGCTCATGGTTGCCAGATAAGAGACGCAACACCCCCAGTTTGAGTTTTATACTTGCACAAATTGGAAATATTCTGCCTAATGTAATACTTATTTTGTGCAATCTGGCAACCATTCATGCGAGTGCGCTATTTCTATCTGGCTTTCCCCTTTGAACAAATTTAGCGATCTTTAGTGCAATATTCTGCTCAAGGAAAAGTGTTATACGCCTACTCTGTGTCCATTCTTGAGGCTGCTTCTGATGTTTGGTACTACTAAGCTTGCAGGTAAACGTTCTCAGTGATTAAATTAAATATAAAAGTAGATCTCGGCATCATTGACATGCAAGCAAAAGCAAGCCAGAGATGAATATGTATATGTATTTTTTATTTGTGCAATTTAGAAATGTTGAAATCCCTTCACACCTGTATGTTAATCTAACTCTTGCAGTAATCATTTATCATAGTGATGCAGCCTGTGTTATTCTGTTGAGTGTTGAAAAACCATCGAGCAGGCCCACATCATGACCCTTTTAGCATGTAAATGTAATAATTATTTTAGAAAAAAAAGTAAATTCGCACACTTTGCGACAAACATTAAAAGTTCTATAAATGTAATTTTTTTTTTATTAAAACAGACCCCTGATGTTCAAAGTGTTAAATTGAATAATAAATTAACAGGGAAGTAGAGATGGTAAAATACATTTATAAGCTCAGCCTTTATTCAGATTTTAATGCCTGATAGAAAAGTATCTATCTTTGTAGAGCAATACAGTACTTAAAACAATTGCAGAATAGTCCCATTAGTCACATATACACTTCAGAAAATTGAGTACACAACTATTTCTGGGCTTGAAAAATACAGAAACCAAATCAATGCAGAACATTGTATCGCAAAAGTAATACAATGTGGCCCCATATGCACTACTTAAAGCCTGAAATGGTCCCTTTACCAAAATTGTTAAAAATATTAATGATTACAGTCACATTTACAAATTTGTTTCATGATTTTACATAAGTAAAAGTAACTGTTATATTTTGACAAAATGTGATAGTTTCATATGAAATAATCAAAAAGGTAGAATCTATTAGACCTCATTTTATATAAACAGTGGCAGTTGTAGTTAACATTTCAAGATGTGTTTCAGCTAGTATTTATTTTTCATAAATACATTAGTATTATATTACTATTATTTAAGACTAGCAAACTGACCTAATCATGGTAACGAGGAGCCTTTCCTTCTGTGTAATATGTGTATAAATATGTAATATTAGGTAACAAACGGGATAATAATGGGCTCATATAAGTAAATATGCTCTTCAATTTTTAAAGGGGGGAGAGAAAACTTCCTGCAGATTTTGTTGTTGACATCAGCAACAACAAAACCACCACCACTCCTATAATGATCATAGGACATTACTTCAAATGCTCAAGCTAATTTTTCATTTAGTAGTTAATTTAACATGCTATGCTAATATGTAAACTAACATGCTTTAGTTTAACATGTTATATTTACATGCTATTTTTTATCATGTTTATAATTCTGTTTATTATAATTCTGTTAGCGTTCTTATTTTTTCTATTTATTTTATTTTCAAAAGGGAGACATTTTTTACACATACTTCAATAAATAAATAAATGGTTTCAAGTTTCAATTATAATTCAAATTAAAATAAATAAATAACCCTTCTGTTTTCACTGATAATGCTAATTGCGTGATACCGTGAAACCGTGATATTTCTGAGATGGTTATCATACCGTGAAAATCTCATACCGTTGCAACCCTAGTGGCACAACATGGCAGTGAAACCGCCTTATTCAGTGGCTAATTTACCAATGCATTTTAGGCAGCCAGAAGCTGTTTTAAAGATAGGAAATGACCATGCATCCATGTCAGAAATTTTATTAAGGGATTAAGGGGCAATGTTTTTCTGTTGAATAAATGTTATGGGGCATTTTTACGATTATGAGGGCATTTTATATTTTAACTAAAACATATACTTCACAAACTTTAATCAGAATCAAATAATTGAAATCATTTCTCAATCTGTAAAACTATGGCAGTTAATTATAAAATTATGAAAAGTTTTACCTGTGATTGAAATAATTTTTTATTGGAAACCATCAATGCTATTTATCTATAGTTTTTATGATTTATTTTTATTCCAATATAACAGCAGCCTCTAGAAGTGAAATAAAAACAATCACTGACACCTTGTGGGGATTTGTTAAAGCTAAATCTTTCGTCATTGATAATATTCATTCATATTTTTATCATCACTTCAATGCATATTTTGCTATTTTGATTAGTGTTCTAAATTGAAGCGAGAGCATGCAAAGAAAAATGCAACTATATAGAAACATGCCCAATGGCACATACATCGTGCCTCCAATTTTCTGGTGAATAACAATAAAAAACCTCACCTGGTGATATATAAATTCCTCAGTCTGGTGAATATAGGCTATAAAATCTTAATTTGGCAAATACTTAAATATAGAGCATTCTAACTAAGCCAATTCTCTGTAATTTCAAAATAAGAGTCCCAAAATAATTACATGTATTTCAGGCTTGTTTATAGTTATGAGTCCTTTATTTTTTCTGGCTGTTAATTGGATTTGGTTGCAAATTTTTTTTGTAGCCTCTAACTGGTTATCGGCCAATTCATCCTTTAGTAGATTACATAAATAACATTAGTTGTGCTCCACAGGCTGACTGCACTCTATGGTTTGGAGGAAGTTTGTGCCATCAAACCAGGTGAAACCTTACTGGTGAATGCAGCTGCAGGAGCAGTGGGCTCTGTAGCAGGTCAGATTGCCAAACTTAAAGGTTGCAAGGTGGTGGGTTCAGCTGGTAGTGATGACAAAGTGGCATACCTGAAAGAGCTGGGCTTTGACCAGACGTTCAACTACAAGACTGTCTCCTCACTGGAGGAAGCACTGAAGAACGCTTCACCTGAAGGATATGACTGCTACTTTGAGAATGTAAGAAATGTATATAATGAAACTACATCTCAAAATATCAATAGATTTGAGTGGGCCTGATTTTGAGATTAGAATTGGATTTTAATGTAAATAATACAGTATCATCATCCTGATTATTCAGTGATTTTGTAAACTTGTTTGGTTTCCAGGTGGGTGGTCATTTTTCAAGTGTTGCTATTTCACAAATGAAGGCTTTTGGACGAATTGCAGTGTGTGGAGGAATATCGCTGTACAATGACACGATCCCTCAGACCGGTTTGTTTCTCATCTGTGTGCGATAGCCATTTTGCTGTTGACCTGAAGAGGTCTCAATAAATTGGCTTTGCACCAGAATTTCTGCACCTTCATAGTGATGACATAACAAAATCCTAATAAATGTTAAGTCACCATTAGTGGATAATAAATAGAGAGGAATTAATCATATACAGACTGTCTATTTACAGCAGTGATAATGTGTTTATGTTTTTGATCTTTGTAGGCCCTTATCCACACCTTCCCATGATTTTTAACCAGTTGAAAATGGAAGGTTTCTTGGTGGGCAGGTGGGAGCATAAAAATGAGGAGTCACTGAGGCGAATGTTGACCTGGATGCAAGAGGCAAGTTAGAAACACTTGGCTTCATTCAACAATATTAGCTTTTTATTGAGTGCATAGTTGTTGTTTTTTAAGTTTTGCATTTTTTATGGACTATACCAAAGTATAGATGGCTTTGGCTAAAAATAATAACTACAGATCAACTATTAAATTGATAATGGTGTCATTTCTGTTGTTTTGTGATTCGGTGGCTTACAGGGAAAGCTCAAGTGTAGAGAGCATGTTACATATGGGTTTGAAAACATGCCTGCTGCTTTCATGGGGATGCTCCAAGGGGAAAACATCGGGAAAGCCATTGTTAAAGTCTTTCAGTAGTTTGCCGATGTAACAACAATGCTGCCTCTTCTGTAAGGGATTCTGCATTAATAAGTAATCTTTTCCATGTTGTGTGTTTACTGTTCAATGTCAAGTGCTTTATTTTGTTTTATAAATAAAAGTCTTTAATGCATTTTTTTGTAAATGACTATCATTTTATGTGTTTCCTAGGACAGAGAAATGTGTAAATCAGGAAAGAAATAAGATACTTTTCTCAAATTGTAAGCCTGTTTTTATAAACTTTTGTTTAAAGTCTTAAATGAGTTCAAAATTATTAAGATTCAGAATGTCTGAATTCTGTTATTAAATTTTTTATTTATTTTTTGTTTAAACCAGGATCATGATGAACAGCAGCAGATACTGTGAATTAACTATTGTTTTTTAAAAGCTTTAGGAAACAGAATTTGAAAGAGAAACTGAAAGTTTTCATATATAAGGCCCATTTCAATAGAGTGTGCTAAGAATTAACTCCTTTTATGATTTAATATGGTTATAGGGTATCAAGCCATTTAGGACTAACTCCTAATTGTTAAAGGGATACTTCACCCAATAGTTAAAATTCTCACATTTACTTTTTTCATGCAATCCCAGATGTGTATGACTTTCTTTCTTCTGCTGAACACAAACAAAGATTTTTAGAAGAATATCTCCGCTCTGAAGATAATTTCAATGTACGTGAATGGTGACCAGACCTTTGAAGCTCCAAAAAGTACATAAATGTAGCAGGAAAGTAATCTATTTGAATGATTTAATATGTGTCTTCTGAAGTGATTCAATGGCTTTGGTTGAGAAACGGGTCAATATTTAAATCCTTTTTTACTATATCTCCACTTTCAGAATGTTGATAAAAGAAACATGATATTTGCAATTCTCAGAATCTCAGGTAACTAAGTAAAACCACTGGAGTAGTTAAGAAATGGATAATGAGCTTGAAAAATACAGTTTTTTTTTTTGATAGACTCCCTAAGAGGTTATGTCCCTCATTACTGCTAGTCAAAGGAAGCGTGATGACAATCAGTGCTTCAAAATAAATAAAAGTGCAATGAAATATTTAGAATATTTTACCAGAGTGTAAAGTATGATTTAAATGTATATTACTGGACATTATAATCTAAATAGATACTACTTGTTTAATTTCTGACATCATTCAGTAACACCGAAGCAATACAAACCAACCCATAATATAAGATAATTTGCTGTCCTAATTTATAATGATACACATCTTGGATATTCAACTTTACATACTCCTAATTTCAACCCTAATTCATCATGAGTTAAGCTTCTGGTTTGAGTTCACTAAACCACTTCTTTGTACTCCTAACTCAAGATTATCTTCTGCATGTTGCTGCCTTCTATACTATAGAAACAATACCTAACCATTCCTTATGAATGTCACCCATCAAACTTAGATATGAGCAAATGTTGATATCTGCATTTATTGAAACTGAAAGCCATTGCATAACAGATGAGGAACTTTGCGATCCTTGGTTCTACTCAAACGGCAGAAAAGGTAGGCTTCCAACGGTATAAATCTAACTTACCTGTACATGTTTTTCACAAGCGTAAGTAAGTATACTGTACAAACAAAGGTGTTATTGCCTACCTACCCATAAATATCAGTTCAGTGATGGTCATTTGCAATGTAATTTAAGTAAATAAAAATGTGCTTTTGGATATTTGTGTATTTGATATGAAATACTTGGGAAGTTGACATGTCCTGTGGTGTGACATGCTGTACTTCATCAAACTCTTTTTAAACAACAGCATTTTGCTAGTGAATTATTATGCAAGCAGTTTTTTGACCTCGTATTAACTGAGTGTAAATGGGATATTTGTACTTTTAAAGAAATAGTTCATCTAAAAATGAATATTCTCTCATCATTTACTCACCCTTATGTCATCCCAGATGTGTTTGATTTTCCTGCTTCTGCTGAACACAAAGATTTTTAAAACAATATCTCAGCTCTGTAGGTCCATTTAATGCAAGTGGATGGTTATTAGCACTTTAATGCTACAAAAAGCACAGTCACAGTAAAAGTAGTCCATATGACTTAAGTGGATAAATTGATGTATTCTAAAGCGTTATGATTGCTTTGAGTGAGAAACATCTCAGCATTGCCACAAGGGGCGCTAGAGTTGATTTTCTTCTTTCAGTCATGGCGGACTCAGGCAGCAATTTGAGTTGAATCTCTTTGAAAAATGTATAAAACTTTTTGTCCCCAGTCCATTGAAACAAATATTTTTTTTTCTCCATATCTCTCCTCACTCCTCAACAATTGACTCATCTACCACATCCGGTTTCGTGGTCAAGCCTAAAAAATGTATTGCTGCCTTGTGATGTGAGGTTTGCAACCGCCAAAGAAACACATGAGAGGATGTAATGTATGTACAACAGGACCATGCATTGTCTAAGCACTCACGTCTGAATTTGCGTACTTGCGCGAAGTATGTTTCGACCTTAATTGTTTACTTCTGGTCGCTCTCCAATGCACATTCATGAAAGGATGAGTTTACGCAACATCTCTACCCAGGCAGAAATGTTGGGCAGAATGTTAGGGACTGACAGCATCAGTCACTATTCGCTTTCATTGTAAAAGATGCAAAGAAAGTGAATGGTGACCGAGGCTGTCATTCTGCCTAACATCTCATTTTGTGTTCTGTGGAAGAAATAAAGTCAATGCAAGGATGGGTAGTCTCAATGATGACAGAATTTTCATTTTTGGGTGAATGTCCCTTTGACCACAAACACATCAAAGAATATCAATGGTGTCAAACCCTTCTATAAATGATAAAAGGTAAAGAGCGGGTTCTTGAAATCCAATGACCTGCATCACTCAAATGATTCTGTAAAGATTCACAGTTATCCAGATCTTCACAGAATGTCTAGTATAGTTATTCTCGGCAACTACAAATTACTCATTCATGTGGCTTCATTTATGTAAACTGATAAAGCCACTTTGATGAATGGTGAAACATCTTGAGCCACAGAGAAACACATTCCATTTACTAGAATAACTCCATTAGACATGACTCTAAATTACTTTTGTAATTCATTGGCAAGTTAAATTGCAAAGTTTCATTTAATCAAGAAAATAAGCAAATGATCTCATTTACATTTATTATACAGTGTCATATACCGGAACATATTCATTCAAATACAGTTATCAGTTTTACCAAAATCCTAATTCATTGTTTGGTTGCAGGGTGCTAAAGAGCAAGGACCCAGCATTTCCTGAGGGATGTTATGTGCTAGCTGAGTGTGGGTGGAGGACACACACTAACCAGAGTAAAGGGACCAGACAGGCCAATCTTGACCCAAATATTACCTGAATGGTCCAAAGACATTCCAATGTCCCTGGCCCATGGTTCCTTAGGGATGCCTGGGTAAAGTACAGTAATCACTACTTACAGGAAGAGGTTTAAATAGAAGGCAATGAAACAAAGACTCAAAGTGGTGAAAAAATATTTTTTATTCATTTTGTAATTTATTTATTGACTTTTCAGCCTTATTACAGGTTCTTCAAGACGTTCCTCAATGCAGAACACTGAATTATTTGCTGTTACAATAAAACGTCAATACTAGATAAACCACAATTAAAAATACAACATTTAATAACATTAAGATATACAAATTTCTAATCTAACATCAAATACCCCATATTACAAATTCTGTAAATAAATTCTAAAATCTACAATCATTTAGAAGTCTGCACATATAGGGAATGGGTGATCTCCAATATCTCTCAGTTCGACATTTTGGAATTGTCAGTTTATTTGAGTTCCTTGTCTGGCGATCTGTAAGTTCCTCCCTGAAGGGGGGTAAGGGGGAATAGCTTTCTGGCAAAGTCAAGACACAGTTGAATTCATCTCTCTGCTAGAGTGCACAGTCCAATGAGACAGAGAGCATCTGAGTACCCTAGATACCTTTGACCAAGTATAATTTTACAGACCTGTTTCTGCATGCTTTCCAGCCTTTTAACTTGATTTGCAGTAAAATAACTGTGCCAAACAGGAACTGCATACTCCAGCACAGGGCACACATATCCTGTATAGATGGTAACAAGTTCAGGGTCTCGCACACCACATTTCTTTAACCGACGGAAAACAAAATCTTTTTGTTGGCCGAGGTCAACATGTGATCCACTTGACTATCCCATCTCAAATCACTCTGAATGGTGACCCCCAAAACTTTAACAATGTCACAGACTTCCAAGACATTCTGTTCAATAAAGAGTAATGGCCAAGCTGGTACCTGTAGTGACATGTAAAACCTTGCATTTCTTTGGTTGAGTTTCATTTTGTGCTAGTCTACCCAAACGTCAAGACCATTCAATGTCTGTTGGAGGGTACAGGGTTGTTGAGAATTCCACCTCTGAGCCATGTCATCTCCAGCGATTTCATCCTGGAGAGCATTGTTAATCAGTTCTAGGAAGATTAAGGGCCCTAATATAGGTGCATTGGTGGGTCAAATCTGCAAGATCAAAGGCTCCAAGGTTGAGGGTTCAGCAGGTAGTGATGACAAGGTGGCATACCTGAAAGAGCCGGGCTTTGACCAGGCCTTCAACTACAACACAGTCCTCTCACTGGAGGAAGCACTGAAGAAAGCTTCACCTGAAGCATATGACTGCTACTTTGAGAATATTATTTATTTATTTTTTTATGTATCTTTACAAAAGCTAAGTTAACATATCTACAGGAGGAACTAACACTCTTTGTGTTTTCTTTGTTATACTCTCTGCAGCACTGAACAATATGAAGTCAGGTGGCTGAATCGCTGTCTGTGGTGCAATAGCTACATACAATGACACAACACCATAGATAAGTATGTCTTTAATATTTAATGGACACTGAATTCTTGTGGCAATTTATCAATCAAAGGCAATGTGGATTTTATTTATTTATTATTATTTTTGTACACAATATGCTGACCAATTAAGTTATAATTATAGTGGTTGGTGTCAAATATTTTTATTGTATTTAAAACAAAATACTCTAATAACAAATAAAATATTTTGTAATTGTTTAATATTGTAATAACTAGCTACAGAAGCAATACTTTTGAATAGTTGCAGATATCAACCACTAGAGGACGTACAGTGGCAGGACATGAATTCACCATGAATTTCTCATTAAATATCCCTTTTAATTAGAGAAAAGTGCAAGCTGGGTAATGTAACATTAGGACATTGAAACGGTTTGTTTTATCTCATAAAGGTCCTTATCCTCACCTTGCGATAATTACTCAGCAACTTAAGATAGAAGGCTTTATGGTGGCACAGTGGAAACACAAAGAGTCAGTCAAGAGAATGCTGCAATGGATGAAAGAGGCAAGTTATTTTAGAAATTATCCAAATTGATTAAAGTTGAGTTAATGAGTTAATGATAAAACCTTATCAATACCTCATACTCTGAGATATAGTAGAGTTACTATTACACTGACTTTAGTTGAGAAGAATCAGCCTGCAGATAAGAAATAAAGTTTTTGCTTATTGTTACTGCTCATGTTTATAGTCAGATATGTTCAACCTTTTCCTTGCAGGGCAAGGTGAATACGAAGGAATTAGTCACTGTTGGCTTTGAGAATATGCCAACTGCCTTCATGAGGATGCTTAAAGGAGATGGAATTGGGAAGGCTATCAATATGCGTGAAACAAGATTTCATCCAAGGCTGTACATTTTGAAATCCATGTGCTTTAATTTTTAATCAGTATGAATATTAATATACAAATAATTAACAGTATGACAAATTATAACAGTATCACCTAGTCTGTAAAAGTAAAAATTATTTAAGGCATTACTACTACTACCTGATCTGACCCTTAAAAATGACTCAGATTACAATTACACACAATTACCTGTAGTCAGGTCACTTGAAACAATTTGACAAGTTTTGGCACTTCTTTTGCTCACTATTTTAACCCAATTTAGGAATATGTTTTACAAATAAAGTTATGTAATTCCTCAGATTTGGGTTGGATCTCACTGATTGCTCTCTGAGATCATGGTGCATACCAGAGTCTTACAATTTATATAAATTTGGGGCAAAAAATGTCTCTCCCAACAAACTACTAAAACTAAGTTTATGTTTGGCGATTACGCAAAAATATTTATCACGCACTTTTGCAAGATTGCACAAAAGTATTTATACTAGTCATATTGGCTATTATTACACATATTTTGTCTCATTAATGTTCATAATTTCTGTCATTTGGTGGTTCTAGAATAAAAATAAAAAAGTAAGCACAAAAGTTTTCTAAAGAACTGCATATGATCTGTACATTTGGGGAAGGAAAAAGGATCGGGTCATGTCGCCCTCATGTCACAATTCACAACACTGAATAATAAAGGAGGAGGCTACAGGTCCGAGTTCTTCTTCTTCTGATTTTTTTTTTATGGCGGTTGGCAAACAACTTTTTGATGTGCATTACCGCCACCTTCTGAAATGGAGTGTGGATCAAAATATCATACTCTACGCACTACTAAATTTTTTTAAAAAAAAATATCTATCTATCCATATATATATATATATATATATATATATATCTATATATATATCTATATCTATATATCTATATCTATATATCTATATATATATATATATATATATATATATATATATATATATATATATATATATATATATATATATATATATATATATATATACAGGCCAAACACACACACATATCATGTCCGAGTTCAAAGTGAACCAATATTTTTAGTCCTTTGTGGCGTGGGGACGTGGTCGTGTGTCGGTCTGCGGGAGAGAGAGAGGGCGGTAAAGCTTGTCACCTGGTTTATAATTAACCCTAACACCTGTGTCTTGTTATAGTGATGCGGAGGGAGACATAAAGGGAACTTCAAGTGTCCAGAGGGGGAGAGAGAGAAACCTGAAGGCGGACATGTATTCCTTTGTTATCGGCGGTTACCGTCGATTGTGTTAAAATAATTAAAACTGACCTCAAACCTGCTTCGCTGTCTCCTGACTCCTCCATTGCCCGAACAAACAGTGTTACATCCTTCTTCATGATTTAGATAGTAATAACGAAACATTATCACCAGACAACTTCCATAAAATGTGACATGGTAATGAAAATAATTTCATGATATTTTAGTATAAAGTTTGAAAGGCAGATAAACGCAACAGAACAGTAGGCCTACACACTTTCTCATGAGCAGACATGTCTTCTGTTCATTGCAGGCTACTACTCTTCAGTCAGTGTTGCATCAGGTTTAAGTACACAGGAAACACTCTCCACGCTTTTGGCTTATCTCTAATGTTCAGGCCAGCTGCTTTGTTCACATTTTAACCGACTGCTTTGATTTCTCATTACTAGAGATTATCTTTTTTTCCATTGTACATAACCTCTGATCTTCATTAGCAATAAAGACCCTCTTTAGCTATAGTTACAGTATACAGTGTATAGCCAGTAATTTGGATTCCCTCCCAGTCGCAACCGAACTAACTGCAGACTGTTGTCCTGTTCTTGCTTTTAACCTTCACAAGATCTATCAACACTGTCCTCAAGCATCCACTAGACATTTTCCTCCATAATTTGTCCTTTACTGTACAAAAGTTTGCATCAGTGCGGGAACTTGAGTCATCTTTCCTAGAAAATATATGGAAAGAAGCTTGAACTGAAAATGGTATGTTATTTATAGTGCCTTTTCTGAAGTTTCATTCTTTCCTGGCTGAGCACGGGGTCATGGGTTTTCCCTTTATGCCTTGGTTTCTCTATGCCTTTTGCTTGCTTACTGAGACAAGCTCACAGATGCTCTAAAGTGATACTGTACTATATAGAAAACTTACTGTCAATATTACAATCCCCATATTAAAAGGGTGGTTTAAATGTACCTAATTTTAAACTGTGCAATTTTCCATGTCAGCTTCATAATATTTTATATTAGTTTAATATGAATGATACTTTCCCTTATTGGGTACATATAGAACAACAAATGATAAATATTCCATTTAAGTCAATTTTGTACATCAAATCCCAAAAGGAAGTATGTAAATTGTTTAAAAACCCAATTATAGTCCACTCATATACTGTAGGTGTTGGATAAATTGTAATGAACTGTTTGGATTTGACAATTTCAAAATATATACCCCATTATGGGATAAAGTAAGAATACCACATATTCCCATAGATAGTATTACATTGGCATAGTGAATTTTGCATTAACACTATGGGTCATTTGTTCTCTACTTCCTCCATATTGTGATGTCACACTGCGGAATACATTTGCATATGACCGCCTCCACAGCAATACATGAACTACTACCTTGCCTTTAATCACTCCTGTAGCCGATGACAAGGAGAGAAAGCAGGTCAGTCAAGAACAGAGAACCAATAATAACAGGGAGATTTCTGACAGAGGGTTAGAATGAGGGTGGAAAATGATCATGTTTTATCAATTTATGACTGTTTTTTTTGTGCAAAAAAACTTTAAGTGAACCTTAAGGAAGATATAAAAATTACAATAAAAATGGTAAATCAAAAATGTTATTTAATCTGACTATATTAACCTGACAAATTACAGAAGGTTATACAAACAAAAGCAATGCTTATAGATAAGATACAATTGAAATAGATGGAAATATGGACTATAACATGACCTTAAATTACATATTACAGCCACTAGAGTACATAGTTCAAGAAAAACGCTGGGAAAGCTATCGGTAAAGTCCATGTATTTCATCCAATATCTATCATAACACATACATTTTTGGTGTAGAAAGGTTTACTGATACATATAGTGCCAGTATATGCCACAAAGCACCAAGATACAAAGAGCTGACCCCAGAGAGAATCCCCCTCAGCCAGTTGGTCTTAAACCCATTCACACCACAGGTGGAATGTTGCTAGACATTGTGATCTGTGTCGCTGGTGGGCGTTCATACTGCTGCTACTCTAATATTATTGGTGGACTGCTCAACTGGCCATAGTAGCATTTGAAATGCTGTTTACAGATGATATTGCAGATAAAACTAAGACATCATACTAATTTGATAAGAAATTTGTTCTTTTGCATCTAACCTACAGCAGTGCTTAATGTATCATATCATTAAACAAGACGTCTCTGTTACGTACATAACTTCATTTCCCTGAGACGAAGGGAACGAGACATTGCACTTATTAATGTATATGGGGAGTCTCCTTCCACATGACCTAGCTGAAACCTCTCTACAATAACACAAATATTCGAATACTGGCTATTGTGTTTGAGTCCCGCCCTTTTGCTATAAAAGCAGGCATGCAAACACCATTCCTCAGAATTTTCTGAGTACTGAGTACACTTGAAATTGCGTTTGCTAACACGTATGGGGAACAGAGTCCCATCACACCGCACTACACGACATAACCTTCCAGAGAGGAAACATGACGCCGCAGTCCCTCTATATATACACACACACACACACACACACACACACACACACACTATATAACAATATACAATTGCTTATGAGGATACACATCCCCCACCGAAACGCAGTGGGAATCAGGATGCTGAAGCACCTTGTTCACCAGTGAAGCAGAGAGCGGCGAGGTAGAGTGATGTTCAACGGAACACTGCAGGGGAGCGGAGAGTATTCTCATTGCCGTGATGATCCTGCCTGCTGACTAATCAATGGCGAAGCAGTAGAGGGCTTCTAGACAAGAGATGAATCGCTGTCTTGAAGGAAGAAAATTCTGAGGAATGGTGTTTGCGTGCCTGCTTTTGTAGCGAACAGCTTCGCACCTAGAAGGGCGGGACAATATTAGAATATTGCTGTTAGTGTAAAGAGGTTTCAACTAGGTCATGTGGAAGGAGACTCCCCATATGCTTTTGCAAATGCAAAGTCAAGTGTACTGAGTAGTAAGGGAACAAATGGTATATCAATATTTGAATAAAAAAAAAACTCAAAAATGCCAACACGATTTTACATGCATTATTTTATTAAGCCATATCTAAACCAGTACGTGGTTACAGACAAATTATATAGAACAGTGAAATCGCACACAAAAACTTTTAATTTTTCTCTGTCTTGCCTGCACTCGAGTCGACTCCAGTATCTCACCCTGCCTGAAGACGGATGATGTAATATCCTCTGTCTTCACTATCATAGTCAAGTAAATATCATTAATATTTTCACAACACACATCTTTTCAAAGCAGCTTTACATGAATATAGCTCGTCATTTGCATAAAGTTTAAATTTTACCAACTTGTCTTGTCGCTCCCCACAGTGATCTCATCTCTGTCGCCAACGGTCACAATAGCTTGTGCACACTCATTGAAAATGAATGGGATTGTGGCACTTTATTGCGTGGGCGGTGTGAATGTGGCTTTAGAACAGACATCACAATCCAAAACATATCCAGCTAATCCCCAGAACAAAACAACATCTAGACCAAATCAAATTATGAAAACATTGGACAGAATTACAGCCCAACAAAGTAAATTGGAATGATATCTGTCCCTATACAGAGAATATAAATGGACAGAATACTTGAGCACAATCACTGACCCTAAACTAAGAAAAGTCCTGACCATGAACAGGCAGTGAACATAACCTCGCCATAGAGACAGGCAGACACAGACCTGGCTGCCAAAAGAAGACATGCAGTCCCCACTGCACACAAAATGAAATGGAAACAGAACTGCACTTTTTAACAACATGCACTAGTTATGCACAATTTAGGGAAACAATTTTCCCCACTTCACAACCCTTCACAAAGACTTTATTCAGATACAACACAAGGACACATGTTCATGCCTACTTGGAGAAACCCCGGCAAACCAAAACCTGGCTGCGAGATATGTACATTCCTGCTATGACAAAAGGACAACAAGTGGAAAACGACCATACCGAACAATAACCAAAACACTATGCCAGTTCAATGGAAACATAGCATAACAAACAGCTTTTATTTACACTTTTTACTATTCCTTTTTTATTATTATTGTATTTTAACATATTTTCCTTTAAATGCATGAATATGTGTATAAATGTGTATGTATAGTTAATGTTACCATTCTTTGGCAATGTAAAGATTTGCTTTTACCATGCCAATAAAGCTATTTGAATCTGAATCTAGTGCCAGTATATAAGATGTCCAAACTAAAGTCCCACGTAAACCCTCACTGTTGAATCTGACGCATAGTAATTTTCCTATTGTTCTTTCATAGTTTAGTTCCCCATATGCTTGGTTAGCCTTTGTGACGTCACGGTGCGTACAGTAATCCAGGAATCTGTCAAGTCATTCTGACTAGCTCGAATCAAAATTCAGGATTGTTTGCCTTTCCGTTTCATTCACTTTCTAGAGAAATTGAAAGATTCTACTCAGTATCGAAGTGATATAAAAATATCACAATCTCAGGCTACACAAAACGTAGTTATATAACGTATAGCGAACTATTCCAGCTGATTATATCAATGTTTGTTGAGTAGTCGTGCGGTGAGGCGGAGTCACGGGATTTCAGTATTCCATGATTGGGTCGTCATCATCATAAAGGCGGGGCTAAACGACAGCGTTCATATACGACGTTAGTGACACATCCTGCGTCTTTGACTGTAACCGAAATAGGCGCGTTCAGCAAACGTACACCAGTAAGAAGACGTCCAAAATGGTTATGATAATTGAGGATAAGGTAAGAATATAATAACAGTATTTAAGATGCCTTTCCTTGTTTTAATGTATATTTTAAGATAATGTAATTAAATGTGGCTTCTTGTGATGTCTATTGATAAAATCTATTCAAATAAGTTGTTAGTAGCTTCTTTTAAGTTTTGTAATAGATAAAAGTAGTAGGTATATTTGATGTTTGGATAGCAATTGAATAACTACACGACTAATGCCAAATACTGAAACACTCTCGAAACAGACTGTCCGAACACGGGCAGAAACTTCACATCGTAAAAAATATGAAGGTTTAGCAACAGGTCTAAAGATCAACAGAGCAGTTGCACTTGTCTCACTACTTAATGAATGGCTATATTTTAAACTTTACAAGAATTGGAAGCAAGGATTGAGCATTGCATTGTTTTTGGCAAATTTTTAAATGGGGCATATGCTTTATTTTAACAGTGATAACCAGTAATAAATTGCTCGCATGTGCAAACACCTGCACAGTTGTACTCACACGAACGCGTCATGCGCTTTGTAGAGTGCTGTTGTTCTAGACTTGCGTGTCAAACATGAATAAAGATGCAATTCAAGTAGCATATACCTTATATTGCTCCACGCTTCTGCTTACAATCTCGTAAGGTTTTAACATTTTAATGCAAGGGAATTTCATCAAACACTTACATTTTAGGGTCTTTACAGATGTATGTCTATCACAAATGGATAGAAAAAATGCCCAGATAGTTTCATATATTTTCAAGATGATTAGAAAAGAATGGAATCAAATATGTTTCGCTATTTTATTTTTCATACATCAAAGATGTACTGCAACACATCAGAACAAATCTAGAACAGGATTCATTACTTTCACTGAAATTTCATGAACTGGCTGTCAAACACATATTGAGTTACACCAAAGTTTTTCTAGCAAGTCAGTCCACTGTCGGCAATCTTTGGAATGCTCTCAGGAGGTTTCTTTCCAGTCATGCCAATGCAGCCCCTATCTACCTGAATGGAGAGACCAAAATCTCAAAAATGGTTGGTCAAGATTACGATCAAAGAACATATTTCAAATCCTCAATAAAATCTGACAAAATAGGTTTCATAAATTGTGATTCTTTACCTCATATTATGCTAG
The DNA here is from genome assembly GCA_032164185.1 of Moxostoma hubbsi. NCBI lineage: Eukaryota > Metazoa > Chordata > Actinopteri > Cypriniformes > Catostomidae > Moxostoma > Moxostoma hubbsi. The sequence goes on from JAVLUX010000003.1 coordinate 40,554,715, forward strand.
AAGAAAAAAAATTGCATAGCTAATGCGCATTGTCGAGTTGATTGACAGAAGATGTCTGTATCTAAAAGGTGATTGGCTCTTTTATCTGTAAGGCAGGACTTCCTTTCTATATCTGTTGGGCGCTCAGAGCTCCTTGGTTAAGCATTTCTCCCATTCATTTGAACTGAAGTGCCAAATCTCTGCTAAATAATCTCTGGCTAAACATAACATAAAAAGATACACATAAAATACATATAATCTACATATAAATATTTACTCCGGCTCTTAGTACATCATTTCAGTAGTACACCCAAATGGCAAGTCATATCATACCGTTCATGTGTTGTACTTGCTATAGTTTACTTGCACATTGCTTTTTCGTCAAATAGCATTGTCAAATGTAAATCGAGTCAATCACCGACACATCAGCGCTACCTTGAATAAGAAATGGCATGTATAATATGTACTGTATGTGTACATGCATATGGAATATGAATAATTCAGGTTTTGCACTGAAATTCAAATTCTCTTGTTATAAACAAAGAAATAGATATCATGTGATGGTAAATATATAGATAAGAAATAATCACAAATATAAATTATTGAAGTGTAAATAATAAAATAAAACTGAGACTATTACATTAAGACCCAATACACTTTTGGTACTTAAGTGGTATGTATGGTATGGTATGTATGTATGTATGGTAGATTCAGGAATACTAATTAGGTGTGGTCACAACTCTAAAAATATGGATGAGGTGGAATGAGGTCCCGACCAGATTCATGCATTTAAGGGGTTAAATAAAGGTATTCAGTTCATACATTATACATTATACATTATATAGTAAACAAATTTCACCATTTTTTTATTTATATATATATATATATATATATATATATACACACACACACACACACACACGTACATATTTACTTTGTAAAATAATATATTATGCAAAAACTTTGTTATCGTCATTGCAAAGCACAACGTTTGATATTCTATGTGCTTAGCCATCAAGACATTGTTTACTCTGCTTGCTGCATCAGCTACTTGTTTTAAAGCAGTGTAATTACAGGGAAGTGGACTAAGTGATGCGGATATGGGCTGTTTTCCCAGCTGATAATTTAAGTGATATAGAAACTATTCTGTATATGCTTCCTGGTTCCTCATAGGCCATTATTATGGAACACCAGTCCCTTCTTAAAGCACAGCACTATGACTCACACATTAGAATGAATCTCAGCTACATGATTCCAGAAAATAATGTGTCATGTTACTTCCTAAATGAGATTCTCTCTCTCGCTCGCAGACTGCCTTTGATAATGCTCTGAAAAATGCTGGTGACAAGTTGGTGGTAGTGGACTTTACAGCCACATGGTGCGGGCCCTGCCAGAACATCGCTCCATTCTTTAAAGTGAGTATTCATACAACACAAAATATGTCACTGCAGCCAGGATTCAGAATGACATCTGGAGCTGTCATGATTCTAATGAGGATTCTATAGAGGCCTCCAGAATCATCGGGAGTGGCTGCAATGTTGTGCTGTGTTGTCGAGGCAACCATGAGGGAAGCTTCCTTCAGAATTAAAGCCTGAATCCTTAACAGAATGCAAATGATAGTCTTAATAAAGGAAGAAGAGAAGGATGAAAAGAAAAGAAGCCTTATAAGTGTGAATTTATTCATCATTTATTTTGGTATAGTTGATAACCAATGGCACAACAAAAAAAAAAACCCATCTCAGCCACCTGTACCAACTATATACAATTTGCTGGGTGCTTACTTTTTCACTTAAATATAACTGAATTGATAATTGCTTAAGGAAATGGAAGCACATGCAAATTTCCCAGATGAAGCAGAAGGCATGAAAAACTGAAGTTCAAAGGAAGCTCTTTGATTGCGAGCTTTGTGGTTTTCTTTTTACTACCGCCTCTCTTTTTCCACAGGGGCTGTCTGAAAAACCAGAAAACAAAAATGTGGTGTTTCTAAAGGTGGATGTCGATGATGCACAGGTTAGTGGCCTGGTTTTTCTTCTCCAAAAATGAATAACGCCCTTTTACACAGATTCACCTTTATTGACAAGGCGACATAGCAATTTACACAGGAACCTGATGTTTATAAGCAGCCCAGAACTGAATTTGAATACTCCCATACAGACCAATCCTTTTGCATGGGATGAAAACTGGATGCGGACGCATTAGAGCATCCCAGCGCACCCCTTTAGCTGGTTGCTGTTCTCCAGATTGGCTTTGCTGATAGTGTGTTATTTGATACACAGGATAATGCTCAGAAGGGATATTGGCTGTCATTCAGCAATATCAGAGTTAGATCAGGACAGGGCCAGAATGGTACAATTCTGATAGTTGCCTGTGTTGTTTTGGTTACAAACAGTGACTTTAATTACAATGCTGTGTTGTAAAGCAGATTATGGGCGGTGTGTGTGTGTTCGAAAGCTGAATTCTCTGTAAATGTTTGCAGTTTGTTGAAATGTCATGGTTTAAATTGCAAGTAAGGATGGCAAATGCAAGTAGATTTTGTGCTGTTTCTGATAACAGTCCATACATCCGACAATCCAGTGGACCTTTTTTACAACTGAGATTCAAAGATCAATTAAAGGAATATCCCGGGTTCAATACAAGTTAAGCGCAATTTACTTTTGATTAATTAATTTTTGGAGGGTTTACTGGCAGAAATATGAAGCATATAATTTTACAAGTACTTGCATTAATTATTCTGTTAACTTTATTTGAGCTGTAAAATTGTATAAAAGGTCATTTTTTTTTTGTCGTTTTAGGGTTTGTTGACATTACATGGCAACATAGTTGTAAAATTGGCTATAAATTTACACCGAATAAGGTTAGTAAGCTATTTTTATCACACTAAAATCAAGTTTACACGCATATTATGTCTTATGACTATACGTTTTTGAAACAGTTTTTTTTTTCTCCCCAATTTGGAATTCCCAATGCACTCCAAGTCCTCGTTGTGACGTAGTGACTCACCTCGATCTGGGTGACGGAGGACAAATCTCAGTTGCGCGGATTGACGTGGCTTGTTGGGCGCATTACCGTGGCGAACTAGCGTGTGTGGAGGCTCATGCTATTCTCCGTGGCATCCACACACCTCAACATGTGCCCCACCTAGAGTGAGAACCACACATTATAGCAACCACGAGGAGTTTAACCCAACGTGACTCTACCCACCCTAGCAATCGGGCCAATTGGTTGCTTAAGAAGCCACTCAGCGCACCCTGGATTCGAACTTACTCCAGGTGCGGTAGTCAGTGTCTTTACATGCTGAGCTACTCGGGGGGGCCGAAACAGTGAGTATTTTAATGTTTATAGACTAGCCCCGCATTCACTTCCATTGTCTCACTTTTTTTTTTTTTCATGATTTTTTTTTTTTTTTTTTTTTTTTAAAGAAAAGGAGGGACGAGAGGAAATTTAAAATTGTGGTAATCATTATTACGCCACAACTGTTGTTGATTGAGTTTAACTTGTATTGAACCCGAAATATTCCTCTACGCTAAATAAAAATAATTGAAACATTTTGTCATTCTAAGCTTAATTTTGATGCTATGCCTTTTAAGCATCAAATGTTTATCCTCAAATACCAGACTGAATAAATCTAATTAATTCTCCA
>JAVLUX010000003.1:41885833-42050833 GCA_032164185.1 Moxostoma hubbsi
AGCAGAACCATCCTAAGAATGGCAGGGCCACTGTCCCACACTCCCCTGGCTGCATTCCTCATTGGGCTATTTACGGACCTCCCTCAGCCCGAAACAGAGATTGAAGGAGGGAGAGAAAGTTATAAAAAAACTGGAGAGGAGGTACAGGATTTATGAAAAAGGAGAACTATAAAAGGGCTGGACAAACAGCTGCTTGGGAGAGCTCGCACAGGTGCTGAGATGGGCGAGAGCAAAAGGGTGAGGGAAGTGATCAATCAGTTGTCTAAAAGAAAACAAGCTGATTGAATGCAAGGTGACGAGTGCAGCCAGATAGATGTATTGCTTTTAGAGACGTAAAAGTCACTATTCTTAGTCAGACAGAGAGGGATTAAGAAAGAACATGACCAGGAAATGCTCAGACAACTTACTTGTTTTCAAAGACTATTGTGAGTGAGTCTTCATGTACATCTTTGATAAAACCCTAAAAAAGAAAGAGAGAAAACATGTTCAGTTCCAGGGAAAACAATTATGCTAAATGAGCATCTGTTGTTAATGTAGCCTACATAATGTGTTTACAGAATGTGTCAAGAGACACATGGTGATCCAAAAACAGCTACACATTCATGAGACTTTCCAATAATGAGAGAACGGAAATGTTCATTCTTTAAGTTCTAAGCCAGTCCAGCAAGGTCTCGCACACATCACACGTATTTAATGGCTGTACGTGCCACAAATATGGTCACAAGCATGTCACAGGTGTAGCATGTGATAGCTGGTGAAAGTTAGATGTAATTGGAGGGGTTGGGAGGAGGCACCAAAGACCCCTCCTCAAAATCTGTTCCTCATCCATCATTCCTCCTCCCTCCACAAATCTATCAGAGCCACCATTAAAACTATTACCCAAGTTGCCAGCCACTTTATAGTGAGAGATCTTAGCTACTTACAGACATGTCCTAATATGGGACAGAGAGACTTGAGATGAGAAAAAGAGAGAAAATTAGATCAAATGAATTCCAGTGGGTAACTTGCATGGCTGCTCCCTGGAAAACTAGCATATGTCTGACTTGTTGGATTGGCAGGCCTATTTAGTCACAAGACACATTAATTCCTTTTAGAAGGTGGCAAAAGAGCTTTTTAGAATCAACCATCTGGCTCACCTTTTAACATCGTCGTGTTGAAACCATTCCAACATACTACACAAGTAAATTTACATTTTCCTCTGATTATGTTATCATGGCAGTTGAGAATGTGACATTATCAAGGGGCAGGACTCAACAACCTGAGTGGCAGATGATGCTCAGTGACGTAGATCCTTGACCATGGGAGGTCTCAAAATGCTTCCTCCATGGATTGCCTTCCATGTGGCTAAAGTATGCACCGATTCCACTTTTTCTCTTCAGCTGCAATCCCAATATCGGCCAATACTGGTGTTGTTTTTTTGCAGTTTAAAATATATTTACATTATTGTATGGAACTAATTGGGAAAACTCTTTAATATGTAAAGAAAAACAAACCTCTAACTACACATTATTTCAATATAAATGTAAAGCTTATTAAGAAACACTTTATTATTAACTAGTATACAATAAATTAACTGTAATTCCCATCTTCAAGTCTTCAGTAGAAAATAAACCAGTGTTTTATTTTAGCGTTTTTTCTTTTTCTTTTTTCAATTTTCATCTGGACTTTAAATTATTCAGATCTCTTTTTTGTTCAATTTAGTTGTTAGTCATCAGTCCACTTTTCTTTCACAGTTATTTTTGGAATCCATTCAACTTGAATATTGTTATAATTTGTAAACAAATACTAATGACAATAATAATAAAAAAACAAATTGTTATTAATATTATTGACTTAATTTTAAACACAACAGTATTATATTTAAGTTGTGCACTTTTTAAACCCTCACGATTTTATTTTTTCATTCTAAACTTTACAGGAAGTCCTGTATGTGTCTGTTTGTTCACAGTACTTGAACTCGCTTCTTATTCAAACTCTGGTAAAATGCACCTCAGGTGCCGTTCTAAATGCATATTTTAAGTGAACAGAACTATTGAGCATCTATATCTGAAATGCTGTTCTTGAGTAGCGCTCAAATATTGCTCACTGCTGTGAAGGCTAATAATAGCCACGAGTGTGTGAGAGCAGCGTTATTCACGAACGCACTGGCGTTGCGCATACTACATATTTACTTGTGATTCACAGAGCTATCGCACGTCTTCAAGTTGCTTTGAATAAGTCATATGAACTGTTTTAATGGTGTTTTATGGTTCTTACATGTCATTTTTGGAGCTTGACAGTAACGAACATGACTAAAACACAGTATTGGATTTGGATCGGGCTTGTCGGACCAATACCCAATCCGTCTAAAAGCTTCAGTATCGGAGAAGATACTGATCAAGGTATCAGATCGGTGCATCCCTAGGCTGAAGTGAGGTTCCTTCTTCATTTCATTTTCCGCTTGGAAGTGAGGTTGATTTTAAGAATGAGAACCTACTTAAAACTGTCATACTCTTGAGCCAGACTGTTTAATTCACGTACCATCTCAAAATTCGGTATAGAATTTTTTAAATGCCTTGTGTAACTGAAACTTAAAAGGATCGCTCACCAACAAATGAAAATTTTCTCATCATTTACTCTCATGCCATCCCAGATGGGTTTGACTTTCACTCTATGGCAGAACACAAATTAACGTTTTAAGAATTTCTCAACTCTGTAGGTCCATACAATGCAAGGGAATGGTGACCAAAACTTTGAAGTTCCAAAAAGGTCACAGTCATGATTTCAAGCTCTATCAAGCTTAACTCGAACTTGCAATCAAGCTTGAAATAATGATCGCCAAGGAGACTGCAGATGTCAAGATTTATAGTGAAAAAAGTTCAATTTTGTTCTGTTCTCAAACAAAACCAATTAGAAAGCTTAAGAAAACATTGATTAAACAACTGGAGTCATATGGATTACTTTAATGCTTCCTTTAAATGCTTTTTGAAACTTAAGTCACAGAGCTGAGATATTTTTCTAAAAATCTTTGTACGGCAGAAAGTAAGTAATAACACAACTGGGCTGGCGTGAGGGCGAATAAATTCTAATTTTCATTCTTGTGTGAACAATCCTTTTTAATGGCCATTCTGAGAACATGCCTGCAATGGGTTTATAGTATCAAACACTCCCATGTAAACAACTGAAAAAGAAATTTGCCTTCAGCTGCATGCATGAGTGTGAAAACAAGAGATGGAAGTTTACATATTCCTATAAACATAACCGGTTACAAATCAATAATTTGGGAACCTTCTGTTACGCTACTTGGTAGCACCTCAATACTACACATGTAGTGTGATGTGAAAGGAAAATACATGTGGGAATTAAAGCAAATGTTGCTACACTTCTAGTAGGCAATAAGAGCTTAAAGATCTAGAGTAACACGTGTGACAATGCTAGGAGCAAATAAACCGAAAGAACTTTAAAAACAGAGGTATAATGGAAAGGCATGAAATTATGAGACTAAATTGGTAAGAATTCATTTTTTACATGTACACTGCAACATAAAAGCTGTGGAAGAAAAGTGAAAAGAGAGCAAAGGATAAGGACAGAGAGGAGGAGTGGTAGTAATAGTATTGGTGGGGGGTTGCGGAGTGTCAGGAAATAGATCACCTGTTCATCTCCCACCTGCTTTTGCCCCTCAGAGTTTTACAGCTCGAGACAGCCGTCACTGTCACCTCACCGCAAAAAAGTACACCACAACAACATAAGAAATCACAACCTATGACATAATCTTCCAAAAGATACACAAAAAGTGCTTAGGCTATATCACAAAGCCAAACACTGACTAAGATGAATCCTTTATAAAGAGGTTCGCTCTTCTAGAGTGTTTTGAAAAAATTTAAAACTTTTGTTCACCCATTTGGTTAAACATGTAACATATTAGTGACTGTGTGGTACAGACTGTGTGGTATGTGACATAGCTCTTGAATTTGGACAGTGGCTTTGTTATTGCTGGAGGGTGACACTAAACGCCATTTGAAGGCTCATATCAATTAGGACCTTCATTAGCAACACCGGTTCTTAAAAGGACAAAGAAATGAGTCATGGGTCCAAACAGCATATCTATTAATCTAACACAGAAGCTTCATGTTTTCTCATCTAAAAAGACAGACTGTGGTGTTCCCCACGGTCTAAACTGAACTGGAGCTGACCAAACAAAGAGAACAGCCATGTGAAAACAGGAGCATGGCTAGCAGATACGCCAGACATCATACACAATATAACCCTGACGTCTTTCATAAGCTTCAAAAATACAAGTACAGGGCCTTGTGTTCCGTCTTGTGCTTCAAATTATAGACATGTGCCACTGGCTTCTTCCCTACAGACCCCACTTAGCTAACCTGCTAACAGGAATCAATGGTTCTCTGGTTTACCTGATTATAAATACATTAAATAAAGCCAAACATGGCTTTAAACAGCAACTGAGACCAGGATCGACACTGACCCAAAACACCAGACCCGGTACCACCGATCCAAAGCGCCCTTCCGTCTCGGGCCTCTTTGAAAGTGACACTACACTCAGCAGACTGAGATCAGTTTTGCATCACACTTAAACCGGCCTGAGCTGGAGATGCATGCCTAATCTGGACCACTCTCAAGTGCATGTGGCTTTTTATTCCATCTTGATATTAAAAGTTACCTTGTAGAAGGCCCCGTTAGAGCCGCGCACCTCCACCGCCAGTCCGTCCATGCTCGTCGGCGCGTCCCCACGACTGTGCCTCTCTTTGGGCGCTCCGACAGCGTGCGAGTCCGGAACCACCCCCAGCTTCACGGGCCTCTCGCCGTTCTCCGGCCGCTTGTGTGTGTCCAGTGTTTCGGATGAGAGAGGGGGGCAAAGGTGACAAGGGGCCACGGGAGCCACAGGAACGGTCTCAGCTCCGACACCCTCTCCAGCTGGGCGGGTGACCTCAATAATGATTGCCTGGAGTGCGAGAGCTCGCAGGAGTCCCGTCAATTGCGAATGTGAAACGGATCGGCTGGATCTGGAGAGCACAGGGCTGGTGCTGCCTGATGACGGTGGATGTAAACGAGGTGTTAGCACAATAACAGCTAGCGCAGCCGCTAATATACGGTCACCGACACTTAAAACTCACGGTTACTGCATATGTTTAATTATTTCGTAATGGTCTATTCGAAAACCCTTTCTGGCGCTTCTCGGAACTCTTTTGATAAGGACGTTTCTTCTTTATTAAACACTGTAGTGCGGTGATATTTCACCCTTCCCCTCGAACACACGCCGTCAGAGTGGAGTAGCAAGACTGTGAATGACCCCCAAATCCCCACCCCTCGCCACTCTACGCCCCGCCCATCTTGGCATTCTAGATTGTGATTGGTCTATTGACCTGACAATCAAGCGCAGCCGTGTGCTATGACTGGTGGAACTGTCGAGGGCCGGTCGACGCGAAGCCAGTGCACGCGTCTTCTGGTTCTCTGGTGTTGTTAGTTGTGTTGCTAAATTTGGGTGGCACTCTGGTTCATTTTTCTTCGAGACTCTACTGATTCACAAAAATGCTACGTATCAGTACCGCGGCTCCCTACACGCATACTACGCAGTCTGCGTAGGGCACCAACTCCCTAGGGGGTCACCATCTTGCTCTAGGAGGGCACTAGAAATTCCACCGGCTGCCCTTACTCACACGTTATACGATATTCAAGGACCGAAAGCATTTGCGGAACACAGACGATGGCTTCACGCTCATATCACGCGAACCACTAACCCGTCCACCTGAAACTCTGCGTAGGGCAATTTGGTCATCTGCGGCCCTGCTACGTACGTTATTGTCAGGGGCGGCTAATGACTAGCAAGGGCCAATTTTATTTTAGGGCCCATCGGTCCAATTATCTTTTAAAGTTGAGATCTAAGCTATCTATTTTAATTTATCTAAGTCTTTTTTAAGACCTGTTATGTTATTTACAATCATATTAATTTAAACACACAGCACGGATGTGGTAAAGAAACGATCAACCGAAACACATTCGCTGAACAGCCACTATTCTTAAAGCTGAAAATAGTGTAGTGTAAAAAATAGTGTCATAATTTTTGGGGAAATTCTTTTTGGAATAACAACCCTACAGCTTGGCTACCAATCTTATTCCAACGTTAAACGTTATTGTTAATTTTACTTGATCAAAATCAGCAAATATTTCACATCAAAAAGATGAGAGCATCAAAACATGAAGATAGCTATTTTGGAAAATTATATAACAAGGTCTTCTTCTTCCAGTACAGCATGAAAACTTTCACCAGGAGACAGAAGACATCTATTACATCGTAATGATTTAGAGGCTTCAGAAAGTCATGTATCAGATATGATACATGTGGCAGTATATGTTTAAAGAGTTGTGCAAAAAATGTATTTAGAAACAGGAAGGCAAATATAAGAGGGCTTATAAGAGGGCTGGGGGCCCTCATAGTCAATGGGACCTGTTGAGGGGCCTTGATAAGCTGTTGGGCCCACATGTTTAAGCATATATAAACATTTATTTTCAAAGTTGATGGGCCATGACATCTTGCAGATCAAAAATCATTAATTGCAAATTATTATAACAGTTTGAAATAATTGTAAAATAAAAATATTTTATTTCCGTGATGGAAAACATATACTGTGTCACCTATTCCTTACGAAAGCATTCTAAAGTGCTGTAAAAAGGTTAACATGGAAAAGGAGGAGGCGGGAGCTGACTGAACCATCAAAATAATGGTTGAATGAAAACCTAAACAGAAAGACACAGAACTCAAACGCACACACTGCAGCTGAATGTGGCTCTCTTTCTCTCTCTCGAACTGACGCATTCTGCGGCACTTATTACTCTCATCAGCTGATTAGCACGATTAGCCGAGCGTGCATTGTCACAGCTCGCCCCCACCCTCCTCCTTGTCACAAGTGCTAATTTGTTACTCAAGAAATTTTTCTTCTCAGAACAATTGAAAATGGTTGCGAATTCAAAACACAGTGGGCATATTTTCCCATTTGCTGAGTTATTGTGTTCTTACAAGTTGCTTTACACATGCAAGTCAAATTTTGGTTTTAAAAATAGGCAAGAAGAAACCCATTTCTCCTGAAATTCTGTTTTCTTCTTAAGTCTACCATTTTAGAGAGATGAAGGCTATTCCATGTATTATTGTTTTGCAAAACAAAATCTCTAATCAGGATATAGGGGGAAGTTGACAACCCAGATGTACAACAAAAAGACAAGTAAACTTGTCAGTTTCTAGTTTGAGAAAGAGACTCCTCACAGCTCCTAAACTACATGGTAAATGGTCTGCACTTATATAGTGCCTTTTTAACGCTTTACACTGCATCTCATTCACACATTCACACACCAATGATGGCAGAGCTGCCATGCAAGGCGCTAGCCTGCCATTGGGAGCAACTTGGGGTTCAGTGTCTTGCCCAAGGACACTTCAGCATGTGGAGTCATGTGGGCCAGGAATCGAACCACCAACCTTGCAATTAGTGGCTGACCCGCTCTACCTCCTGAACCAAAGACAAACTATAGCAGCTTATAAATGACAAAGACCTGCATTGCCGCTAGAGGTTTCTTGGACAAACAGAAAAATTTAAGAATGCAACATTTATTTCAATAGTAATAGCCATTTGTAACATTACAACATTTAACATTACAACATTGTCTACCAGTATTATTACTGAACTATGGCACTGCCACAGTCCTTTTTTTTAAGAGATTCAAAAAGCCTTATGTTAAAAAAGCCTCAACCCATTTAATTCCACCAGGTACAGTTGTGACCAAAATGAAGTTTGAAATGTGAAGGGACAAAAAAAGTTGTTTTACATGGAGTTGTCAATTATAAATCATAGTGCAGATTGTTTTTATTTCATTTGAACATATTTACATGAGTCTTGCAAATAGTCCAGACCAGAGCCCTTTAATTCTGCTGTGTTCCACTGAAAGATGATGTCTGTATCAAAGCTCCATAAAAGGAAGCCACATAATACACTTACAACCATATTTTGTACATATAATGTTAAAAGAGCCTATTATAGATTTATTACTAAGATTGCTCTTGCTCATACACTCACTGAGCACTATGTTAGGAACACCTACACCTACATGCTATTCTCTAATCAGCCAATCGTGTTGTAGCAGTGCAATGATAAAATTATGCAGATATGGTTCAAAAGTTTCATTTAATATTCACATTAACCATCAGAATAGGGAAATCTCAGTGATTTCAACCGTGGCATGATTGTTGGTGCAAGACGGGCTGGTTTGAGTATTTCTGTAACTGCTAATCCTGGGATTTTCATGCACAACAATCTCTAGAGTTGATTCAGAATGCTGCCTGTAACAGTATAAGGGTGGGCAAGGAGGAGGTGGGAACCGGCTGAACAGTAAATGTAAAATTTTATTATATAAAAGAACTTATAATGACAAAACATAAACGGACACTGACACACACATGCAGCACAGCCACGTGCATCTCTCTCTCTCTCTCTCTCTCTCTCGAACTGGCATCTCCGGCACCCTTTATCTCGCTCTCCCTCTGAATCATCACGGCCCAGCCATGCCTTCCTCCTTGCCACCCAGAGGGGAGATGCTGCCCTTCCGGCCTTTCTGTCAGCCGGTGGTCCAACCTGCCTCCTGTGAACCTGGGGGAGAGACGAGGGGAGGCATGAGGAGAGGGAAGGGGTGAACAGAGACACAGAGAGAAAGGGAGAAAGAATTTGCTTGCCGGCTCCCAGACACATTGTCACCCGGTCCTCAACAGCTCCTCCGCCCTTTGGCGGACGCCAGCTCGCTCCTCCCCTGGTGGATGGCAGCGAGTCCTTCGGCCCCTGGTGGATGGAACCACTCCTCCCCTTCTTCGGCAGATGGCAGCAGTTCCTCCGGCTCTCGGCAGCTGGCAGTGACCTCTCCGTCTCAGGCTGACGGCTGCGGCTGCTCCTTTGGGTGGATGGCAGCGGGGAGGACTCCACGGCAGCGAATCCCTCCTTCCTCCCGGGTTTTGGCACCACTGAAACAGTATAAGGACAGGCAAGGAAGAGGCGGGAACTGGCTGAACAGTAAGCGTAAAGTTTAATTAAATAAATTAACTTAAAACACAGACACACATGCAGCGCAGCCACGGGCATCTCTCTCTCTCTTGAACTGGTTCCTCCGGCTCCCCTTTATCTGCTCTCCCACTGATCAGCTGATTCAGAGCACGGCCATCCTTTTCACAGTGGCAAAAAAAAACAAAACAAAAAAAACATCCAGTGAGGAGCAGTTCTGTGGACGGAAATGCCTCGTTGTTGAGAGAGCTCAATAGCGAATGACCAGACTGGTTCCAGTTGACAGAAAGGCTACAGTATTCAGATAACAACTCTGTACAATTGTGGTGAGCAGAACAGCATCTCAGAATGCACAACACATCGAACCTTGAGGTGGATGGCTACAACAGAAGAAGACCCCATTGGGCACTTTATTAGGACCATATTGTTCCTAATAAAGTGCTCAGTGAGTGTACATCATGCTCACAGGATGAGTAAACATGTAAGCGGTCACATTTGTGACCAGTGGGAAAACACAGAGCCTCGTTTTTGAATAGGTGACTGACTCATTGTCTCCCATTATAAAATTGTAAATTTCAAAGTATTGTTATGATAAATGAAGCAAAGTAAAATGAAAAAGAATTATGTATTTATTCTTGTTTTATTAATTAATTTACCCCCACAATTGCCTTTAAGTAATAATAATAATAATAACAATAATTTGTGACAGTTTTATTTGCAGTGTTTTTTTTTCATTTCTACTGAAATTGCAATATTTGACTGCGTAGTTTCCCACAGGCTACAATGTGACATGAATAAATCGCACACTTTCACTACTTTTATTTTATTTAGAAAATGCATACAGTTTGTTTCATTGGGCTATTCATGTTGTAAATTACAAGCACAAAACATTTGGGATTAAATGAGTTTTATGCTTAATCATGAATTCTTATAACAGGAACTTTTTAATGTTGTAGAGATTATGACATAAATTGGACTGATATCTGATAAGAAAAAAACGAATTAAGGATGCCTGACCACAAAAAGGATACATGATAAACTCTACAGGATGCTGAATTAATGAACAACAATTGTGGAAGGTGTAAACTTCTCCAGGTTGTTGGTTTACTTGAGCATATGCTGAAGAGTGAGGAATGACACGTCAAAAAGCATAACCAAATGACAGAGTGAGGAACTCAGGGGGAGGTTAAAAGGGGAACCGCTGAGTACAGTAGACATTGGAGGACAATGTGAGGATGCCTGAACATGTCCAAGCCACTGCATTTGTGATAGATGTGAAGTGATTTTATTGTATACTATAGAATTGATTTAATAGTACTCATGTTAATTCAGATTTCTATCTAACTAGATTTACATTATATATGAAATATATGACATCCATTTACGCCTTAAAGGAAAGCAGGTTTAAACAGACTAAGAATGAGACAAAATGTTCCAACTGATGCTGAATGGTTATTTAGATGACAGTACTCTAAGCCCACAGAACAGGTGCAATTATAAAATACTCAGACATAAGCTGTGATAGCTTGCCAATGACAACAACACAAAACTTGCCCTCATTGTGCAAAGTCTCTCAGCATGTTTCTGTAGTCACATTCTGCTACCAACAGATGGCAGTATAGTACTATCATGGATAGTAAATCTTGGAATTCTTTATGCAATCTAGTCTATTCTTTATGTTTAACATTTGTCTTACCTGAAAAGTGTATGTAGTAACAATGTGCATCATCTCTTGAGCTGTTTTTGTTTGGTCTATTAAACAAATTTGTACCCAGGTCCCCTAGCACTCTAAATGAAAATATTACCAGTAGACTTGCAAATAAGCCTATAAATGTATCCTAACTCCATAATGTACAAAATGTACATTTAAAATTAGATTTATACCTTCTACTACTACTAAACAATAACAAAAATAAGGGATATGAAGTTACTTTAGGACAAAGCACACAAACAAGCATTTTGCATCTAGGTGTTGCTAGACAGTTTTAGCATACTGCTAGCATGTTACTAGCATGATTTAGCACTTAGCTAGGCTTTGCAAGCATGTTTTAGCATGTCATTAACATGTCTCTAGTATGTTGCTAACCTAAAAGAAAAAAAACCAAACAGACATACTACTACTGTTTGGATGAGGAGCTCAAAGCAACAAGGGTGTAATTGTGATCAATGACCAGAAGTAGTATTGGAGGATAAGGATTTCAATATTGTTATAACTTGTTTCACCAGGAGATGGCATCAATCAACCAAGGGATATGGGACAGCAGCAAAAATGACATTTTGTTAAACTGGACATGATTCAAGCACAGGCATCAAGATCTTGCTGCGGAGCATATGCATCAACACATTACAGGTAGAAGTAGGTGAAAAGCCTCTTTATATTTGAAGACAGCAACTGATGGCTGTGTACTGGAAAAACCTAAAATGTCAGAATGTGTCACATCCAACCCTGAAGATATTAGAGAAATGTTGGGAAGGGGGATAAATAAGTATAATAATTTTGGGTTGATAATTGTAGGGATGGTAAATTAAATGGGTCTAAATACATAAAAGTATGCACCAAGAGTGATACTGCCGCCAATTCCTTTGTGGATTCTTCTGGAACCAGTAGTGGATCTAACGTTATTGGAGACCAGACAAAAATAGGGTAAAGATGAACAGGAAGTAACAAGAGTAAATGAGTATATTTGTCTTAAATAAGGAAATAATATTAATATATTCACAGATCCTTCAAAAAATCAAAATGGAGGACGAGTAGGAGTTGTAGTTACTATTCCAAAATTAAAGATCTCAAAGAAGAAAAGAATAACTGACCAGGTATTGGTATATACAGGAGAACTGATGGTTATTCTGTTAGCAGTACAATGGATAAAAGATTAAAAAATACAACATGCGATTACATGCTCAGACGCATGCTCCGCATTAGCAAGTCTTAATATACAACATTCAGACACAAGGCAAGATAAAATATTGGACATTCTTCAAAACTTATAAATCTTTCAAAAATTGGAAAAGGGTTACAGTTCATGTGGGTACCAGCTCATGTTGGAGTTAAAGGAAATAGATTAGCAAAGCCAGCTATGGAAGAAGAGGCGGTAGAAACTGAAATATCACATTGTAGGTCAGAAATCAAATCAATAATAAAACAAAAGATGATACAGAAATGACAACAGTATTGGAATAATTAAATTAAAGGAAGACATTTATATGCAATACAAGCAAAAGTTGGGAAGGGTAGAAACAGTGGAAGAAAAAGGAGGGAAGAGAATATAATATCAAGACTAATGCTAGGGCATACAGGTCTAAATAAAACATTGCAGTTAATATCCAAACATCCAACAGGGCTGTGCGAATGGTGTGGACAGAATGCAACAGTAGAACATGTGATTATTCACTGTAGGGTTTATGAAGAAGAAAGATACATGTTATTGGAGGAGATGAGGAGGATATGAGAATAAGGATTAACACTGAAGAATATATGAAATCCAGAAATAGGAATGGATACAATTACTGCAATATTGAGATTCCTGGAAAATACGGGTCTAATCAGTAGAATATAAGATATAAATGAATATAATATAATATCCATCCATCCATCATCAACCGCATATCCTGTGTACAGGGTCGCGGGGGGCTGGAGCCTATCCCAGCTAACATTGGGCGAAAGGCGGGGTTTCACCCTGGACAGGTTGCCAGTTCATCGCAGGGCCACACATAGACAGACACACACACACTCACATCCACACCTAGGGCAATTTTTTGGAGACCAATTAACCTAGCT
Source organism: Moxostoma hubbsi (assembly GCA_032164185.1). Lineage (NCBI taxonomy): Eukaryota > Metazoa > Chordata > Actinopteri > Cypriniformes > Catostomidae > Moxostoma > Moxostoma hubbsi. Next base: position 41,898,647 of record JAVLUX010000003.1, read on the forward strand.
TGCATGTCTTTGGATGGTGGGAGGAAGCCGGAGCACCCGGAGAGAACCCACGCAGACACGGGGAGAACATGCAAACTCCACACAGAAAGGCCGGGGCAAACGACCTTCTTGCTGTGAGGTGACAGTGCTAACCGCTGCACCACCATGCCGCCCGTATAATATAATATATATTATATAATTATATTATATATACGTTTATAGGAAATGTAGGATGGTTAAAAGGTGTGTTTTATATAATTAACAATTTATTGGTGTGCTTCTTCCTCCTCTCAACTGTGCGGAGCTGGGAGTAAAGCCAGAGGAGCTGAACACGCAGAACTTTTGGATTTGATATAGTCAGGGAAGTTTAGACCCCATAAAGTGGCATAGTGGTTAAAGCTTACAAGAAGGTTTCTGGTTTGACCTCTGCATGTTTGGTCACCATTACGGCCTTCAGCATCACTTCTCTTAGGGAGAAGGGAGAAAGTGCTTGAAGCAATGCACACGTCATACATAGTGCCCACTGTGCAAGCCTCTGGAGACAGTGTTATGATCTGGGGTTGCTTCAATTGGTCAGCACTAGGGTCAGCAACATTAATCGGCATTAAAATGAAGTCGGCTGACTGCCTGAATGTACTGAATGATCAGGTCATCCCATCAATTGATTTGTTTCTTCCCTGACGGCACTGGCATATTCCAGGACAACAGTGCCAAGATTCATTGGGCTCAAATAATTTTCACATGTCCTGGGGGAGAGACAAGGGTAAGTGGTTCAGGGAAGTGGTTCGAATCTCCTGTCATCAATAAAAGATCTTGGCTTAAAATTAATGCATTAAGGCAGTACAATGAATTATTAGAGTCTGTTACTTTTTTGGCCAGTGTGAACATGTTTACATGACACATAATAACTAGATTGAAAGGTTTGTGGACAAGGTTTGCTAGCAATAGTTAGCATGTTGCTAGCATGAGACCGAATGTGTTTCTCAATATACGTTCTTGTCTGTAATTGTGTTCTTGTGGACTTGTTAAATGTCATCAGTCACAGCTCAAGTACTGTTCCAATTCAAGGTTCGCATCTAGCCAAGTACAGTCCAAATCCCTGGATGTTTTCTTGCTCTGCCCATTTTATCGAGGATGCATTGAAAGGTGACTTGTGTGGACTTGGGACAGCCAAGTATCCCAGAATGCATTTCGCACCAACCAGTGGCAGTGGCGGAGGAGAGAGCGCACAACAGTAAATTAAAATTTTCGAAATACTACAGTTGTTGTGTGATGTAATGTAGTTTTTTGTTTAGGTGAGAATTTAATTGTTTAAACTTTAAATCTGTGGTCAATTTATGAAGATAATGCCTATTTGAAAATTTGCTCTGTTATCAGAGATGTGAGGTCCAGGCGATCACTGGGCATTCAGTGCTCATGTACCCCGCCGAGAACAGCCTTATCTTGGTAAGACCTTATGAAATTTGCCAATGGCTTTCATGTCTCTGTAGTGGTTAAACATGAGATATAATTAGTTTTGGGTATATCTAACAGGAAATCTTTAATCTTTGTGAATTGTTTGCTTGTCTTTATTTCCTATTGTACAAACTTGTTATACTTTTATAATGCTATTATTGTGCATTAGAACTAACATTTAAGCAATATTCTTTAACCAAGAAAACTGAGGAAACCCGAGCCCTCATTGAATGGTGGGGGGGCCAATGAGAGCCTTTTCACCTGCAGGTGCAATTCCTCAAAAAGTGGATGGGAGTGAGTACTGATTATTACAGTGCATTGCCTGTGTGTCTGGGGAAGGGTTGGATAATGATTCCAAAAGTAAATCCATCCATAAAGATTAATATCTTATTGAAGTGGCAGTGTGTCACTCTTTATGTTTTTGTTTTGCCCAGGTACTTTGTTTCCACTTCTGGCCTGGCAATAACTGCCAAACTAGGGATGGATCGGTAACATCTCCGATACTGAAACTTTTAGACGGATGGTGTATTGGTCCGACGAGCCCGATTCAAATCCAATACTGTGTGTTAGTCATGTTCGTTAATGTCAAGCTCCAAAAATGGCATAAAAGAACCATAAATACGCCATTAAAGCAGTTCATATGACTTTAAGTAAAAATGACATTTTATTCAAAGTCACTTAAAAACACGGTGGTGTCCGAATCGGATCAGAAGAGAAAAATTGGTATCGGTGCATCCTTATGCCAAACAGGCCATAAAGAAATGGAACAATTTTAAAGACAAATACAAGGTAATCTGCCTGTTTCTCTGCTTTGCATAATACACTGAGAGAGCCTTCCTGAGAGTCCTGTTAAAGACTACCAGGCCATATATGAATCCTAACACAGATCCAGTGGCCCTTGAACTTAAGTGTACTTTGGGATTGTGAATACATTCAAACACTCAGTTTCACAGTGTAGTAATGAATACTCTATTTTCAGGACCTTAGGGACCCACCCACAGGTAAAGGAGTAGAGGCCGGTAGTGTGTCTGTCTGTCTGTCTGTCTGTCTGTCTGTCTGTCTGTCTGTCTGTCTGTCTATCTATCTATCTATCTATCTATCTATCTATCTATCTATCTATCTATCTATCTATCTATCTATCTTTTAAATATTGTCAAACTTCTAGTGAACATGACTACATCTGGAGAGGTTTATGGTCTAGATTTAGTCATGTTCACCCAGACATTTAGGCAGTTCTTCAGGAGAAGAAAGCTGGGCAGCAAGTTGTCCTCGGACACCATACCTGACAGGTCCCTCTCATCCACTTCTGCGTTGCCTCGGTCTTCCTTGCTGTCATCTGGGCCCAGGCCTTCCTCCTCCTCTCCAGGATATCACCTGCTGCCACACTAATGTTGTGGAGGATGCAACAGGCAACAATCACCTTCAGGGCAAACAGAGGCCTGATCTCCAGGGCCCTCAAGAAGATGGATCGCCAGCGCATTTTCAACATCCCAAAGGTGTGCTCAATAATGTTCCTTACCCTTGCATGGTGCCTGTTGTACCGGGCTTCAACTTGGCCTGTTAATCAAAACTCATGTAGAAAATGTATGGTGTATTACACAGTCACCAATGTAACAATTTGTTGTTATGTATGCCTCTTGTGTGTGTGTGTGTGTGTGTGTGTGTGTGTGTGTGTATGTGTGTGTTTAATGAGACAAAAAAAAGTGTGTCCTTACTTGCTACAGGCTGGTGGTTTGGTGTCTTAATAGCAACAGGACGCTGCAGGCATGGGTATCCATTTCCTAATAGAAAGTACCCAGCTGAGCCTGTTGGTGCATGGCGATCTGCATAGGACAAGCGCATCATGTACAGATCCTGGATTGCCAATGTACACATCTGTAAATGTGTACAAAGCCAGCCCCCACCTCCTCCATCTCCTCTGGTTTGGGGAAATGAATTGCTCTGTGGAGGATGGTCATCATTTCCTCCACAACGCTGTGGACGGTCCTGCAAACTGTTGCTAGTGGCTTGTGAAAGTTGTCTGCAGTAACCCTGTGGAGGCTCTATAGGCAAGCCAATATACCTTGACCAGCACTTCAATTTCATGGCTCCATCCATGGTATTTTTGCTGGGGCAGCCTCTGAACTGCTGTTCCTGGAGAGCCTGAAGGCTGTTTTCAAGTCAGCTCCAGAAAATAACTTGGTGAAGATCGTTATTCATCTGTGTATACCTCTGTTAAAAAAAAATCTCTTTTTAGAATGTTTTTACATTGTTTATTAATTGTTGTCATATTATGTATTTGTTGCTTATTTATGTTTTTTAACTATTTAATATTTATTCAACTGTATTCTAAATATATTATCTGATATGAATGGCTGAAGTCTACCAGAATTAAATTTCCCTCTAACATCTGACCTGTTTGGTCAGGTACTTCCTTATGCTTGAGAAGGATTCTATTTCTTTCATTGCTTAATAGGCAGCATTAGAGCACACCAGTCTTCCCAGGTTCTGAGTCAAAAAGTTACTGTAGCCTTCATGATTACTGTGTCATAGACATGAAATGTCCTGTTTGTGTTGAAGTCTGTCCTGGTTTATGACTAATGATGTTTGTGACATAGATGAGGTACAGGTACTTCTTGCATTAATGTATAGTGATGTTTGTGCACCTAAATGTACAAAGCCTGTCAGACTGAGTATCAACCTCTTGATGTTTGAGGACCAAGAAGACAAATGGCAGGTACTGTATGTATGTGGAATGTTGGCTAATCCATTTCAATATCATTAACTGTGAAACCTCCCCTGTACTTACCAGATTATAAATCGAATGTAGTCTAATTCAACAGCCCTGCAATATATGTTAACATTGTAAACTTGCTGAGATTAAGTATTTATGTCATCTGTTTTTGAGAGGGGGTTTGCCCATTCCATTTATATGAATGAGGATAGACTAAATATTAAAAACAGTCTCAGTATAACCCAGTACAATTAAATAGCACCAGAAGCTGACACAAGGAGGCTGCTTTCTGTCCTGAGTTATACAAGCCAACAATGATGTCTCTACGCTCTAACCCTGTCGTCACCGTTATGACACTTACTCTCTGCCGGCTCGTGATATGCCGAGCCGCTGGAGAAAGTCGTCACCTCACAGGCCCCAGACCAGGAAAGGCATGTGTGCAGCCACCTGCTCCCCCCTTTGTTGCACTGCCCAACCTTTATTGAGCCCCCGACCACGACGAGGACACGCGTTTATACAGTCTGTTTAGACACACAAAATTGTGTTCATTTTTTATGTAAAAGAAATTACTCGCTGACAACTGACAGCATACAGGAACTTTATGTTGTAGTTACATGCAGACTGTAATTTAAGTGGGAAGGTTTTGTTAAATATTTGTAAAATAATTTTTTCACCACACACCAGCTATTGGTGGAGAGGAGAGAGAAGAGTTATAGAGCCAATTAATGGGGATTAATAGGAGGCCGTTATTAAGAAGGGGGGAATTTGGCCAGAAAACCGCTATTTTTATGTTTTTTTAATGGTCTATGACCATAGAGAGTCATATACATCAGTTTAACATCTCATCCGAAGGACAGTGCCTTTTTACATTATAGTGCCCCTGTCACTGTACTGGGGCATTGGGACCCACACAGACCACAGGGTGAGCACCCCGTGCTGGCCTCCCTAATACCTTTTCCAGCAGTAGATTTAGATTTCCCTAGGAAGTCTCAAGCCACCATAGCCATGGACTGCTCTCAATGCTACCATCAGGCAGGCCATTTCGCAGCATCAGGACCTGCACTAGCCGACTTCATGACAGCTTCTTCCCCCAAGTGATCAGACTTTCTCTCACGATCAATATACATCAGCACTGCACTTTATTAATCTCATACTGGACTGTCAAAAGTTATATTTTCTCTTAACAACACACTAGCAACTGACAGCTGAATGTCAACATAACTGACATTGTATATTATTAGGTATATATTGTGTTGTGTAAATCAGATGTTTATTGCAATTGTCAAACTGCTATGTTGCTTGGAACTGCACTCAAGACTTTCACCCACTGCTGCACTTGTGTACATGGTTGAGTGACAATAAAGGGATTTGATTTGTGGTCTCCCATCCAGGTACTAACCAGGCTCAACACTGCCTAGCTTCAGTGGCCAACCAGTATTGAGCTACAAGGTGATATGGCTGCTGGCAAAAAAAAAATATCATAGGTTGCTTAACAAATGTGAAATAAAGCTGTCATGTGAACACTAAAGATGTTTCATCAAGTAATCCTGATTCAATTATTTATTAAAAAAATTAAACATGCAGAGAGCCCATACACCACTGTTTGCAAAATAGTGGATTTTACAGGTAAATAGGAATATTCCAACAGGCCATCATTCAGGTGAACTTCCTCAGAGCATGTTGTTTTGAAATACTTTACACGTTTAATCATTCAATGTAATTATTTGTTCTAAAGATCTAGATGAGTATGATGGGGGGTTTTCTTTCTTTCTTTCTTTGTTTCTAATGGTTCTCAGGATCACTAAACAGTTTTAAAAGGGAGACTCATTATGTCTCACGTCAACAGAACTGTTTATCACCTAAAATCTACCGATAAAAAGAAAAGCATGTACCCAACTAACCAGCTCTGTCACTGTGGAGACATGGTCAGATTCTAATCTCTAGGTATTGTCTGTGTACGTGTGCATGTGTTTGTGTGCATGTGCACTCGTGTTTTTGGTCACCGCCGGATTTATAAAGTCACACTCCAATTCTCACCGGCACTCAGTCCTCATCTTCATTTCCAGAGTCTCTCCATCTCTCTCTTCTGCAACGGTAAGGGCAGCATAGAACTATAGTGATAGCCCCTGTCCTTAGGTAATAACATTCGCTTTAACTTAAACGCATGTTTTAGTAATGTCCTAAATATTAATCTATGTTGTATTTCAGACTACAAGTCATCATGGCATCTAAGATGGTTATTCAGCAGCCTAGGCCCCTCGTTTTGGCTCCTGGTTCTGACCAATGGTCCTCAAGCATCTGTGAATGTGACAACGTCAATGACTGTGAGGGCCTTTCAACTGTCTTCATAGAATCTTATTGAGGAATGTCAGCTTGTCATCTTTCAAAACCCTAGCTGAATTATAAAGACTGGCTATCTGAATCTTGAATATGTTGCTTTTCCTCTATTTCTCAAAATGACTGATTGTCCCATCTTGTTGGTCTGCAGGTTGCTTTGCATGCTGGTGTTTACCATGTTTCGCCTGCATCACATCCAGAGATCACGGAGAGTGTCTTTGCTTGCCTTTGTTGGACAGTTGTGGTTTCCTCCCACCCATCACTTTGGCGATGAGAGTGTCTGTCCGACGCACCTATGGCATCGAGGTAAACTTGAGCTACAGACACTAATAGTGTGAAACTGTTTAAGTAATTTGTAAATGCCAGAATAGCATTAAAATGTAGATTTGACTTCAAAGCCGATAAGACAGTTGGTGTAAAATATTATTTGATGCTGGACACATAGCTAGACATGCATAACTAAACTGAAATGAGAAGTTAATTTTATGTTTGTCTGCAAGGTGTGTCAGATCCTGATCCTGGATCTAATTTAATATTTTAATCTTCCTTTCTTTAACAGGACTCAATTTGTAATGACTGTGTGTATGCTTGCTGCTGTGGGCCGTGCTCCTGGTGCCAGATAAGACGTGAGTTGAAAGCTCGTAACCATCCCGTCACTCTCATCAACAACCGAGCAAAATAAAGAGTTTCATCATCATTATCATCATCATATTAGCCACCATTTTCTAACCTCAACTCTGAAATAAGCTTTAAGAGTGTCAGAGACGTGTAATGCTCTGTAAAGTCTGTTTGGAATTCAGTTCTGACCCAGGGAGTGGTGTGGAATTCAATACTTGTCAACTGTCTACGGAGGCATGAAGACTGAAATCTCTCCTCTAAATCAATACAGAAGTCTTTATGGCAACAACCATATTATTCTTTTATAACTAAGACTTACAGCACAATGACATTTTGCATCAGTTTAGAGATTATGGCACTGTATTGTAAGATACTGTTTTTGTTTTTCAAACCTGCTACTTTTAGTTGTTGTTTTTAATGTTATCAATTTATTTTAATACATTATAATGTCATTACACATATGTTTGAATAAAAGAATTGTAATAAAATTGCACTCAAAATTGATTTTTTTTTTGTGTGCAAATTTTTCATTAATGAACCACCACCCTCCACTTAGGTCTACAACATATGACAGACAAACAGACAGACAGACAGACAGATAGACAGACAGACAGACAGAAAGAATATATGTAAAGCAATAAAAAATGTGGTTAGATTTACGATGACTGCAAAAAGTATGTTTAAAGGAATTTTCGGTGTTCAAATCAAGTCAAGCTCAATCGACAGCAGTTGCGGGATGAAGTTAATTACCACAAAAAAATGTTTGACTTGCCCCTCCGTTTCTTTTAAAAAAGCAATAATTTAAGTTACTGTGAGTCACTTACAGTACAATGGAAGTTTTTGGAGGGTATAAAGGTGGAAATGTGAATCTCGTAATTATATAAGAGCACTTACATCAATTCTTCTGTTAAAACTCATGTATTATTTGAGCTGTAAAGTTGTTTATATTGTTATTTTTACAGTTGATTTAGGGTTTGTTGATATTACATCCACATTAAAGAAGTGGTAAAATTGGCTATAACTTTACACAGAAAAGGTTGGTAAGTGATTATATCACACTAAAATCATGTTAACATGCATATTGGTTACGTATTAAGGCTATACTTTTTAAACAATTAATATTTTGACGTTTACAGATTGGCCCCATTCACTTCCATTGTAATTGCCATTTATGCTTTTTTTTAAGAAAATGAGGGGCAAGTCAAAATACATTTTTGTGGTAATCTACATTATACCACAAAGGCTGTCGATTGATCTTAACATGTAGTGATCCCTGAACATTCCTTTGATAACAGCAATAATCTGATCATGTACATTGATCATACACAACTGATACATATTAATGAAGTAACATACTCTGTGGTTAATATGAGGCAGATAATTAAGTCTGTTCCATTCAAATAATATTGTAGATTACTTATTTGGTTCTCAGAGTTAGTTTGAATCTAAAGTTAGAAAAACAGTGATCAGTGTCAAGTGGGTAAAATAGGTTTATGGATTACTTGAGCTTTGAATGACCACTTTAAAAACACATGCCATAAAGTATACGTCATAGATTTTGCAGCCACAAATAAAAGTTGTTAACCATATCAGATTTGTTTCAGTCAAAAGAATAATGAGGAAATGGTGTATTTTTTACACCACAGAGTTTTTAATTTTTAGTAAAATTGAACAGGAAGCAGTATAAATGCACTCCAAATGCACACTATACTTTCATGTACACACAAAGTATATACGCAGGTAAAACCTGAGATGTGGTGTACTGCCAGTTAATGATATCTACAGTAGCTCAGAACATCAAGAATTATCAAACTATTTCATAAAATGTTCTAGATGACTACTATGAATAAATCAATTTTGCTGATGATATGATTATTTTTTGAATGACCAGTTTCACAACTCCCAAAATCAAATCCCTGCATCAGAATAGAGACAATTACAATATATTACGGCATCAATCTCATCTGTGTACAAATTCTGGGTACTTTTTCTTAATTACAGCAAAAAATAAATACAAAAGGAATTGCAACACTTTAGTTGCAGCTACTCTGTCACAGAAAAAAAAACAAAACAATTGTCGTTTGGTATTTCATGTCAATTTTTCAAAATCTGTTGATCTGGCATACTTCTCATAACTGACATTATTACCATGCTACAGTCTGATGGGAACAGACCTAGAAAGCAGTTTTTTTGATAAGCATCCTTCACTATGTGCATAAGTGTGCACGTTTCTGAGTTTGAATCTACGTCTAGACATTCCCGCTGCCACCCTCATCCTTAAAATAAAATGAAAGCATCATCCACTCAAGGTGTCAGTCACTTGCTGAATGCATCTCTGTCCCAGGTAAGGCAAAATGCTCTATAGAAATAGAAAAATCATATATTAAAATAAGGTGTTTATAGAGATTAAAATGTAAATTTAGAGGCTGAAGTTCATTAAAGGTGAAAGCATATTATCAAATTAAATACATTTACTTAAATGTTTTTTTTTTTTTTTAAATTCTCACACTGCCTGACTATTGCTTTCTTTTTTATTGTTAGAGTAATGTGGAAGTGACATGATGTACTGACAATTAACAACCATTTTTTTTCAGCATTTATTAATTGGTTAATGTTGATTTATAAATTCACTATTATTCATTGTTAGTTTATGTTAGTTCACAATGCATTCACTAATGTTAATGTATACAAAAGTATACAAGATTTCATTGTTAGCTCATGTGAACTATTGTGTAAACTTATTGGTAACACTTTACAATAAGGTTGTTAACATTATAATTAAAGCATCAGGTATCATAAACTAACAATTAACAATATTTTTAAACAGCATTTATTGATCTTGGTTAATGTTAATTTATAAAAATACAATTGTTCATTGTTAGTTCATGTTAGTTCATGGTGCAATAACTAATGTTAACATATAGAACTTTGAATATTAACAATTTATTATTATACTTAGAAATGAACAATAATCAAGATTATTAATAATGAATAATAATAATATATGATATAATAATAAATTAGGAAAAAGTATTGTACATTATTAGTTCATGTTAACTACTGAAGTTAACTAATGTTAATGAATACAACATTATTGTAAAGTGTCAACAACTAATTTTAATGTATACAACCTTGTTGTAAAGTACAGTTTTGCTTCAGAATTATAATCAGATTACATTTTTGATTTTAGAGTAAAACATCAAAGAAATATTCATCATGGCAACCAAGATGGTGATTCAACAGCCCAGGCCACTGGTGGTGGCAGCTGCATCAGACCAGTGGAGCACCAGTATCTGTGAATGTGACAGCGTCAATGAATGTGAGTTGAAGTGTTAAATAAGATCTCACACATGATTAGTGTTAAGAATTGTGTTTGTTAGATTTTAAAGATAGTTCTAGGTAGATGCTTTCCAAAAGGATAGTCGTATTGTTTAACAATAGCTAAGTAATCTGTGGGTTTTCGGTACTTTTACAGGTTGTTTCTCCGTATGTTGTTTCCCCTGCTTTGCCTGCATCACTGCCAGAGACCACGGAGAGTGTCTTTGTCTCCCCCTATTGGACAGTTGTGGAATACTCCCCCCCATCACACTCTCCATGAGGGTGTCCACACGCCGGCGTTATGGCATCACTGTAAGTACAAAAAGATCTCTTACAAAATCTCAGAACTGAAGCATTGATTAGAAAGATTTATCTATCTTTTTCATTTTGCCTTAAGACAAATGTAAAGTTTAAGCTAAATCAATCAGCCTATAGGCTACTATTAGAGGCTAAAGACTCTCACATTATAGAAAAATACTCAAAGGTGCAATCAGTAGCTTTTGTCTTTGTATTATCTTAGACTTACACTGACACCTAGCGGCTTGGATGCAGCATAATTTAAAAATCAATAGTTTTCAGTTTCAGATGCCATTGTAGAAATTTAGAATTCACAGTCAACCATGATTACTTAAATTAATGCATGAAAGTGTCGAAAAACAGGAGGGTTACTAAGATTAAGTATTAGTATTCGACTGGTCATGTGATATAAGGCTACTGATATTGATTGGAGACTTCATTTTAATGTGAGTGGTCATGATTTCCTACATATATTGCAAAATTACAATTCATAAATAATTACTGAGTGCACCTTTAAAGGGATAGTTCACCCAAAAATGAAAAATCTATCATAATTTACTCACCATCATGTCATTCCAAACCCATATGAATTTCTTTCTTATGCAGAGCACAAAAGGAGATGTTTTAACTAATATACAGACCATCTTTTTAATGTAATTGCAGTTGATTGTGACTCACTTTTTTTTTAAGATCATAAAAGTAGTACATGCAGCTTGTGCGTCATATTCAAAATCTTCTGAAGGCATGCAAAATTGTGCATTCATGAGCATTAGGAGAGAAGATTGTTTACATTGGCTCAGTGGTTTAGTGCTAAAACAATGCAAATTCTCCTTCTATCACAGTGCTCATATGAGACAACATGAGGGTGAGTAAGCTATAAAATAATGTTTCTGTGAATTATTCCTTAAAAGCAATATCACACGAGCAAGATTTTATACTGAATATCAGCATGGCTGGATTCAGATATATGCCGGAGGTAACAATGCTATTAAAGTCTCTTGTCAATAATTCACCCTCATGCCATTCCAGATGTATACTGTATGACTTAAAAAGATTCATTGAAGTACTACGTGACCATGAGAACTTAGGGGGGAAAAATCCCAAAATTAAAAGATGAATAAATATACTATATTAACACACCACATCACAGTGACTGCTCGAATCACTGCCTGTCTGGCAGACATCTCGGCCTCGATGAAGGAACACTACCTGCAACTCAACCCAGCCCATACCGAACTCCTTGTTTTTCCAGCCAGCCCTGCTGTTGAACACAACATCACCGTGCAGCTGGGTTCAACTACAGTATCGCCTTCCAAAACGGTCAGAAATCTAGGGGTAACCATCGATAACAAGCTAAATTTCACAGACCACATCTCAAAGACTGCAAGATCATGTAGATTTATGCTGTACAATATCAGAAAAATAAGACCCTTCCTCTCTGAACATGCCACACAACTGCTTGTTCAGTCACTTGTGATAACTAGACTGGACTACTGTAACGCTCTCATTGCAGGCCTTCCTGCATGTGCTATTAGACCTCTGCAAATTATCCAGAATGCAGCAGCACGTCTGGTCTTTAATTAACCAAAGAGAGTGCATGTTACACCACTCTTTGTCTCTCTCCACTGGCTGCCGGTTGATGCACGTATTCAAGGCTCTGATGCTAGCATACAAAACAGTCACTGAGTCTGCTCCAGCATACCTAAAATAATTTGTGCAGATCTACACTCCTGCCAGAAGCCTGCGGTCGGCTATGGAACGTTTCCTTGTTGTACCGACACAAAGAGGCACCAAAACACTTTCCCGGACTCTCAGTTTCATCATACCACGTTGGTGGAATGACCTACCCAACTCCATTCGTGAAGCTGACTCACTCCCTGTCTTCAAAAAACGACTAAAAACACATCTTTTCCGAGAGCACTTAACCAGTCACTAAAAAAAAAATCTGTTTTGAATGCTATTCTAATGCTTGTAAAACTTTGTATTATGGCACTTTCGTACAAATGTCTCCTTAAGATGATTCGCTTATGTTTTCCTCTTTTGTAAGTCGCTTTGGATAAAAGCGTCTGCCAAATGAATAAATATAAATGTAAATGTAACACTAGCAGGTAACAGCACTCTTGTTTTATTGCTTTTATACAATTATCCAAGAAATAAGAAATATTTAATAAGTGTAATAACGTAAGATTTAGACACAATTTATTAAGTTAGTTTGTATATTTTTCTATGCCAAGGTAAAACGTTTCAAAAGAAGCTGAACAATCAAGCACTGTGTATCACAAATTACAAGCAAAGTGCAGATGGACAGCCTGTCTGGACTGCCAGAGGGATAGAAACACTGAAGTGTCCTGGTTCTGTTATACTAAATATCAGCACTCTTGGAATGCTGCTTGGCCAATCAATTAGATGACTGGAACTAACTGTTGTATTAATTTTACTGAGGAAAAAATAATTAAAGGTATTTGCAAGCCAAGGATCTTAAAAAAAATGCAGCTAAGCACTGGCCATTACATTTGACCCTTTCTCTTTTCTTCCTGCAGGACAGTATCTGCAATGACTGTGTGTATGCTTACTTCTGTGGACCGTGTTCCTGGTGCCAGATCAGACGAGAGATGAAGGCAAGACTCCATCCTGTCACTCTGATCAACAACAGGGCAACTTAAATATCAACATCATCACCACATTTTGTCCTCATTGCCTTCTCCATCACCCTTGCCCTTATTCAGATCAAATTCGTGTCAGTGAAAAACAAAGACTTGCATGTCTAATCTGAGGTTCTGATCTCCTCTTGCTCCCACACCACTGGTCTGAGATCAGCCTTTGACATACCATTGTTGGAATGTGTTCTACACACTGTATTGTTGGTGTACAGCTCTGATCCAAGGAATGGTATGGAGTGAAGAATACAATCCTACTTACATATAAAGACTGGATCCTCCTAATAAATATGCAAGTCTGTAATTTTTAAGTGTAGTGTGTCACAACAAATTTATTAGTTGTACTTTCATTTACCATTTTTTATTACAGATTTTTGTACCTGGATGCTTTTATTTTAAAAGACAGGCTTTTTTTTAGATTTCATACTCTGTTCCATCTTTATGGAAATATCAGCTTCACCGCATTTTCACTGTAGTTGATTGGTTGCTATATTGAGGCACTGGACTGTGACACTCTAGGTTTGATATTTGAAAATATGTCTTTGTGTGTTTGTTTGTGCAGATATTTGAATGAAATTATACCTTAGAGGACAAACTAACACGTTAGGAGCACTTAATAAAGATGAGCGTTTGCCTTTCATGTAAGATTTATCCTTCATCTGAAATGATTACATGACAAAAAACAAATAAACATATCATATTTAAAAAAGCACTCTTCATTTCATACAGTATAAAATCAATCTTTTCAATTTTAGGAAAAACGTGACTCTATCTACAATTCTGCACAATTGGAATTATGTTGCCACAGGTAAAATTCTCTTTAGTTCCCAGGTGAAATGATCACAACTTTTCTTCATATAAGATGTGGCTTTATAGTAATTGGCTCAGAAAGTTGCCTTATTTTCTCTAGATAATTGTCTATCTACTTGAATATATAATTTTTTTCAACCCAGTATTATAATCAGCTCAAAATAATTATTTATACTTGTAATAATTTGTATGAATTAACCAGATGGCAAATTCGGTATCATACAAATCAGTCAATTAACAATTTAAAATCTATGCAATTCACCACCAGTTTACATTCCATAAGTTTTTTTCATAAGCCTGACCCCTGAATTTTTACTTTAATCTAAAAATATTATGAGTTTAATCTCATACTGCAATGACTATATTCTTGAAACTTTATGATTTTTTATGACATTTTATCAGACGTTGTCATAAATTCTTGTCTATTATATTATTGTCTTTTTAAAGTATTGAAATGGCACTTCATGTAGGTAAAACTGTACAGACTTTATGTATATTGTTTGTAATGTAAGAATATTACCACAGCATTTTTAATCCTTGTGTTGTGTTCTTTTGTGTTACCGGTCAAAAATGACCGGCCCAATAAGATTGTTAATACATATCTCATATTACATATATTATCCCAAGTAATTGGATTTGATGTTTCTGTCAACTTCTATTGATAGATTAAAGATAGATAAATTATAATAATTATACAAATTATTGATAGAAGAATTCATTGAACAGAACATATATCATATCGTAGGGCAGTGGTGGCTCAGCGGTTAAGGCTCTGGATTACTGACCAGAAGGTTGGGGGTTCAAGCCCCAGCACCGCCAAGACACCACTGTGTGGCCCTTGATCCTATCTGCTCCAGGGGCGCCGAATCATGGCTGACCCTGCACTCTGACCCCAGCATAGCTGGGATATGTGAAAAATAAATAACTAAATATGCAGAAATGTATGTATAATGTGTGGCAATTAAAAAAAAAATAAAATAAATCAGGCTAGTGGGGGTACTCCTGCAGAAAAAATAAATATAATAAGAACAAGTATGTAACAAATTAATTACTACTTGCTTGATCTAAACAAAATTGGTGTCATTTTAACTGATCCTACCAATTTTTAAATAATGGTTTTTAATTAGCTGACAAATTAGAACTGTTTTGTTTTCATTATTTGCATATTTGTTATAACAGCATCTTCATTCAAAAGATGAGATGTGTTATATATCATTGGAAAAGTCTCAGTTAGTAAATGCAATGAGCAAATTTGTTTCACTCAGAGGCCAAACTGCAGTGTGTATTAGGGTATGATATTCCAACTGACATACAAATACAGTGTAATAAACAGTCTTTTTGTCACACTTTTCCTAATTACTTCCTAAAACATACATATAACATGGACAATGACATATCGTAACTTACAGCAGACTATCCCCATTCAAACAGGCCCAAACACAACATAATATGATAAGTAGATCTTGAAATATTCCTCAAAGAGTTTACATGGAAAGACAATGCACAAAAGGGCGCTCAACACACGCTGCGTGTGTATGTATGTCTGTGTGCGCACATGTCCGAGGACTTTGTGCACAAACACACATCCATGTATGTGCTCATCTAAAAGATTTGGGATGCTCCTGAACACTTAATATTTCTGTATTTTGTAGTCTAAACCATTAATTTCCAATGGCCGGTCACTTTAGATCGGGAAAACAACAGATGTAACAAAGTGAAATAAAACCAATACAATTTTATGAAAATTATCTAAAAAAAACCCAAAATGGTGTATTCCGGTTCCCTGTGTAAACAAAGTGTTAGAATTTTATTCCAACTGGATGATGGTTAAAGAACATGTAACACATGCATATGGTAGAAATACCATAGCACTACAGAAATGTTTCTGCCATGGAACAACCATAGTATTAGCATGGTGTAGCATCACAATGGTGTCCAATGTTTCTGTAAACTTTCAGGCCCTAAGGTGAACTAATGGAACTTTTCCACTGCACGTTTTGGTTCCACTCGCCTCAACTGTACTCGCTTTACTTTTCTGAGCTTGCATTTCCACTGCAGTTTAGTGACGCATCAACGTGGGTGAGATTATAGACATATCGTCATAGTTGCACCGCCTCTACTGCCGTGACATCATCATAAACATGATACAAACTGACAAAAACAATAACACAACCTCTAGCTGTTAGCTACTAGCTCATTGTGCTGCAAAAAGCAGTTGTTGCATGGTGATTTTTTTACACAAGTGAAACAGTTAAATTGGCCTGGTTGTTTTAGAAGTAAGCTTCCAGTAGCTGGTCAACTAAATAAAGTGAAGCTTTCAATCAGAGTATAGAGTTAACAACAAAATGTACCATCCTCCATCGTGGCTGTTCATTGTCACATTTAGAATTGGCTCGGCTTGCTTGGAACCTCCACCGAGGTGGCACTAAAAAAAGTATCAGGTACCAGTTACTATCCACAGTGGAAAACCCCCAAAAAGCAAGCAGTCAAGTTGAGTCTAGTTGTACCATGCAGTGGAAAAGCCCCATAATATGCAAAAATATTGGGAACTTGAAATTAAAGTTTCTTCTCACATGCTTTTTTTCCCTTTTTTAATTGTTAAGCCATAATTCAAAGGACATTCCTGTGTGAGAAGAACTAGGTGAGTACATCATAATGGTGCAGCAATTTAAATCCATTCTTTTGCATTTCTTTCCTTAGGTTGTTGTTGTTTTTTTTGTGTGGATTTTCTCCCCCTTTTCTCCCAATTTGGAATGCCCAATTCCCAATAAGTCCTTGTAGTGGCGTAGTGACTCGCCTCAATCTGGGTGGCAGGACGAATATCAGCTGCCTCAGCGTCTGAGACCATCAACCCGCGCATCTTATCACGTTGCTCGTTAAG
The DNA here is from genome assembly GCA_032164185.1 of Moxostoma hubbsi. Lineage (NCBI taxonomy): Eukaryota > Metazoa > Chordata > Actinopteri > Cypriniformes > Catostomidae > Moxostoma > Moxostoma hubbsi. The sequence continues at coordinate 41,915,712 of JAVLUX010000003.1, forward strand.
TGTGTTACCATGGGGAAATAGCGCGTATGGAGGCTTCATGCCCCTCACGGCATCTATGCACAACTGAACATGGTTATTAATGGTCAACCTGCTGCCATAGCCACACTCGATTATGACATCCCAGGTAACAACAGCGGACATTTAGATGATGACTTCATGAGCCTAGCCCACTGTGGGATGGAACATGAAGAAGCTGGTCTTTGAAATTCTCCAAGTGAATTAATTTCAAAGACTGTTGTCGATTTGGAGCAGTACACATTGACAGACCCATCCAAGTTGAGCCGTGCTGAATGTGCAGCTACACACATATTCAGTATACTTATACAGTACTGTAAATTTTTTAATAAGTAACATATATTTGAAAAAAATAAATAATAATAATTAGTAGAAGAAAAGAAGACAAACAATATTTTGCCTATTGCTTAAAAAAATGTATTGTATACTCTATGTGCTACATTAATATTCCAGTGACAGAACATTGCCTACCAATTGTGTCATTCATCTTTGTAAAAATAAATCTCTTAATTGTTGTTGGGTTTTTGTAGTTGTTGTTCCTCTTTTTCTTTTTTCTTTTTGGCTATGTGGCCATGAAGGTGGTACCCACAGAAGATTGAATTTTTTTCAAAATATGATAAATCGTTAGGGTACAATTGTCGGTGAGTTCCAAATATAACATTACTAAGTTTTCCCAAATGCAGAATGTTTTTGTATCAGGTAATATGCACTATTGAAAGTAACTAAGGAAATAGGAAGCTGTGGCTTTGTGATAAAGTCCACGAAGTGAGTCATAGCCTGGATACATAGTTACCAATTACACCTGCTTTTGTTGCTTTTGGCAGCTCGCCTCCTCTTTTAAATCTCTCACAACTGTAAACAAACCCATAAGAATGAACAAGTTTTTTCCCAAGATAAATCATGTATAAGTTGCTTGTATTGTGCTATTATGAGGTGATTTGCAGCTTGTTTGCTTCATGGGCTGCTGTGCTGTCAAATAAATTAGCTGATTTCTGTTTTCTCACTGACCTAAGGAAATAATTTAGCATAAAATGTTAAAGTTGACCTTATGAATGGTGTACTCTGTTGTTTTTATAATTCAATAAAATTTGATTTCTCCCAGCATGCATGACCTTTTAGGAAGTTCAGTTCATCTCATGTAAGTAACAGCACTGTCCTTATATGCACTTTGAAATCAGCAGTAAGTGTTCTAGTCACTGAGCATCACACACTGCAAAGTCAATGCTGTTGGCAGAACAGGTAAGAGCTTCACATCTCTAAACATTTGCATTTCTGCGATTTGCTATTTGTATTCAGACTCTACTAACAGTTAACAATATTTTTGCACTGTCCATAAGTCTGTGTAATGGTGTTGAGTGAGGTGTTGGGTGAACTTAAACCTATGTGCTGCATTAAGTTTGCTTATAATGCTAATACAGCACATATCTTAGTTAAACCCCTTTTGTAGCATATATTATAGGGGAAAAAGTTAAAAAATTGCACACCTGCCTACAGTACTGCAACACACAGCACAACACTCTTCTTGCATACTTCTTATTTTGACAGCATAATACATGTAATACAAAATGGAATTTTGGTCAAATACATTCTATTTTCTTTGTGTAAAACAATATTATTTTCTTGCCCATTTTGAATGGCCATGTTGAGTAGCAGTGTTGCAATTACACACTCATGGGCAATTTCCAAGAACAAATCTCAAATTACGAGCATGTAAAGGCAGCATTATTCTCACTCTGAATATTTCTCTATCTCCGGATCTCTGCAAGGAAAAGAAAACAAGAGTAGAAATTTTCTAGTAACAGTTAATCCAGATCTCAAAAACAGTACTGTATTACTCAGAACTAATGAACTGGGAATTGTATGATCCAAAATACATACATACAGCCAAGTGATTATATTACTTCCAAGCATGTATGAGAAAAATTTTAATTTTTGCATTGCAACAAAAATATTTGATAACAAAAATTATGATAGATGTGGTTGCAGTAATAATTACATTATTTATGCCAACAACAATTTTGATAATTGCAAAAGCGAGTGTAAGACAATAGAATCTAATGTGCAAACTCTGAGTGCTGTTTTGACTTTGCACAAAACAGATTAAAGACCTGTCCATAAAGAAAATGCATTTCCCTCCAAGAATAACTGATCCAGGCTGTTTTCTGGCAAACACAAACAAGTGTGAGCAGAGAGTTGATAGCCCTTCCTAGTCACTTTATGTTGCTGTGCCCCAGTTTTGCGCAACGATTCAGTAAACCAAAATCTTCAAATCGATTCCTATTAAGACTAACAAAGAATCAGTGAGGACATGCAGCATTACTCTCCCTGACTGAGAGCAGATCCAAAACTACAATCAAAACAACCCCTTTAGATCTCATGTTACAGGGAACGTCAACAGGCTTGATGAAGAAACAGACAGCCTTCCCCCGATTTGTCATGTCTTTGAAAATTTGTCTGGAAATGACCATATCTGTGTTGGAAACATTAGCTGACTAAGGAAGAGAAGGAACCTGGACCTTAAGACAATTTTTTAGATAATATCTCAAAATACAAACAGATAATTCCAGTAGCAACAGATTCCTTGTGCAAAACCAAAGATTCATTCAAATTGCTTTAGCTGTATTTTTTTCAGTGTACTCTCAAAAGTAATCCTTGATGCTCACTGATTGGTTAATATTCTGATGGAAAATCTGAATTTACATGTTCAGTTTCATATGAGAAGCCTTAAAACTATTGAGTGTTTTATTTAGGATTTCAAAATGGCAGCGAGATGTTGGTCTGGGTTGTAGTGTCTAAAAAACTGTGCTAAAAATCTGTGCCAGATGATTTAAAAGTAATGTCCTGAGAACAGTTCCATATTCAAACTCTCACTTGCCGTTATAATGTGGAAACTATAAAATGCTGCATTCTCTACCTATCCTGTATTATTTTACGTTATTATAGATTTACATTATGCATATTTATTTAAATGTGTTGAATTTCAGTGCTTCACTCAATTTTGTGATCAAATAAAATTTGTGCTCAAGCTCAGTTCAGTCCATCTTACTCTTTTTGAATTACTTCCTGCTACACAAAAGCTTGCACACATACAGTGAGGCCCACAGAGCAAACAGTGTGATGGTCAGCAGAAATGCCACCACATCTAGGTTGTGGTAAGTGTACCAAGGCAAGATAGCCTCGGAATGAATGTGTGGTGCCCCTGTGTGTCTCATCACATACTCAATCCAGAAAGTGGCACTACTGAGAGGAGGCAATGGTCGATCGTGATGCAGCTCTGAAAGTTTCTGGATGTGTGCCAGATGATTTAAAAGCAATGGCCTGAAAACAGTTCCATATTCAAACTCTATCTTTCATGAATGCTTTCTGTTTCCATTTCCATTTTGGACATACAGTATGTGCAATCAGAACAATGTAAACTGTATATGAGAAATGTCAAAATATGTATTTCAGAAAATCTCTGGCTGGTAAATTGTAAACATCTCTTTATCATCTGCATTTTTTTTTTTTTTAGCTTTCTGAATGATGGGGCTGAGATCAAAACAACTTTCTGCACTAGCATGTCTACTCTTTGTGGTCTGCTCTTGTCATGGTAGAAATATCCTGGTGTTTCCTTTCCTGCTGGAGTTCTGGTAGCCAGTTTTCTCCATCTTCCCATGGTTTACAATGTACGTTGGCTTAATGCAGGGGAAGCACACATGGCCTGTAAAGGACAGAGAACTTCCTACAGTATCTGGTGAGCCTCTTTCATGAGCGATATATCGTTCTGCCCATTTACAGCAAACTTCTTGAGCATCAGTTTCCAACAGGTACAGATATTCTGTCTATGCAGCAATCTGCTGACATTTGGTTGATGAGAGTGGATTTTGTTTTTGACATTCCAGGCCCCACCATGCCTAATGTGGTCAATATGGGTGATTTTCGATGACAACCAGCGCAAACACTTCCTGTGGGACTTAAAGATTTCATGCAAAGCTCTGGGGAGCATGGAGTAGTGATCATGACCTTAGGAGCAATGGTTGGTGCAGTCCTAACAGAATTCATTGAGGTCATTGCTGAGATCCCTCAAAAAGTTGTGTGGAGATTCCACAGGGAGTGACCCTTGTTTTTGGGAAACAACACCTTACTTCTAGAATGGTTTCCTCAGAATTATCTCCTGGGCCATCCAAAGACTTGCATGTTTGTGTCTCATGGAGGAACCAATGGAATCTATGAGGTTATTTTCCACGGAGCCCCTGTCTTTGCTTTGCCACTCCTCTTTGACAAATTTGACAATGTCCTGCGACTGCAGGTTTGAGGTGCTGCTCGAGTCCTTCATGATGCAAAACTTCCGTCACAAGAATTCCAAGAAGCCCTCAAAGTCATCTTTGAGAACTCTTTTTATAGAGACAACATCCAGAAACTTTCAGAGCTGCACCACGATCAACCATTGTCTCCTCTCGATAGTGCCACTTTCTGGATTACGTATGTGATGAGACACACAGGGGTACACTTACCACAACCTAGATGTGGTGGCATTTCTGTTGACATTACACTGTTTGCTCTGTGGGCCTCACTGTATGTGTGCAAGCTTTTGTGTAGCAGGAAGTAATTCAAAAAGAGTAAGACGGACTGAACTGAGCTTGAACACAAATTTTATTTGATCACAAAATTGAAAGAAGCACTGAAAGTCAACACATTTAAATAACAATATAGCTAGCGAATGCAGCATTTTATAGTTTCCACATTATAACGGCAAGTGAGAACTGTTCTCAGGACATTACTTTTAAATCATCTGGCACCGTTTTTGAGACACTACAACCCAGACCAACATCTCGCTGCTATTTTGAAATCCTAAATAAAATGCTCAATATTCCTAGCCTCAATGTTATTCCCTCTTCCACTGTGAATGAGTTTCAAATCATCATTATATGTTTTATTGACAACTGCTTTTTTTCAGTACACTTCCTGGTTCCTCTTATTTGAGGTCATGATTTCTTTCCTCCTCTCATTCAGTTACAAAATGTTCCCATATGTACTCTATGGTTGTCCACTGTCAGGAATCCCCAACATTCCTAGAGCACTACACACAATGCATGTGAAAGCACAGACACACACACACACACACACACACACACACACACACACACACACACACACACACACACATATGAAGTCATACTTCAAAGGTATGTAAAAATGTTAAAATCAAGAAAACCAGAGCCAGTAAGCCTCTCACTTTCAATACCAGGTGTGCATCATAAACCGTATATAAAAATGTACAATATATATGGGGCATATATGGGGTGGGGCATACTGTAAGTTAGAGGAATGTCACAAGGGTCATGGAAATAACTATAAGGGTGTAACAGCTTGTCTCTCAGTGGCCCTTCCATCTGAAAGAACAGTCAGGACTCTCTCATATCTCTTCCTCACATAATGGCCAGCAAGCAGGAAGGTGTTTTGTTCTAAAGGAGAAAGCCTTCAGGATGTTGCTGCTCCAAAGCAGTAGAAGTGACTTCCTGCTGGGGGAAACGATCAAAAAGCCAGACAAGCCCCTTGTTGGACAGCGCAAAACTTTCCATTCTAGTTCACACACTTTATACATGTGTAGAGATGCTGTACATACAGAACATGCTCTCCAGACCCATTAGAGGTGAGTCACCGAGACAATTTCTTTCCCTAATAAATAAAGGTATATATTGTAAGATTATTGTACACACTTTACAGTTCACAGTTGATTTTGTTGTGGCACTATGCCATGTGAAATTTCTGAGTTGTCATTAGGTTACTTGATGATTGTCACAGGTTACTGGAAAAACAAAGAGGACTTGTGAGTGGAGAGGTTTAGAGATTCAAATGTCAAGGACAAGTCAAAGCCACAGAAACCATGCTATTCAGTAAGTAACCATTCCTTTGCATCATATATTTTAGAGATTGTCAACCAAGTTTTTGAATAACCTTGATGTTGTTTGTTCGTTTTAAAAAAAAATTTCCACAGACTTGAGCAATGGAAGCTGCCAAATCCCTCTGGCAAATGACCGAGTTGGTCTAACCTACATCTACAGCCTTGCCTTCTCTCTGGGTCTCCCAGCCAACCTGCTCTCACTTTGGGGACTGTACCAGCTAGGCCGGTCTGGTGTGGGTGGCTGCCAGCTGGTTTATATACTGAACTTACTGCTCTCAGATCTTCTTCAGCTACTCACATTGCCTCTTTGGATCCTTTACCTGCAGGGAGACCACCGCTGGCCTTACGGGTCTATGACATGCCAGTTAGTGGGCTACGTCTTCTACGTTAACCTCTATGCAAGCGTCATCTTTCTTTGTCTCATTGCCCTGGACCGCTGTCTCGCAATCGTTTACCCTCTAAGCAGTCGTGGTGTACGGAAGGTGCGAGTGGCAGCATTATCCGGTGTTGTAGTCTGGACTTTGATATTTCTTTTCTGTCTGACTGGCCTCTACCCATCTGTCTTTGAGCCCCAGAGAGAACTATGTCTTGAGCAGTATCCCATAAGCAACAGATATGCTTACTTTAAGATTTCCACAGTAGCTTTAGGGTTTCTGATGCCCTGCTCTATACTAGGGTAAGTAAAATAATTTATGGACATTCATGTCTCGGTGGTTGTATAAGTGTACCTGCATGATATTGTTTGTCATAGTGTTGCACCGTAACCCAGTGCCACACACTTAAGCTTTAAAATTTAGGTGGTACCACAGTGTTTTTCAAATGGTAGTACCGTATTTAGAGTAATACCGTAATAGCTGTTGTATGTATGGTAATAGTTTTATATTCACAGTTAGTAGTTGTCTTTGGCTAAACTGGAGATGCACTTTTTGACAGGGCTGTTTCTATCTATAAACAGGGCTATTTCTAGCTATAAACCATTTAGGGCAACCCAGGGCACCAGCAGGCCCTGGGTGGCTATTGGTAATCAAGGGGTGCCATATTTACAGTAATACTGTAATAATACTAGTCAAAAATAGTAGTTGTATTCATTAACTCGAGAAACACTTTTTGACAGGGCTGTTTCTAGCTTTAAGTGGTTTAAGCAACTGTTTAGGGCCCCCAAGGCATCAGGGGGCCCGGATAGTGATTGGTACCCAAGTCTCCCACCCAAGATGTTCATAGACAGAAAATTAAAAAGTGGCGCAAATGGAATTTAAGACCGTATCGTCATCCTTCAGTCTATGAAAGGGATTCACCAAACTTATATGCAATGCTAAAAGTTGCAATGTATTACAATGAAAGTGAATAAATTAAGACAGAAGTTCAGAACTACATTATTTTTGTATAAAAAAATGTTCAATTATTTAATGCAATGGTATGAAGTATGAAACTGTAAAGAGTGTTATGGTGACAATTTAGTGCAGTGGTTCTCAAAATTGATTTGATGAATGCCCCCCATACTTCATTCCATTAGAGCTGAAGTAGTGATATGATAGTATTTATTATCAATATATTTCTCCCTAAAGTACAGTTAGTGTTATTATAGTAAATTCAAGGGTGGTGAATTCTGCGCCGAATTCAAATGGTTTCCACTTCTTGCGCCTTGCTTCTCACAAAGCTGCGCATTTAAGAGCTTGAGCTTTAAGAGATTTGTGCTCGCGCTGCTCTGGCCATTGAGCCGTATCCATCTACAGAGCCATCCAGGTGCATTAGCCAAGGTTGTGCCACTGCCTGTGTATTTGACACTGCTAAACCAGACACTTCAGATGCATCGCTAGACTTCAAAATCAGTTGAACCACGGTACAAATGCAAACCCGTATAACTGAGAACAGTTGAAATACTCCAAGTCTAGATAAACATTTTAATGCAAAGAGGAACTTGACTATTATGACTGATAAACGCCCCCCATTTATAACCTAACCATCTGGCATCCTTTTAACACCCCCTGGGAGGTGGTACAGCCCCCGTTTAGAACCCCTGCTTTAGTGGGTAAGACATTGTTAAGGTATCATGTCAACACTAGTTTGCCATTCACCCATGCAAACTTTCTAACAACCTGTATTTATCGACACAATAGAAACATGTTGTTTTAGAACAGAGACCCAGGAATGAAATAACATACCAAAACCAAATGCCATTGCAAAGATCACAAACACAGATAAAATGTCTGTCTCTTTAAAGGAATGTAACAGTAAACATCAAAACTATTTTATATCTATCACCTTTTGACATTTTTTCCTTACTTTTTCAGGTACACCTCAGCCCGAATTGGTCGGACTCTACGGAACTCCCTGTCTGTCTCTGATCACGAACGCCGCAGAATTGTGGCGACCCTGATTGTCATCATGGTCATCTTTATCGTCATTTTTGGTCCTTATCATCTGTTGGGAGGCTACAGATTTGTCATGCTGCTTCTCACAGAAAGTGAGAAGGACCAGTGTTCAGTTGAACTTTCCCTCTACCTTTACTATCGGATCGCCTATGGTCTCACCAGCCTCAACACCCTTCTAGACCCACTTCTGTATATCTTTCTTTGCAATGATGCTCGCCAGGAACTTCGCAAATCTCTTCTCTGCCCCTGCACGGGTCATAGGTTGCACTAGTATCGCGCATCACATATTTTTACGAAGGCCTTCTCTTATGGTTAGCCGTCTCATGCAGATGCTAATCAGAGATTGAGGTTTTGTGGAGCATGTGCTGAAAGCCAGCAGGTTTTTTCACTCATGACGTGAAAATGGCTTATCAGACTGAGCTTTGACAAATTGCTTGTTGCCACTCTAATGACATCAGTGGAGTCATTAAGACATGGCTGGTATGAGATATCGGTATGTTCTCTGAATCACTGTAGCTTCTTGGAACTACGTGTCAGAGCTCCGCCAGCAGCATCTTCGGTTCAGCGTTCAGACTTTCAGGCAGCTAGATGAGATTATAATCAAATTCTGCTCTGCAAATGAAGACATCACATACATCACAAAATTTTAAAATCTGTCATTATTTACTCACCAAAACCATAAGGCCTTCTGACATGTGACCATATTTTATATGTTTTCTTAACAAGATTTTATTTCAGTCTTTTTTCAAACAATTGATTGTATGCATTCAAAAGACTTGGAATATAACACAAGTCACATGGACTACATTATTATACTTTTGGGAGCCTTTTATTTAGCTTTAAAGCGAGTCACTAAAGACTGCTATTTTATTCAAATCAGCAAATGGAACATCCTTTAAAATATATCCTTTTTATGTTCTGCAGAAGAAAGAAGGTGATATGGATTTAGAATGACATGAGAGAATGTATCTCTACTGAATTCAGTTGTAATGTGTTTTGTCGAACACCTGTAAAAACCTGTCCTATGCTCTAGTCATGGCTGTCAATCTCTAATCAAAATCAAATCAAATCAAATTTATTTATATAGCACAATTCATCCATCAAAGCAATTCAATGTGCTTTACAAAGAAAAATAATTTAAAAAACAAATAAAAACATCATAATAAAAATACAAGATAAAAACAGACACAAAAAAGATTAAATTTTTTTTTTTTTTTAAAAGGGATAAAAAGACATAGAAACTGTAAGGCTGAACAGTATAGCTAGGTTTAAGAGCTCAGTCATAAGCACGTGAAAAAAGAAATGTTTTTAACTTGGATTTAAAAATCAATACGTTCTAAGATCTTCTGGTAGTTTGTTCCAGTCGTCTACAGCAGAGATGCTAAACGCAGCTTCTCCATGTTTTGTTCTAACTCTGTGCTCCACTAGCTGACCCGAGTTCATTGATCTAAGAGTCCTGCTTGGTTTATATTTATTCAAACATTTCAGAAATGTATTCAGGACCTAAACAATTCAGTGCTTTATAGACTAAAAGCATCACTTTAAAAAATATTCTATAACTTATAGGGAGCCAATGCAAAGTTTTAAGAACCGGAGTAATGTGCTCTATTTTCTTTGTCCTGGTTAATAATCTAGCAGCAGCATTCTGAACAAGCTGCAGCTGCTTTACAGTCTTCTTCGGAAGTCCGGTTAATAAGACATTACAGTAGTCAACCCTACTAGAGATAAAAGCATGGATGAGCTTCTCTAGGTCTTTTTGAGGCACCAAGCCTTTGATTCTAGATATATTTTTCAAATGATACAATGCTGTCTTGGTGACCACTCTGATATGACTGTTAAAAGTGAGATCTGAATCTATCATAACACCAAGATTACGCACTTGATCCCTGGTTTTAAAGGCGCGAGAATCTAATTCTTTAATAATACTTGTTCTTTTATTTTTGTTGCCAAACACAATAACCTCAGTTTTATCTTGGTTTAGCTGTAAAAAATTAAGATTCATCCAGGTTTTTATTTGCTCTATACAGTGGCACAAAAAATCTATTGAACTGTTGTCATCTGAATCAAGAGCCATATATATTTGAGTGTCATCAGTGTATCTATGGTAATTAATATTATTGTTCTGTAGAATCTGGCCTAAAGGTAACATATAAAGATTAAACAGAAGCAGTCCAAGAACTGATCCCTGTGGAACTCTGCATATCATGCCCACCCTATCAGATTCAGAATTTCCGATGGTAACAAAGTAACTCCGATCATTCAGGTAGGATCTGAACCAATCAAGGACTGTCCCGGAGACTCCTACCCAGTTTTCCAGCCTATCTATAAGAATTCTATGATCTACAGTGTCAAATGCTGCACTGAGATCAAATAGAACCAAAACTGTTATTTTATCAGAATCAGTATTCAGCCGTATATCATTTAAAATTTTAATTAGAGCAGTTTCAGTACTATGTTGTGGTTGAAAACCTGACTGAAATTTATCTAAAAGACCACTTGAAGTCATAAACTCATTTAGTTGAATAAACACAGCCTTCTCAATAATCTTGGCTATAAAAGAGAGATTTGAAATAGGTCTATAGTTGTTCATTATAGAAGCATCCATTGTTCTCTTTTTTAATATGGGCTTAATGCCCTCTAGCGACATTGAGTCAAATCAAGGGTGTCACCTACTGGAGGATATATGCAAAGGCATGACAATGTATGCAGTCAGATCAAAGCAAGTTTGATCAAGCAACAGCAACTTTTTTGACAAGATTTTGTAATTGTAACATGGCCACTAGAGGCCAGTATGTTCATTGTTCACTTCAGCAATAAACTGGGGTTGTTTGGATATCCATTACTACTTTTGCCATGACAAATGCTTCAAAAAGTAGAACGATACATTGTTGTCATGTGAACTGATTACAAGCATGCTTACAGTAAATCACTCTACAGCAAATAAATCACTCTAATCTAAATTTGTGAAAAATGCCTAAAAATGTGTAAACCTGCATCTGGCAATAAATTATTCTGAGCAGAGCTCATTCTGCTCCAACACAGCTGCTTGTAATTAGCTGTTTCAGGGATTGGGTCTATTTTGACATCAGGTTTGTACATTGGAGTGTTTTTTGTTAAATTGTATGTTGTTTAGAGGATGCTTATTGGATTATTTTTGAAACATTGTTTAATTGTGTGTTACACTGATGAGGATTTGTTTTTGTTTGGGTGAGACTGTGCACCGTCGATACATGTTTTTTGGCCATTGCTCCTGGAAGGGTCACTCTTGATGAACTTCATGTGGCCTTCTGTTATAACACCTGTGTTACTATGGTTCTTAACCCTACATCTGAAAGCTGATAGAGTTTAGAGGTAATCTGGCTGCATCATTTTAAGCAATTTATTATAAAAATATAAAACCACTGTCACACACACACACACACACACACACACACACACACACACACACACACACACACACACACACACACACACACACACACAAACACAAAATCACTCAGGAACAGAGCCAGTGATTAGTGGTATTTTAATCACAATACACACCAATATATTTAGCCAGGATGTTTGAAGCCTAGAGAGAGAAACTTTCATTCCCATTCAAACTGAGAGGCCACATGTGGATTTGAATAATAATAAAAATAATAATAATAGTAAAAAATATCCAAAAAATGTCATTCATATTTTTGACAATTACTGAAAGTTGCACGATTATTGTAGGAAAAAAATGCAGTACGATGACAACAAGGCTTTGTGGGATGGATTACAATCTCTTCAATGGTACGCAAGGTATAAACCTGTAAAAAGCTCTGAGATCACATCTGATTTTCCACAACTGATTTTCTGGATTTTTTATGTCTACTGAATTTTCTTGGAAAGATTTATTATTTTTTTTTTCATGTTTTGTCCAAGGAACGACACAAAAACTCTTTAAATTGCAGTACAGCCCCTAAAGCAACCTGTCAGTAGAGCTCATTTCTGGTAGTGACATCCAGAAATAGCCCAATCATGGCTCGCATCACTACCATATACCTATATAATCATACACATTTTAATTCAAATATACAGGTTTGTAAGTATTTGTGCTCACGTTATTATTATTTTTTAAATTTGCCCTAATATTTTCAATATACGTACAGTTGTATAGCAAGCATTTTAATGGTGTTGATTACTCATTTGCACAGTTTTATATTATTATTTTTATAATGTAACATTTATTTCATGCGGTTGATTATCTAAGTAATACCTATTATATATTAGGATTTTATGCATTTGCTGTAAATATTACAACCTTTAAATTTTTTTTTGTCTCTTACAGGTTAGTATCTCTTATGTGTTATATTATTAAGATATATTTGCACTATACCTACAGTTATTAGTATATTATTATTATGTACCTTTGCACTCACATTATTGTTAATAAGATTATTTGAATTTGCACTATGCTTACAGTTTTTATATAATACTACTAATATTTTCTAAATCATTTTTATTATTATTTAGATAATATTTATAATTTATCAAAAAAAATACCGAATTATATAGTGAGTATATTGTTTACAAATTGCACTGCTGTAATTATATTATATTATAGTACATATTAAAAATAGCATTTTCCAGTATTATTGATATATCAAAATAATTGTTACACCATTGATATCATACATCAATTGAGTATTACTGATAAAAAAATCCAGTATTAATAACACACTGTTACACCATTTATACCATTCCATGTATCATTATATGTAACAATCGTTTTACTAGCAACACAAACAATAAGAACTGTACAAATAATGTTTAAGTGTGTACCATCAGGCACGAAAAATCACCAGATTAAAATCACAAAACTATTTTTTAACTGATATTGTCACGGTATACAATTTCATTGCTTCCTTCTCGTCTCGTGTTATTGTTGTTGCATGAATGCACGTGTGTTGTGGGCGTGAGTGAGTGTCATTCTTTGATTCGCTCCAGCTGATCATCATATCATCACCAGCTGCAGCCGATCTCATTCCACTATAAATGCTCACAGTTTTCTCATCTCCATTGTCAGATCGTTGTTGGATGTATCGGAGTTCCAGTCTTGTGTTCCTGAGTCTCTCGTTGTGTGTTCCTGTTCTATTCGTCGGTTGTGGATTATCACCGTTTGTGAATTATATTCGTCTGTCTTCACTGCACCTTGGGATTCACCTCGCGGACCATCTACGTTCCTGTGTCACCATTCCACGCCCGTGTCTTTCTGTTTGGACTTCCTGTCAATAAATACTGTTTACCTGCTATTGTTTCCCGAGTGTTCGTTGAGTCATGACAGAACGATCTGACCACGGCACGGAAGCAGCGGGTATTTCATCATCTAGCTTGGAGGATTTCGTTCAACACAGCATGAGAAGAATGGACTCACAAGAAAGGAATTTGAATGACACGGGTCGTGCGATACAAGCCTTGGTGACGCAGGTGTCCGAGCTGACCCAGCAGATATTACTACTTCGAGCTCCCACTGCGCCGCCCACACCAGTCGTTCCCCTCGTTCCACCGGAGAATTCGACTCACGTCGAACCACGCCTACCGGTTCCAGAAAGCTACGCGGGTGAGTCTGCTTATTGTAGGGCATTCCTGACCAGATGTGCTATGCATTTTGCTCTACAACCCCGAACATTTCAAAATGAGCAGACTAAAGTAGCATTCGTACTAACTTTGCTAACCGGTAAGGCAGCGCTTTGGGGGACGGCGGTGTGGGAGAATCAAGATCCCTGCTGTGCCTCATTCCCGACACTCTCCGCGGAGATGAGAAGGGTGTTTGATCGTGCCGTCGCGGGGAGAGAAGCCGCTAGGGTGCTGGCCAACCTCCGTCAAGGTGAAAGGTCAGTCTCAGATTTTTCTATCGAATTCCGAACCCTAGCGGCCGAATGTCAGTGGAACGAGGAAGCGCAGTGGGACATGTTCCTGCATGGGTTGGCTGACCGTGTCCAGAGGGAGATCTACGCCCTGGACCTTCCAACGACTCTCAATGGCCTCATCGACCTGGCTCTACGGGTGGACGCTCGGCTGGCTAGGGTCGGGAGTAGAGTTTTGTCCACCCGTTCTACAGGAGGAGTCGAGGAACAACGGTCCAGCGGCAGGGACGCGGCCAGCCCAGTCTTCGATCACAAACCCATGCAGGTGGGTCGAGCTCGGCTTTCCCGGGAGGAGAAGGAAAGGCGGAGGTCCCAGGGTCTTTGCCTATACTGTGGAGGCACGGGACACTACGCTTACAACTGCCCGGTAAAAGGCCAAGCCCGATAGTAAGCATGAGGCTACTATCGGGTGAGATCTCCGCCAAAAGGAGTCATCCACATCTACTCTCCTTCCGGTAAGACTGAGATGGTCAGCTCACCAGCACGACTGTCGAGCACTTTTGGATTCCGGGGCTGAAGGTAACTTTATGGACAGCACTTTTGCACACAGATTTCAGATCCCCCTCAGACCCCTCACACAAAGGATTGCTGTGCACACACTTAACGGCCAAGAACTCCCCACTATTTCATTTACCACTGAGGACATCACCCTCATCTCTTCAGGCAATCACTCCGAGACTATTTGTTTTTACATTCTGGATTCACCCCTGGCCCCCATTGTTCTTGGACATCCCTGGCTTATCCATCACAACCCCCGAGTGGACTGGCAACATAAAGCTATACTGGAGTGGAGCAAGGAATGTCATAAGTCTTGTCTTGTGTCTGCTTGTCCGTCTGTGCCTGTTTGTGTGTTTCAGGAGGAGGTAGGGGATTTGTCTAACGTGCCCGAGGAGTACCACGATCTGAAGGAAGTGTTCAGTAAGTCTCGTGCTGCTTCTCTTCCTCCTCATCGTCCCTATGACTGTGCCATAGATTTAATGCCAGGTAAGTCTCCACCTAAAGGCAAGTTATACTCACTTTCTGTTCCTGAAAGGGAGGCTATGGAGAAATATATTTCTGATTCTCTGGCAACCAAGTTCATCCGCCCTTCCTCTTCTCCAGCGGGGGCGGGGTTTTTTTTCGTGGGGAAGAGGGACGGGTCTCTGCGACCTTGTATTGATTACCGGGGGTTGAATAACATCACGGTAAAGAATACTTATCCTTTGCCGTTGATGTCTTCAGCTTTCGAGAGGTTGCAGGGAGCGTCCATCTTCACAAAATTGGACTTGCGTAACGCTTATCATTTGGTTCGCATCAGGGAGGGGGATGAATGGAAGACTGCTTTTAACACCCCCAGGGGGCACTTTGAATATTTGGTCATGCCCTTCGGGCTGTCCAACTCCCCAGCAGTCTTCCAGGCACTGGTCAATGACGTGTTGCGAGACATGATAGACCAGTTCATATATGTTTACCTGGATGACATATTGATATTTTCCTCGTCTCTCCAGGAACATGTGCAACACGTCCGACGAGTGCTTCAGAGGTTGTTAGAGAATGGGCTTTTTGTCAAGGCGGAGAAATGCGATTTTCATGCACAGTCTGTTCCTTTCCTAGGATACATCATCTCGTCTGAGGGAATGCGTGTGGACCCTGAGAAGGTTAAGGCTGTGGTAGAATGGCCAAGTCCAGATTCCCGTAAGGCCCTACAGAGGTTTCTGGGGTTCGCCAATTTCTATCGACGTTTTATTCGTAATTTCAGCCAACTAGCCGCGCCTCTGACTGCCTTGACCTCCCCCAGTACTCCGTTCAGGTGGTCAGATACAGCCGAGGCTGTATTTACCAAACTCAAGAGCCGCTTTGTTTCAGCTCCCATCCTCATTGCCCCTGATTATTCACGGCAGTTCGTGGTGGAGGTCGATGCGTCAGAGGTGGGGGTAGGAGCAGTCCTGTCCCAGCGTTCTCCCACAGATGACAGGATGCACCCTTGCGCGTTTTTTTCTCATCGATTATCCTCAGCCGAACGCAATTACGACATTGGTAACAGGGAGTTGTTGGCAGTCAAGTTAGCGTTGGAGGAGTGGCGTCATTGGTTGGAGGGCTCGGGGGTACCCTTTATAGTCTGGACTGATCACAAGAATTTAGAGTACATCAGAACTGCCAAAAGATTGAACTCCAGGCAGGCTCGGTGGGCACTTTTTTTTGGCCGGTTTGATTTTTCTCTCTCGTACTGCCCGGGGTCCAAAAACATCAAACCCGACTCTTTATCTCGCATTTTTGATCCTTCCGAACGCCCGTCTACTCCCGAGTGCATTTTACCGGAGAGTCTATTTGTCTCCACACTCGTTTGGGAGGTCGAATCGAAGGTCAAGACGGCCTTAGAAGGGGTAACGCCTCCGCCCGGTTGCCCACCGAATCGCTTATTTGTGCCAGAGGGTTTAAGGTCTGACGTCATTCAGTGGGGTCATTGCTCCAACGTGGCTTGTCATCCAGGAGTTTATCGTACTAAATTTCTAATCAAGCAACGATTCTGGTGGCCACTCATGGCTCGTGACATTCACAGTTTTGTTTTGGCTTGCTCGGTCTGTGCCACTGGTAAGACTTCCAATCGACCCCCAGATGGGCTCCTTCAGCCGCTGCCAGTCCCTTCGAGGCCCTGGTCCCATATCGCTCTCGATTTTATTACCGCCCTCCCACCCTCCCAGGGGAACACAGTCGTTTTGACCGTGGTGGACCGGTTCTCGAAGGCGGCTCATTTCATTCCCTTACCCAAATTACCCTCAGCTAAGGAGACAGCGTTGACAGTCATTAACCTCGTCTTTCGTTTACATGGCCTCCCGATGGACGTGGTCTCTGACAGAGGACCCCAGTTTGTGTCCAAATTTTGGCAAGAATTTTGTAGATTACTGGGAGCGACGGTTAGTTTATCCTCAGGGTTTCATCCCCAGAGCAATGGTCAAACCGAGAGAGCCAACCAAGATCTGGAAAGGGTGTTGCGATGTTTAGTTTCCAAGAATCCTTCCTCATGGAACCAACAACTTTCCATGGTGGAGTACGACCACAACACGTTACCAGTGTCGGCCACGGGCCTATCTCCGTTTGAGTGTAGTTTAGGTTACCAGCCACCTATTTTTCCCAGTCTGGAATCCGAGGTCGCGGTTCCCTCCGCCCACGCCTTAATCCAGAGGTGTCACCGCACTTGGACTAGAGCCCGTGAGACTTTACTCCAAGTGGGGGCGCGCACCAAGGCTAAGGCCGATCGCCACCGGTCAAGGCCTCCCGTATACGTCGTCGGTCAAAAAGTGTGGCTTTCTACTAAGAACATTCCTCTCCGTTCCGTCTCTAATAAGCTTGCTCCCAAATTTATTGGCCCGTTCTCTGTCACCAAGATCATTAGTCCCGGTGGCAGTCCGCCTTAGTTTACCTCCAGCGTACAGGAGGATACACCCCGTTTTTCACGTTTCCAAAATTAAGCCTGTGTTTCGTGCTCACATTAATCCGCCAGTCCCGGTTCCCCCCCCGCCGCGTCTCGTTAATGGGGATACCACCTATTCGGTTAATCGTATTCTGGATTCGAGGCGGAGGGGACGTAGATTTCAGTACTTGGTGGACTGGGAGGGTTACGGTCCGGAGGAGAGAAGTTGGGTACCTGCTAGAGACATTCTGGTTCACTCTCTGATCGATGATTACAATCGACAGGTAAGGGGGTCTGAGAATGCCAGGAGGCGTTCTTAGGAGAAGGGGTACTGTCACGGTATACAATTTCATTGCTTCCTTCTCGTCTCGTGTTATTGTTGTTGCATGAATGCACGTGTGTTGTGGGCGTGAGTGAGTGTCATTCTTTGATTCGCTCCAGCTGATCATCATATCATCACCAGCTGCAGCCGATCTCATTCCACTATAAATGCTCACAGTTTTCTCATCTCCATTGTCAGATCGTTGTTGGATGTATCGGAGTTCCAGTCTTGTGTTCCTGAGTCTCTCGTTGTGTGTTCCTGTTCTATTCGTCGGTTGTGGATTATCACCGTTTGTGGATTATATTAGTCTGTCTTCACTGCACCTTGGGATTCACCTCGCGGACCATCTACGTTCCTGTGTCACCATTCCACGCCCGTGTCTTTCTGTTTGGACTTCCTGTCAATAAATACTGTTTACCTGCTATTGTTTCTTGAGTGTTCGTTGAGTCATGACAGATATCATATCAAGTTTTATACCATGGGTCTGTTGAATGCACACACTTGAAGCCAAAACATACTCGTGAGGGAATAACAGGAGTCGTCATGTCAGCGCACTCCTGCATCTATAGGGATGAAAAAAAAGTTTTTAAGGTTTAAAGCTGGAATATACTTATTTTGACGCGATGTTACTTCTGACGAGAGCTGCAACAAAAAAGGTAATCCCATAAGTAATCTCTCTCATTTTCTGAACTCTCACGCACAAGCACAAACGCACAAACTTGTTCCTTCAGTAAATCCGCGAGTAAAGCAGCGCAAGCATCCGTTGCTAGTGCTAACGTTACGTTTTCGAATTAGCAAAGAAGTTCACTCACAAAACCAGACCCTGAACGATGTTTTAAGGTGTGGAAACCATGGTATAGGCGGAATAATTGACTGCGTTGAAATGTTTAAAAATAATGCACACCCGAGGTGCGCGCCGTGACCGCATTATCACCTCGGGTGTGCATTATTTTTAAACAATTCAACGGCCCGGAGTCAGTTATTACTTACTTATACTGCAGAGCTGGATACGAACCCGCGTCTCTATGACGATTTGTGGTAGTGTTCTTTTAACTCTACCTCGACTTACAAGCACTGACCTCTAGCCCAGGTAGCACACGCACTTCTCTGAGATGTCTGTTTGAGATATTTTCATCTGAAAAGCATCACATTCTAACATCTGCTAAACATCTTAAAAAGATCAGATTTATATAAAAATTTGATATCATAACGGGTCTTCAGATCGGGAAGAACACCAATTTGGCGTCCGTCTCCTGCGGGGAGCTCTAGGCTGGGGCTGAGAGCTAGGCCCGGGCTGGGTCGGGGCTGCCTGGGGTTTCACCGCCGCAGGGGTGTGCCCTAGGGACAGGCAGACGGGACGCGGGATCTTGAGTGGGGGCAAGATGTGTTGAATGGCCTCCATCTGTTTCGTCACCGCCAAGAACTGCTGGGAGATATCCTCAATGGTGTCGCCGAATAGGCCTATATGGGAAATGGGGGCGTTGAGAAAGGGAGCCTTGTCGAAGTCCCGCATCTTGACCAGATTCAGCCACAGGTGGCGTTCCTGGACCACAATGGTGGCCATCGCCTGTCCGAGTGCGTGCGCTGTGACCTTCGTGGCCCAGTGGGCGAGGTCGTGCCTGTTAAATTCCCCAAATCACCTCCAGGCCCTGTACCCGTGGGTAGAAGGAAAGCTGTGACCGCAACGTTGCCATGGTCATGTTCTCGCAGTGAGAACATGAAACATCCACAAACGCTGCCTCGGTGTGATCACTACCCAGACATGTGAGGCAGCACCCGTGGCCATCAGAAACGGAGAAGTAACGACCGCATCCAGGAATGACATAAAGACGGAAGGGCATCTTGAAAAAAACGCATCTTTAAAAAGACGTTCAACATCAATGTGCTTACTCTTTTAGAGAAATATATACTCTCTGTCAAAGCACCCAGGGGCGTAGTCTGGACTGGCATGCAGAAGAAGAGAAAAGCAGCTGAAATGCGCCGTATCTCCAACAGCGTATGCTCTTTAGAGTGGAACAGCAGTGGGTTTTACTCAGCTCATTGAAACACAACCGCTCGACTCCGAAGAAAAAATCTATCTGAACAGATGCACGCTTCCCTCCTTTTATACTCGTATGTCTAGGGGAGGGGCATGCAAATTCTATTTGCCAATTCTCATTGGCCTTTTCTCAAAGATAAGAGGTAACCGAGGCTCTCAAGAGAGACCCCTAGTGTCACAACATCAACACAATGGCGAGTGAGTGACTGAAGTTGAACTATAGGCATATAAATAAAATGTATTACATTTTGTAAATGGTCTGCACTCATATAGCACCTTTTTAACCTTAACAGTATTCAAAGCACTTTACGCTGTGATTCGTTCACCCATACACACACCAATGGCAGCAGAGTGCTAGCCTGCCATTGGGAGCAACTTGGGGTTCAGTGTCTTGCCCAAGGACACTTTGGCATGTGGAGTCATGTGGGTCAGGATTTGAACCACCAACCCTATGATTAGTGGCCAACCTGCTCTACCAACTGAGCCACAGATCTATCAACTTCTCTCAAGAGATTAAGGGAGAAAGAATTCAACTTGGTTTTGGAGGAGGGAGTGTGGGCTAGGATTCTATTGGACCCCCTCTAGAATGTATAGGCTTGGTTTTAAAGGCACATCCACCTGCTGGCGATGCCAGTCAGAGGATGGAGGCATAGCCCATGTCTTTTGGGGGTGTG
Source organism: Moxostoma hubbsi (assembly GCA_032164185.1). Lineage (NCBI taxonomy): Eukaryota > Metazoa > Chordata > Actinopteri > Cypriniformes > Catostomidae > Moxostoma > Moxostoma hubbsi. The sequence continues at coordinate 41,936,302 of JAVLUX010000003.1, forward strand.
CTAAATACAGGAGTTTTGGTTGAGGGTTCAGAGTCTTGTGTGTGTGATGTATTGGGCACTTGACTTTCATTTTGCCTCATACTCTGTATTTTGAATGATGGGGCAGTCATCGACAATGAGAATAGACACATAAAGGGTCCCTCATGTTTCCAAGGACTTTTATTTTGAAGAGTTTCTGCCGGACTACATTACCCATCATGCATTGCCCTCATCACTGCCATTTGCTTCTGATCGTTCTCACTTGTTTTCCATTTCATTATTGGCTTTTGATTGTATAAATACCCCTTAGTTTCTGTATTCCTTTGTCAGTTCTTGTTTGTTGTTGTGTTGAGTTCCCACTTGTTGTTTTGACTGTCATTATTTTTATTAAAGCCTGCACTTAGATCCTCTGTCTCCTCTCAGCAACCATTCATGACACAAGCGTCATGATTACCAGACAGATTCTTTTAAGGGGTCGGAGGTCAGCTGAAGTGTTCTAATTTCAGGAAACTCCAAGATGGGGAGGGTGGTGGCCTTTGAAGAAGGGTCTTTTAGAAGACTAGGAAAATTGTATTTGTTTATGGAGAAATGGGGTTGATATCTGACGTTGCTGGAGATGTAATTATTATTATTATTATTATATACAGTACTGTGCAAAAGTTTTAGGCACTTGTGAAAAACTTTGCATTGTAAGGATGTCTTCAAAAAAAATTACATACATTTTTTAGGCATGGCAAGGCAAGGCAAGTTTATTTATATAGCACATTTCATACACAATGGTAATTCAAAGTGCTTTTCATGGTAGAAATTAAACAAAAAAAAGTTTTGGCACATCCAACTGTTTACTTCATCAGTACATTGGCACAGGGAGTCAATGGGGCTGTAATCGTTAGGTGATAGGGCTAAGTAGATCTGTGTGTCATCTGCATAGCTGTGGTAAGCAATTTGGTTCTTTCTCATTATTTGGCTAATTGGGAGCATATACAGGTTGAACAGGAGTGGAGCAAGAATTGAGCCTTGAGGGACTCCGCATGTCATGGGCGTCCACTCAGACTTATGGTCTCCTATACTCACATAATAACCTCTCCCTTCTAAGTATGACCTGAACCATTTTAGTAATTCAAAGTGCTTTACATAGTAGAAATAAAAAAAATAAATAAATAAAAAAATAAGAATAATAAAATAAGAATAATTAAAACAGTTTAGAATAATAAAATAAATAAATAAATAAATCTAATAAACTACAGTACAAACAGTCGGACACACAGTGGCACAGTGCTCATTCAGTAAATGAACAACTAAACAGATGTGTTTTGAGTCTGGATTTGAATGTGACTACTGTAGGAGCACATCTGATCTCTTCCGGAACCTGGTTCCAGCTGCGGCTGGCATAATAGCTAAAAGCAGACTCTCCTTGCTTAGAGTGACCCCTTGGTATTTCTAGCTGATGTGATTCTAATGATCTGAGTGATCTGTTGGGTTTATATTCAGTGAGCATATCTGCAATATATTGAGGTCCTAGCCCATTGAGTGATTTATATACCAGTAATAATACTTTAAAATCAATCCTAAATGTAACTGGGAGCCAGTGTAAAGACCTGAGGACTGGTGTGATATGTTCATATTTTCTAGTTTTGCTCAGATTTCTGGCAGCAGCGTTCTGTATGAGCTGCAACTGTCTTATGGTCTTCTTGGGAAGGCCCGTGAGGAGTCCATTACAATAATCCACCCTGCTGGTGATGAAAGCATGCACAAGTTTCTCTAGGTCTTGACTGGAAACAAAGCATCTAATTCTTGCAATATTTTTCAGATGATAGTATGCTGATTTAGTTATTGCTTTGACATGACTACTGAAACTAAGGTCTGACTCTAGAGACACACCATGATTCCTGACTTGATTTTTAGTTGTTTGACCCCTAGCGTCAAGGTATGCATTCACCTTGAGAACTTCATCTTTGTTTCAAAACGCAATGACTTCAGTTTTGTCTTTGTTTAACTGAAGAAAGTTTTGGCACATCCAACTGTTTACTTCATCAATACATTGGCACAGGGAGTCAATGGGGCTGTAATCGTTAGGTGATAGGGCTAAGTAGATCTGTGTGTCATCTGCATAGCTGTGGTAAGCAATTTGGTTCTTTCTCATTATTTGGCTAATTGGGAGCATAAAAGTGCTAAGTATGACCTGAACCATTTTAGGACCATCCCAGAAAGCCCCACCCAGTTTTCCAGCCTTTCCAGAAGTATGTTGTGATCGACAGTGTCAAATGCAGCACTGAGGTCGAGTAGTACCAGTACTGATAATTTGCCTGTATCAGTATTCAAGCGAATATCGTTTATTATCTTTATGAGCGCTGTCTCTGTGCTGTGATGCGATCGGAAACCAGATTGAAAATTGTCAAAGTATCCATTCGAGTTCAAGAATTTGTTCAGTTGATTGAAGACAACTTTTTCAATGATCTTGCCTATGAAAGGAAGATTTGAGATCGGTCTATAGTTGCTTAATATGGTCTTATCCAGATTGCTCTTTTTCAAGAGGGGCTTGACAACTGCAGTTTTCAGGGAGTTTGGAAAACTCCCAGAGAGAAGTGAGGAGTTTATCACTTCTAGGAGATCTGCTTCTAAACAGTTGAACACACTTTTGAAAAAAGATGATGGAAGTGCATCAAGGGCGCAGGTTGATGTTTTAAGGTGCCGTACGGTTTCTTCCAAAATTTTGCCATCAATTTCTTTGAAGTCAGACAAAGTAACTACTTTGTCTGACTTCAAGCAAACTCACTGCACTTGTTGTCTGAGAGCAGTTCACAGGGAATCTGGCTCGGGGGGTTTGTCAGTCTCTCTACAGTTGCAAAAAGAGTGCATGTGTTGTTTAAGTTGCTGTTTATAATATTCAAGAAGAAAGACTGTCTAGCTTTGCCTAGTTCCATATTAAAAGCATGGATGCTGTCTTTGTAGATATTATAATGGACTACAAGTTTTGTCTTCCGCCAAATGCGCTCTGCTTTTCTGCATTGTCTTTTCATATTTTGCACTGCTGTTGAGTTTCTCCAAGGTGCTTTTTGACTGCCACTCTTCTTCCTCACTTTCACAGGAGCAATATCATCAATTACACTTTTAACTTTTGAGTTAAAAGAATCAAGGAGAAAATCAACAGTGTCAGCAGATATACTTGGTTTTAAAGATATAGCCTTCATAAATAGTACACTAGTGTTCTCATTTAAGCATCTCTTCTTGACAGACACAGATCTAGCTTCAATGGCAGGAGAGATCAATATATCAAAGAAAATACAGAAATGATCAGACAGTGCTACATCCTTAATAACAATTGATGAAATGTTTAGACCCTTACTGATAAGTAAATCTAGAGTGTGTCCATGATTGTGTGTGGGTCCATGTACATGCTGAGTCAGATCAAACGTTTTTAAAACAGTTTTGATTTCTTTTGTCATATTGGTTTCTGCATTATCTATGTGAATGTTAAAATCTCCAGCAATGGCAAAACAGTCAAACTCTGAGGTAATTGTTGATAACAGTTCTGTAAAGTCCTTAGCAAAGGCTGGAGAGTATTTTGGAGGCCTGTAAATAATGATAAGTAAAATGCGTGCAGCACCTTTTAACACACTACCCAGATATTCGAAAGACGGGTAATTCCCAAATGATATTTGCTTACATTGATAGACATCTTTAAAAAGAGCAGCTAAGCCCCCACCTCTCCTGCCTTCTCTGCAGACACTCAGAAAAGTAAAGTTAGGAGGGGATGTTTCATTAAGGACTGTTGCACTACAGCTGTCTAATAGCCAAGTTTCATTTAAAAACATAAAATCCAGGTTGTATGTGCTTATTAAGTCGTTGACTAGAAGTGATTTATTTTTAAGTGAGCGGATGTTTAAAAGTGCTAACTTAACAGTCTTACTTTTTGACCCCACAGCAATCTTAGTTTGGCGTGTAATAGGCACCAGATTAGATGGGTTTGCTGTATGGCTTTTGAAGGCCTTAGACTTTCTATCATGAAATCGAACAGCAATAGAGAAAGATAAAGGCACACTGGGTTCCCACTTGTTTTGTAAACATTTGAGAAAGTTACTGTTATCATAGCGGGGAACCGACACATATCACTGAGAGGTGGTATCAGTTGTTTTTGGTTCACCTCGAGCAGATGGAGGAGGGTGTGAGCCCTTGCGTTGTGGCAGAGGCCGAAGAGCTCTCACAGGACGAGGGGGAGGGCGAGCTTTGCCCGCAGGCTTTGGTGGTTTAGGGGCCTGCCGTTTTTTGCTTGATATCTGGGGGCTTGCAGCAAATGAGTGGGATAGTTTGGTTCCAGCATACACCAGTGTAAAGAAGTTCATGCTTACGGGCAAGGAAGAGGCGAGAAACCGGCTTAACATATAAATGATAGTTTTAATGGTAAACTCAAAATACAAACACATAAGACGACGGACATGTCCATAATTGAGCTCTCTCTCTCGATCGCCGTCCGCGAGTGGCCTTTATCCCTCTTGACGGCTTAATCAGCCTAATACGGGACCGGGCGTGCGCAATCACGCCCCGGTCCCGCCCTCCACCGTGCCACAACCAGTTCTTCCATTTTCTCTGAGAAGCACAGATGTGGAGATGCTGGAGAGAGGGATAACGTGTCTGGTGAGAGGGGCTGTTGCTGTGGTGTTATCGGCTGTAATATGCTGTCCTGGTCTCCCTGGGTGTTTTCCAGAAAGTCGTCCTTGGGTGCTGAATCTTGGAGCAGTTCTAATATGTCACAGTCTGTCTGTGGTGAGCTTTGTGGGCAGGGCTCAGCTGAGATTGTGTCTGTGAGCAGAAATTGTTGTGGCTGAGTGGTGTTATCATTGTCCTTGTGTGAATTGTCAACCAAATGTCCATTCAGGTGCTGAAATGAAGTCCTGTGGTCATTCATACTGTGTCCAGGTGTGTGTGTGCCATTCAGATTGATTGGATTGGCACACACTGCAGAAGGATGATTGAGGGAGAAGTAGATATTGTCCTTTAGCACTCTTGAACCAAGTTTGTTAGGGTGGTGGCCATCCTGTCGAAACAGTTGCCTCTGACTCCAGAAAAGATTGAAGTTGTCAATGAAGTTCACTCCTTTTATATTACAGGTTTTTTGCAGCCATGTATTAAGCCCAAGCAACCGTGAAAACCTGTTTGTTCCTCTTGCTGGAAGTGGTCCACTGTTGAATGTTTGAACTTTCAGTCTTTAAGTGTTTCAAAAAGTTAATTGAAATCCTTCTTAAGGAGTTCTGACTGCTCTTTATGAATATCATTCTTCCCCACATGAATGATGAGTCGATTTGCAGTCTGATATTTCATCAGAATATTCTGAAGTTCCCTGTTTACATCAGAAGTTGTTGCTTGTGGAAGGCAGCACGTAGTTGTATCCCCTCTGCTAATGTTTCTGATTATGGAGTTACCCACTATCAGAGTCCTGGGCCCAGCTGTGCTCTGAGCTGAGTGCCGCTGTCTGCTTGACCTTGAGCGCCAGTTAGCATCAGTGTTAGCTACTGGCTGATTCAGTCTGTGTTTGATCACATTATTATATTTGGGGATTCCTCATTCATTAATGCTTCAAATCTGTTCTCAAGATGTATAGGCGGTGGTAGGAAACCAGTGTTTGCAATCCTTGTCAGAGCCATATCTGGGGTAGAGGATGCAACTGTGGCAATATGTGATGCTCGTGACAATCTGATGTCTCGAGTGCTTTTTGGTCTCGCTCCCTGTTTGTGCCATCGATTTGTAAGTCGATCGGCTTGTTTCTCTACACTCATTATGGCCTGTCGAGGAGCAATAGATTCATGGGACTCACCAGCTGTATGCTGAGGGCGTCCATGACGAAGCTCTGTTGTGTGTTCCGTCTGGTTTGGTGGTCCCGCAAGTAACTTTGTTTCAAGAACTGCAATCCTTTGTAAAAGTCTGTGGCAGTTAGTGCAGCAAGTAGATTCCAGAAGAGGCATTTTCTCTTATCCTTTTGAATGTAGGCAGTTGTGTTTTCCCTTCCCTGGAATGAAAACTTTCAGTGGGAGGCTGGTCGGATAAAAGAATTCTGCCTTTTTTTTTGTAGTAGTAGTCCAAGCTTTTGAGCACTGTGCTGATTTGCTTAAATTAAAATTAGTTGATAAAAGGAGATAAAAAATAAAAATATAAAAGCGATAGAGCAAAGCGCAGATCAGCAAGCAAGAGCGTCCGAACAGGGCGAGAGCCTGAGCAGTACTAACTTAATTTATCACCTAATGTCATACAAAGTCCAGTAAACATAAAAAAGCTAAATTATAGTTTTGTTAAATTATAGCCATGTTATATTTGTTTGCGGATAGGATGTTCCAAGCTTCTTGGAGAATTCACCACAGTTCTTCTTTCTATTTAGGTTGTCTCAACTGCTTCAGTGTCTTTATGTAATCTCAGACTGACACGATTTTCAGTGGGGGGCTTTGTGGGGGCCATGACATATGTTGCAGGGCTCCATGTTCTTCTATTCTAATCTTTACTATTTGCAAAAGTAATGTTTGTGAGTCTAACATTTATATTTCCCATTGACACACTAAAGATGAAGATATAAATAACCATTTTAAGGCAAATGCTTTTGTGAAACATCTTATGTGCCTAAGACTTTTGCCCAGTACTATATATATATATATATATATATATATATATATATATATATATATATATATATCATCTTTTTATTTTTGTGTGTGTCTATATATCCACAGTATAATGCTCTTTTTACTTGTTTACTAGTAATTTTCAAAAAGCAACAGTGCAAAGTTTAATGCTAAACACACAATAAGCAGAGGGCAACTTACTTTCTTGTAAAAGCAATGTAAATTTGATACTTTTTATACAGTAGAAATGTTTCAACAGAACACTGTAAACACACCAGATGTCCATCAAACTTTATTTGTTCTTTTCATTAACAGGTACAAATACATTCAGTAGGTTAAAATCTAATTTAGAAGAATGACAATTATTTAATGTGGAATAATTTGTGAATACTACAAAGTAATGAGGAAAAATTAGGAAGTTGTTCATCTTTAACTTCATCTTTCTTGTCGGCTGGCAAGTGTGACAGTTTGTTAACGGGTGTCCATTTCTCTTGCCATCTGACACCAGACGCAGGGACCACAGAAGATGGAATGAATGCAGTCATTACATATAGTACCCTAGAAAGAGAGAGATACAATATCACCCTGTTCTTTGACTGTTGAAAGTGAAGCAGTGATCCAAACAATTTGTTTCTATTTAGGCATTTTGTCAAAAAATATCTATGGTAGATGCAAGGACACCACAAACATCTTGCCTTACTCAAGGCCACATGTTTTGTGGTGCACAGAACAAAACTGTGACCTTTGGAAGGTTATTAATCCTGAGATTCAAAGTGCCAGCCTTCACCATAGATGCCAATCTCTCCATTGAAACCATCAACATTTATAAATTTTCTTAATTGGAAATGAGAAATATATCAAGACTAGTTTTGACAACTAGGGCTAGTTGTTACATGGGGAAGTTGTCACAAGTGATATTTCTCAATAATTATCCACACTAGTAATACAAGTAAATTAGAAGCGATTTTTCTCTGTTTCATCATTTGCATAATTACTTCATTTTGTGTTTATATTCAAGTGTATACAGTATATAATTAGTCATGGAGATTTTCTGTGTAAAAGCCCACCATTATGAACTAAAATGAAGCACTTCAAAAACACTAAAAGTTCTGCTTGTTCAAACCTGGATTCCGTAGCGCTTGCGTGCTGATACCCTCATGGACAATGTTATTGGAGGAATTAAACCAGTTCCATCGAGCAGAGGCAAACACAAACACTCGCCATATTTCCGAGCCGTCACACAAGCAAAACAGGGAAAGCACCAGAATGCAAAGCAACCTATAGATAATAACACTTCTGTCAGTGATAAGAATGAAGCATTGCAATTCATGATGGTGTGAAAGAATTGTAAGCAGCATGCAAATGCCTCCACAGGCCATTTTATATGCATTTAGAAAAATGGTACACAGATAGAATGTTGGCACTCATCTGGCTTAGCCTATATACACACGTCATAATAAACATAGCTATGAAGATGTTGCAGTCTTATACAATATTAATGCATATTTTACTATGCATTAATATTGTAAAGTGACATTCTTTAGGAAATAGTTTCAATAGTTTCACCCCCACAGACACACACAAATTCTCAAAGTAGAGAGAGACTCACAGCTGTTCATATCGTCACAGCAGTCACAGATTCCAGAACTCCATTGGTTGGAGGTGTGTGTCATGACAAAGGGCTCGGGCTGCTGTTGAAAGGCCATCCTTTTTATTGCTTTTGTTAATATTACCGCAGGAGACATGAGCACACACACACATACAGACACATAAACATGTTATTTGATATGTTAGGTAAAATATTGCTATTGAAAATTCAACAGTTCACTGCCCAAAAATCTAACTGTGAATTCACTCAAACACAATTAAATCTGACAAACCAATTGTAGAATAAACACTGTGCTTTTAATTACTGTTAAAGTAAAGACTACATAAAATATACATTAACAGTAGCCTCCAACGAGTTCTAAATCTTTCTGCGTTCTTTTATCCGATCTGAATGTTTGTCTTTTTGTAACACTGATATTTTTTCTCTTTGACTCATTTAATTTTAGTAAAATAATACTTATAATCTTATTTTGTGTTTGTAAAAAATGTCAATCACAAGTAAATAAAATTCAATATTTTGAATAACTGCTCTTACCTGTGTGTGAGAATGGAGAGGGAAGACACACTTGTGTTAAGTCACACTAAAAGAGACTAAAAGTTGGAGATTCGGTTTTAAGACATGGACACACAAAGACACAAGTAGGTGTACAAGATCTTAAAGTCACTAGTCAGGCTAGTTTTGCCTGTTGTTCGGAAGATGCCTCCCACTGTCCATTAAATATTCTGTAAACTCTCGTGCCATTTAGATTAATGCACTTACTTAGTTTTAAATATTCTTATAACTGAGTGCATTTTTCACACCTGTTGAAAGTTTCTTTAGCCCTTGATAAAATTGGATATTGCCATGGGATAAGCTGTCATCAATTTAATAGCATGAATCAAGCTAATAAATGAATACTCCCTTTATTAGTCTATTTGTATTCACTTAGTACAAACTCAGAGAATGTTTGAGGAAATTAGAAAAGTAATGAAATTTTTTTTTGTTGTTGTTGAAAATGAACAAGCATGAGCACATCCTAAAACAGCTGTTAGGAATTATTAATTATAATTAATACAACTGGTTTGAATTCTAAGTTTGGAAAATAAGTTATGATAAGAATGGCTATCATTTTGTGGTTTATCATCCAAATTCTCCTTAATCTGCCTGCATAAGCAGACCTTTCATTCAAACTTCACAGAAAAGGCTACACAGTAATCCCGAAAAACTACATTCCTGTAATCTGAATAAGTGCAATAATTAAATGTTTAATAGGGGCATAGTATTACTACAGAATGAAGACTCTTTTGTTCATCACTAGTATGACTATTGTGTATACGAGAATGGCAACATTTTGGTAGCCTTAAGGTATATTGCATTCACAAACTGCTACTGAACGCACAGGTTTGGGGGTTTTGTTGGGGGGGGGGGGGGGGGATTTGGGTTTCGGTGAAACAGCTATTTCACATATAACCAGTATTAGGCATTAACAGTATTATTCCTCCCTTGAAATCTGTTTCAACATTTCTCAAATCAGTTCTCAAAACAGCTGGTTTTACACATTTCTTTGTTTGGCAAAACATCATATGATACAATACTGCATTACAAGACAGTGTTGTTTAGGTTGGTAACATGTTATACTATAGATGGTTTGCTTTTACATTTAGATTCATATGAAAGACTACCACCACTTACAAATAACTAACTTCTTTTGCCATGGTAAAAACATATTTTTTTCTGTAAGAACTATATTGGCTATATACACGTCAAGAACTCTAAAAGATATGAAATGTAATTAAGGGCAGTAGTGTGCTATTAGCCCTCTTAATATATCGCAGGTCAATTTGACCCATTTCAATTTTTGAGTTTAAAATATGGGTATAGCTATGCTGTTCTCCTTGAAAGTTTGTGATGTTTCTCGTTATTTAGGGTCATGAACATGCATGCAAAGTGTGGAGACACTGATATTGATATGTGGAATATGTGTACATAATTTCTATTACGATTATGATGTCTGTGGGTCAATTTGACCTACATACTTTAATGTTCAAAGGCAGCTGAACAGACCAAAAATAAAAACATTTCTTTGATATATGTTGTTATGTTGGTTTCTCACTAAAATATTCTTTTCCACACTTCTCCGTAATGCAACAATCTTTGTCAGACACATATGGTAAAAATTAGCTCCCATTTTTGAGTTACTGGTTAACCTTTTTTGTTCTCCTTGAATGCTTGGACCTTTTTAGGTAGTATTTTTCATACATATGTAATTTTGTTTCCAACAAAATGAGGGTTAAATGTCATATGTTCTCATATTTCTCAGATATTTTTCTGAGTCTCTGACAGGCCACAATAACGATTTTGTGTTTTTATCCGATTCTTTGCTGTAGTGTGATTTTGGTCTATTGCATTGAAACCAATTAGAGTCAATTTGACACCTACCATAAAGGATGTACCCATTACCTTTTACGGTGTCTTTTTATACTAAGTGCAAAAAGCTAATCTTGTTGGCAGAGGTTATTTACACTTACTCCGCCCACCACTGCTCAGACCAAACTCAAGACAGCCATGACAGATTTATTTGGGGTCAACTGCTAATCAAATGAAGGCAGGCATATATGAATTTTTTCACGATGAGACAGAGACATTAAAATGGCCAATGGGTTAGACATTTAATGGATTAAGAGAAGTGAATATTTGCACTCAATAGTCTTGTGGAAACATAGGATTTTACGGCAAACTGTGCCTTTATGCGCAGCTGTAGTATCTCTGGGTGTAACAACAGTATGTGAATGTGTTGTCTTGCTCGAGATCCAGGTTCAAAGCCCACACCTTGACATACTTTTCCCCATGTCTCTACTCTTAATATTTCCTATAATACTACTTATAGTAATAAATAAATTAGATTCCTTGCGGTGATGTGGTCTTCAAAAAAATGACATACATTTTTTAATTTATCACCTAATGTCATACAAAGTCCAGTAAACATAAAAAAGCTAAATTATAGTTTTGTTAAATTATAGCCATGTTCTTCTATTCTAATCTTTACTATTTGCAAAAGTAATGTTTGTGAGTCTAACATTTATATTTTCCATTGACACACTAAAGATGAAGATATAAATAACCATTTTAAGTCAAATGCTTTTGTGAAACATCTTATGTGCCTAAGACTTTTGCCCAGTACTAACTATCTATCTATCTATCTATCTATCTATCTATCTATCTATCTATCTATCTATCTATCTATCTATCTATCTATCTATCTATCTATATATATATATATATCATCTTTTTATTTTTGTGTGTGTCTATACACTCACCTAAAGGATTATTAGGAACACCTGTTCAATTTCTCATTAATGCAATTATCTAATCAACCAATCACATGGCAGTAGCTTCAATGCATTTAGGGGTGTGGTCCTGGTCAAGACAATCTCCTGAACTCCAAACTGAATGTCAGAATGGGAAAGAAAGGTGATTTAAGCAATTTTGAGCATGGCATGGTTGTTGGTGCCAGACGGGCCGGTCTGAGTATTTCACAATCTGCTCAGTTACTGGGATTTTCACGCACAACCATTTCTAGGGTTTACAAAGAATGGTGTGAAAAGGGAAAAACATTCAGTATGCAGCAGTCCTGTGGGAGAAAATGCCTTGTTGATGCTAGAGGCCAACGGAGAATGGGCCGACTGATTCAAGCTGATAGAAGAGCAACTTTGACTGAAATAACCACTCGTTACAACCGAGGTATGCAGCAAAGCATTTGTGAAGCCACAACACGCACAACCTTGAGGCGGATGGGCTACAACAGCAGAAGACCCCACCGGGTACCACTCATCTCCACTACAAATAGGAAAAAGAGGCTACAATTTGCAAGAGTTCACCAAAATTGGACAGTTGAAGACTGGAAAAATGTTGCCTGGTCTGATGAGTCTCGATTTCTGTTGAGACATTCAGATGGTAGAGTAAGAATTTGGCGTAAACAGAATGAGAACATGGATCCATCATGCCTTGTTACCACTGTGCAGGCTGATGGTGGTGGTGTAATGGTGTGGGGGATGTTTTCTTGGCACACTTTAGGCCCCTTAGTGCCAATTGGGCATCGTTTAAATGCCACGGCCTACCTGAGCATTGTTTCTGACCATGTCCATCCCTTTATGGCCACCATGTACCCATCCTCTGATGGCTACTTCCAGCAGGATAATGCACAATGTCACAAAGCTCGAATCATTTCAAATTGGTTTCTTGAACATGACAATGAGTTCACTGTACTAAAATGGCCCCCACAGTCACCAGATCTCAACCCAATAGAGCATCTTTGGGATGTGGTGGAACGGGAGCTTCGTGCCCTGGATGTGCATCCCACAAATCTCCATCAACTGCAAGATGCTATCCTATCAATATGGGCCAACATTTCTAAAGAATGCTTTCAGCACCTTGTTGAATCAATGCCATGTAGAATTAAGGCAGTTCTGAAGGCGAAAGGGGGTCAAACACAGTATTAGTATGGTGTTCCTAATAATCCTTTAGGTGAGTGTATATACACAGTATATGCTCTTTTTACTCGTTTACTAGTAATTTTCAAAAAGCAACAGTGCAAAGTTTAATGCTAAACACACAATAAGCAGAGGGCAACATACTCTCTTGTAAAAGCAATGTAAATTTGATACTTTTTATACAGTAGAAATGTTTCAACAGAACACTGTAAACACACCAGATGTCCATCAAACTTTATTTGTTCTTTTCATTAACAGGTACAAATACATTCAGTAGGTTAAAATCTAATTTAGAAGAATGACAATTATTTAATGTGAAATATTTTGTGAATACTACAAAGTAATGAGGAAAAATTAGGAAGTTGTTCATCTTTAACTTCATCTTTCTTGTCGGCTGGCAAGTGTGACACGGGTGTCCATTTCTCTTGCCATCTGACACCAGACGCAGGGACCACAGAAGATGGAATGAATGCAGTCATTACATATAGTACCCTAGAAAGAGAGAGATACAATATCACCCTGTTCTTTGACTGTTGAAAGTGAAGCAGTGATCCAAACAATTTGTTTCTATTTAGGCATTTTGTCAAAAAATATCTATGGTAGATGCAAGGACACCACAAACATCTTGCCTTACTCAAGGCCACATGTTTTGTGGTGCACAGAACAAAACTGTGACCTTTGGAAGGTTATTAATCCTGAGATTCAAAGTGCCAGCCTTCACCATAGATGCCAATCTCTCCATTGAAACCATCAACATTTATAAATTTTCTTAATTGGAAATGAGAAATATATCAAGACTAGTTTTAACAACTAGGGCTAGTTGTTACATGGGGAAGTTGTCACAAGTGATATTTCTCAATAATTATCCACACTAGTAATACAAGTAAATTAGAAGCATTTTTTCTCTGTTTCATCATTTGCATAATTACTTCATTTTGTGTTTATATTCAAGTGTATACAGTATATAATTAGTCATGGAGATTTTCTGTGTAAAAGCCCACCATTATGAACTAAAATGAAGCACTTCAAAAACAGTTCTGCTTGTTCAAACCTGGATTCCGTAGTGCTTGCGTGCTGATACCCTCATGGACAATGTTATTGGAGGAATTAAACCAGTTCCATCGAGCAGAGGCAAACACAAGCACTCGCCGTATTTCCGAGCCGTCACACAAGCAAAACAGGGAAAGCACCAGAATGAAAAGCAACCTATAGATAATAACACTTCTGTCAGTGATAAGAATGAAGCATTGCAATTCATGATGGTGTGAAAGAATTGTAAGCAGCATGCAAATGCCTCCACAGGCCATTTTATATGCATTTAGAAAAATGGTACACAGATAGAATGTTGGCACTCATCTGGCTTAGCCTATATACACACGTCATAATAAACATAGCTATGAAGATGTTGCAGTCTTATACAATATTAATGCATATTAACTATGCATTAATATTGTAAAGTGACATTCTTTAGGAAATAGTTTCAATAGTTTCACCCCCACAGACACACACAAATTCTCAAAGTAGAGAGAGACTCACAGCTGTTCATATCGTCACAGCAGTCACAGATTCCAGAACTCCATTGGTTGGAGGTGTGTGTCATGACAAAGGGCTCGGGCTGCTGTTGAAAGGCCATCCTTTTTATTGCTTTTGTTAATATTACCGCAGGAGACATGAGCACACACACACATACAGACACATAAACATGTTATTTGATATGTTAGGTAAAATATTGCTATTGAAAATTCAACAGTTCACTGCCCAAAAATCTAACTGTGAATTCACTCAAACACAATTAAATCTGACAAACCAATTGTAGAATAAACACTGTGCTTTTAATTACTGTTAAAGTAAAGACTACATAAAATATACATTAACAGTAGCCTCCAACGAGTTCTAAATCTTTCTGCGTTCTTTTATCCGATCTGAATGTTTGTCTTTTTGTAACACTGATATTTTTTCTCTTTGACTCATTTAATTTTAGTAAAATGATACTTATAATCTTATTTTGTGTTTGTAAAAAATGTCAATCACAAGTAAATAAAATTCAATATTTTGAATAACTGCTCTTACCTGTGTGTGAGAATGGAGAGGGAAGACACACTTGTGTTAAGTCACACTAAAAGAGACTAAAAGTTGGAGATTCGGTTTTAAGACATGGACACACAAAGACACAAGTAGGTGTACAAGATCTTAAAGTCACTAGTCAGGCTAGTTTTGCCTGTTGTTCGGAAGATGCCTCCCACTGTCCATTAAATATTCTGTAAACTCTCGTGCCATTTAGATTAATGCACTCACTTAGTTTTAAATATTCTTATAACTGAGTGCATTTTTCACACCTGTTGAAAGTTTCTTTAGCCCTTGATAAAATTGGATATTGCCATGGGATAAGCTGTCATCAATTTAATAGCATGAATCAAGCTAATAAATGAATACTCCCTTTATTAGTCTATTTGTATTCACTTAGTACAAACTCAGAGAATGTTTGAGGAAATTAGAAAAGTAATTAAATTTCCCCGTCTGTCGCTCACTTCGACGTTGTGTCGAAGAAGCGACACTAGGGGTCTCTCTTGAGCGCCGAAAGATACCTCTGATCTATGAAAAAAGGCCAATGAGAGTTGGCGAACAGTATTTGCATACTCCGCCTCCGGATACGGATATAAAGGCGAGAGAAATACGCTCGTTCATTCAGTAATTTTCTTCGGAGCCGATGGTCGTGTGAATGCTGTCTGCTGTGCTACACACAACTTACCCTGCTTCTGATCCTCTGACGCTCTGCTGCTGTTGGATTTACGGCGCATTTCAGCGGCTGTTTTCTCTTCTCTGCCGGCGTGCAGTTTGCCCCTGGGCGCTTCGACAGCGCAGAGTTGAAAGAGTTCCTTTTCAAAAGAGTTATATTTCTCTAAAAGAGCAATACACAGCGGTGTTGAACGCCCTTTTCAGGGCGCGTCTTTATAAAGATGCCATTCAACCCCTGTGTAGTTCCTGGATGCGGTAGAGTGCTCTCCGCTTCTGACAGCCACAGGCACTGTCTCGTGTGTCTGGGCGCCGATCACACCGAGGCAGCGTTTGTGGATGGTTCATGTTCTCACTGCGAGAACATGACCATGGTAACGTTGCGGTCGCGGCTCGCTTTCAATAGAAAGCACGCCACTCCAGCCGCCCCCCGTATCGCTCCTTCTTCCCACGGGATTGAGGACGATGCGGTTGGCGCTGGAGGCGATTTGGGGATGGCAGCGGGTGCGCTTCCGCCGGGCACGTCCCCTCGGATCACCCGCCCCCTGACACGCTCGTTTACCTCCGTCCAGCCTCGAGGCAACGGCGACTCGCATCCGGGCCGGTCTGCCTATCCTCTGGAGCTTGAAGCCGATGAGCTCGCCGCTCCGTCGGAGAGCGCGGCATCTGACACTGACTCCTACCCTGGACTGCCGCCTTCGGGCCAGCAGGCCCAGGCTGAGGCGGACACGCAGATGTCCGACATGCTTGCCCGGGCCGCCGTTGGGGTGGGGTTGGACTGGAAACCTGGATGACTGGTTCCTGGGGTCTGGGCGCCGCTCACAGCCACGCCCCCCCCGGTCCCGTTTTTCCCGGAGGTGCATGACGAGCTGACGTCTTCATGGAGAGCGCCGCTCTCCATTCGTCAAAAGCCCTGCTTGTCCGCTCTCGCTACCCTCGACGGCGGAGAGGCCCACGGGTACACGGCGATTCCCCAGGTGGATAGGGCAGTTGCGCTCCATCTTTGTCCCGGTGACCCTACCACCTGGTGCGGACGCCCTGTACCCCCTTCCAAGGCCTGTAGGACTTCATCCTCCTTGAACAACAAAGCCTACAGCGCCACGGGACAGGCCGCCTCCGCCTTGCGCGCCATGGCCATCCTGCAAGTCCACCAGGCCAAGGCGCTCAGAGATCTGCACAAGGGTAGCGACCGACCTCGCCCTCAGAGCCACGAAGGTCACCGCGCAGGCACTCGGGCAGGCGATGGCCACCCTTGTGGTCCAGGAAAGTCATCTTTGGCTCAACCTGGTCGAGATGCGTGAGGCCGACAAAGTTCGCTTCCTCGACGCCCCTGTCTCCCAGCTTGGCCTCTTCGGCTACACCGTCGAGGACTTCGCCCAGCAGTTCTCCGCGGTGAGAAGACAGACGGAGGCTATTTCTCACATCCTGCCTCGCCGCAAACCTGCCGCCAAGGCCACTGCCCCATCTGCTCGCCGAGGGCGTCCCCCTATGGCTAAGAAACCTGCTCCGCCTCAACCCGGGCCCAGCTCTCAGCCCCTGCGTCGAGCACACCGCAGGAAGCAGACGCCCCTGTCTCCCGGACTCCCTCGAGGACCCGGAAGGCTCCCAGGCGACACAGACGTTAGCTCCGGAGGTGGTAAGACCACTCCGTCCCCCGGTGGAGGGCCAGGAGGAGAATCTTTTGTTTTCAAACAATTTAATTTGCCGCCCCCCCTTAGATGGGGTTGCGGTACCCACATTCTCAATAAAAGAGCTATTTCCTATGTCTCTGGGTCACCTGGCCCGCAAATGCTGTTCTCACGGCACTTTGCCCTTAGATCTCAACAGTCCTGGCTTCCTGGACACGGACCACCCGTCTTCAGCCCCAAGACTGTCCCCCGGCCGGCCGGTTCCGATGAGTCTAGAGGACGCCTACCCAGGACCTCCTCCTCAGTCGCTAACCCGCCCCCTGCTGGGTGTGCGGAGCAAGGTAAGTGACTTGAGTCTTTTCTCAGCACCTCAGCCGCGGGTCGCCCCGTCGCCGCCCAACGCTGCCCTACCTGCTCCGCCCCGCTGCTCCGCCCCGCCGGGTACATCCAAATGAACCGTCCCTTTGGTGCCCCTAGCGCAGAGGTTGGACGCGTGGCTTTCACTTCCCAACCCGTCTTGCTGGCTGGCCCGGACCATCCGACTCGGTTATGCAATTCATTTTGCCAGGCCCCCGCCCCCCTTCATGGGCGTCCGCTTTTCCGCAGTACATGGCGAACACGCCCACTCCCTGCGCGCAGAAATCGCGACTCTTCTGGCCAAAGACGCGATAGAGCCTGCCCCTCCAACCGAGATGAAGAAGGGTTTCTACAGTCCTTACTTCATCGTACCCAAGAAAAGCGGCGGCTTACGACCAATCTTGGACCTGTTGAACTCCCGTTCAAAATGCTCACGCAGAAACATCTTAACCTGCGTCCGGCATCTAGATTGGTTCGCAGCGATAGACCTGAAGGACGCGTACTTCCTCGTCTCCATCCTGCCCCGACACCGCCCCTACCTGCGGTTTGCGTTCGAGGGCCAGGCGTATCAGTACAAAGTCCTCCCCTTCGGCCTGTCTCTGTCCCCTCGCATCTTCACGAATGTCGCAGAGGCAGCTCTTGCCCCGCTCCGAGAAGCCGGCATCCGCATACTCAACTACCTCGATGACTGGCTCATTCTGGCCCACTCGCGAGAGTTACTATGCGCCCACAGAGACCAGGTGCTCAGGCACCTCAGCCGTCTGGGGCTTCAGGTCAACTGGGAAAAGAGCCAGCTCACTCCAGTTCAGAGCATCTCTTTTCTCGGGATGGAGTTAGACTCGGTCTCAATGTCCGCACGTCTCACCAACGAGCGTGCCCAGTCAGTGTTGAACTGCCTCGCCGCCTTCAGGCCAGGCACAGCGTTCCCCTTAAAACTTTTCCAGAGGCTCCTGGGGCATATGGCATCCTCCATGGCGGTCGCGCCGCTGGGGTTGATGCATATGAGACCGCTCCAACACTGGCTCCAGACCCGAGTCCCGAGACGAGCATGGCGCCGCGGCACGCACCGGGTAACAATCACCCCCAAGGCCCAGGTAGACCTGTTTGCCTCCCGAGAGACCTCCCACTGCCTGCTCTGGTACGCCCGCTCAGAGGCTCCCCTCGGGGCAGATGCACTGGCACACAGCTGGCCGGTGGGGCTGCGCAAGTACGCATTCCCCCCAGTGAGCCTTCTTGCACAGGTGCTGTGCAAGGTCAGGGAGGACGAGGAGCAAGTCACTCTCGTGCCTCCTTACTGGCCCACCCGGGCCTGGTTCTTGGACCTCGTACTCCTCGCGACAGCCCCTCCCTGGCGAATTCCCCTGAGGAAGGACCTTCTTTCCCAGGGACGGGCACTCTCTGGCATCCGCACCCAGACCTCTGGAACCTCCACGTCTGGCCCCTGGACGGGACGCGGAAGATCTAGCTGGTCTACCACCCACGGTCGTAGCCACGATCAACCAAGCCAGAGCCCCTTCTACCAGGCAACTCTATGCCCTGAAATGGCGTCTGTTCGTGAATTGGTGTTCTTCCCGAGCAGAAGACCCACAGAGGTGTGCAGTTAGGTCTGTGCTCCTGTTCCTACAGGAGAGGTTGGAGGGGAGGCTGTCCCGTCCACCTTGAAGGTGTATGTTGCCGCTATCGCAGCTCACCACGACCCAGTAGACGGAAAGTCCCTGGGTAAGCACGACTTAATCGTCAGGTTCCTAAGAGGTGCCCGGAGGTTAAATCCCTCCCGGCCAAACCTGTTCCCCTCCTGGGATCTCTCGGTAGTCCTCGCCGGTCTTCAGAGATCCCCTTTGGAGCCGCTAGAATCAGCTGGACTCAGGGCCCTCTCTCTAAAGACGGCCCTGCTGATCGCGCTTGCCTCCATCAAGAGGGTCGGGGACCTGCAAGAGTTCTCTACTAACGACACTTGCCTGGAGTTCGGTCCGGCAGACACTCATGTGATCCTAAGACCTCGACCGGGCTATGTGGCCAAGGTTACTACCACGCCCTTTAGAGATCAGGTAGTGAACCTACAAGCGCTGCCCGGGGAGGAGGCAGACCCAGCCCTCTCACTATTGTGTCCGGTACGTGCTTTGCGTACCTACCTGGAACACACCCAGAGCTTCAGGCGCTCTGAGCAGCTCTTTGTCTGCTTTGGAGGACAGCAGAAAGGGAACGCCGTCTCCAAACAGAGGTTGTCTCACTGGGTGGTGGAGGCCATTCAGTTGGCCTACCACACCCAGGCCATGCCACCCCCCTTACGGGTTTGAGCCCACTCCACTAGGAGCGTGGCATCCTCATGGGCACTGGCGAGGGGCACCTCCCTAGCAGACATTTGCAGAGCTGCGGGCTGGGGAGCACCTAACACCTTTACGAGATTCTACAATCTCAGGGTTGAGTCAGTCTCGTCCCGTGTTCTCTCAGGTCCGAGCCCGTAGAACTCGGTACACGTCTACGATCTGACCGGGTGAATCACTTGTTCCAGCGCCGTTTCCCTCTGCCAAGGCAAAACAGTGCGCTTTTGTCCCAGAGGACCTAGGTCCCTGGTTGATTCCTCTCTAGCCAGGTCCCTGGTTGATTCCTCTCTAGCCCTTCGGGCCCGCAGCAGTTCAGCGGAGGAACGTGCTGGTCCAGTCCACTACGGGTACCCCAGGCTACCCCTACTGGAATAGGTGCTCCACAGATCAGGCCTCCTACGGGACTCCTTCTGTGTGTACTTCCGCGGTACGGTCACCTCACGAGCTGACCCGCGTCTCCCTTAGGCAGTCCTTTGCTGCCCCCCGGTCGCCGTGTTGTAGCAACTCCCCCCTCCTCAAGGTTGGATCTACCACCACGCCATTCTTCCCACATGTCACAACAAGAGGCCATGTGATGTATTTCGCCACCTTTACCTCCCCTTTCGGGTGGGTGTGGCCTCCGCAGGGTCTTTTCCCCCTAAAAGAATAGGAATTCGGGTAAGACCCCCTTCCCTCGATGCGGTAAGGGCCCCGGCTGCTCTTGCTCTATGCCGAAAAAACATAGAGAGAAAAGAGGCCCAGCCAGGCTTGGCCCGTTCCCTAGTTGGGAGCATCACCTTGTTCCCCCCTAGGGTAACCAAAAGGATGCTGACGCTTTTTCGGGGCACTGGGGAAGAGTATGTGCAGCCTGAACACAGTTGGTCGCTTGTGCACATGCAAATACCTGCCCGCTTCTGTGTCAGCAGTACACGTACACGGCTCAGCGCATGGCGAGTTTTGAAGTGGACCCCTAGTGTCGCTTCTTCGACACGACGTCGAAGTGAGCGACAGACGGGGAACGTCTCGGTTACAGTGAGGAAAATAAGTATTTGAACACCCTGCTACCTTTGCAAGTTCTCCCACTTGGAAATCATGGAGGGGTCTGAAATTGTCATCATAGGTGCATGTCCACTGTGAGAGACATAATCTAAAAAAAAAAATCCAGAAATCACAATATATGATTTTTTAACTATTTATTTGTATGATACAGCTGCAAATAAGTATTTGAACACCTGTCTATCAGCTAGAATTCTGACCCTCAAAGACCTGTTAGTCTGCCTTTAAAATGTCCACCTCCACTCCATTTATTATCCTAAATTAGATGCACCTGTTTGAGGTCGTTAGCTGCATAAAGACACCTGTCCACCCCATACAATCAGTAAGAATCCAACTACTAACATGGCCAAGACCAAAGAGCTGTCCAAAGACACTAGAGACAAAATTGTACACCTCCACAAGGCTGGAAAGGGCTACGGGGAAATTGCCAAGCAGCTTGGTGAAAAAAGGTCCAATGTTGGAGCAATCATTAGAAAATGGAAGAAGCTAAACATGACTGTCAATCTCCCTCTGACTGGGGCTCCATGCAAGATCTCACCTCGTGGGGTCTCAATGATCCTAAGAAAGATGAGAAATCAGCCCAGAACTACACGGGAGGAGCTGGTCAATGACCTGAAAAGAGCTGGGACCACCGTTTCCAAGGTTACTGTTGGTAATACACTAAGACGTCATGGTTTGAAATCATGCATGGCACGGAAGGTTCCCCTGCTTAAACCAGCACATGTCAAGACCCGTCTTAAGTTTGCCAATGACCATTTGGATGATCCAGAGGAGTCATGGGAGAAAGTCATGTGGTCAGATGAGACCAAAATAGAACTTTTTGGTCATAATTCCACTAACTGTGTTTGGAGGAAGAAGAATGATGAGTACCATCCCAAGAACACCATCCCTACAATGAAGCATGGGGGTGGTAGCATCATACTTTGGGGGTGTTTTTCTGCACATGTGACAGGGCGACTGCACTGTATTAAGGAGAGGATGACCGGGGCCATGTATTGCGAGATTTTGGGGAACAACCTCCTTCCCTCAGTTAGAGCATTGAAGATGGGTCGAGGCTGGGTCTTCCAACATGACAATGACCCGAAGCACACAGCCAGGATAACCAAGGAGTGGCTCTGTAAGAAGCATATCAAGGTTCTGGCGTGGCCTAGCCAGTCTCCAGACATAAACCCAATAGAGAATCTTTGGAGGGAGCTCAAACTCCGTGTTTCTCAGCGACAGCCCAGAAACCTGACTGATCTAGAGAAGATCTGTGTGGAGGAGTGGGCCAAAATCCCTCCTGCAGTGTGTGCAAACCTGGTGAAAAACTACAGGAAACGTTTGACCTCTGTAATTGCAAACAAAGGCTACTGTACCAAATATTAACATTGATTTTCTCAGGTGTTCAAATACTTATTTGCAGCTGTATCATACAAATAAATAGTTCATACATTAATAATACAATAAATAAATCATACATTGTGATTTCTGGATTTTTTTTTTTAGATTATGTCTCTCACAGTGGACATGCACCTACGATGACAATTTCAGACCCCTCCATGATTTCTAAGTGGGAGAACTTGCAAAATAGCAGGGTGTTCAAATACTTATTTTCCTCACTGTACGTATGTAACCTCCGTTCCCTGATGGAGGGAACGAGACGTCGTGTCTTCCCGGCCACGTCGCTGAGCCGAGCTGCTGAGGTGCCCGGTACACTCCCGGCTCCTCAGAAAAATCCTGAATAAACGAGCGTATTTCTCTCGCCTTTATATCCGTATCCGGAAGCGGAGTATGCAAATACTGTTCGCCAACTCTCATTGGCCTTTTTTCATAGATCAGAGGTATCTTTCGGCGCTCAAGAGAGACCCCTAGTGTCGCTTCTTCGACACGACGTCTCGTTCCCTCCATCAGGGAACGGAGGTTACATACGTAACCGAGACGTTTTTTTTTGTTGTTGTTGAAAATGAACAAGCATGAGCATATCCTAAAACAGCTGTTAGGAATTATTAATTATAATTAATACAACTGGTTTGAATTCTAAGTTTGGAAAATAAGTTATGATAAGAATGGCTATCATTTTGTGGTTTATCATCCAAAATCTCCTTAATCTGCCTGCATAAGCAGACCTTTCATTCAAACTTCACAGAAAAGGCTACACAGTAATCCCGAAAAACTACATTCCTGTAATCTGAATAAGTGCAATAATTAAATGTTTAATAGGGGCATAGTATTACTACAGAATGAAGACTCTTTTGTTCATCACTAGTATGACTATTGTGTATACGAGAATGGCAACATTTTGGTAGCCTTAAGGTATATTGCATTCACAAACTGCTACTGAACGCACAGGTTTGTGGGTTTTGTTGGGGGGGGGGGGGGTGGGGGGGTGGGATTTGGGTTTCGGTGAAACAGCTATTTCACATATAACCAGTATTAGGCATTAACAGTATTATTCCTCCCTTGAAATCTGTTTCAACATTTCTCAAATCAATTCTCAAAACAGCTGGTTTTACACATTTCTTTGTTTGGCAAAACATCATATGATACAATACTGCATTACAAGACAGTGTTGTTTAGGTTGGTAACATGCTATACTATAGATGGTTTGCTTTTACATTTAGATTCATATGAAAGACTACCACCACTCACAAATAACTAACTTCTTTTGCCATGGTAAAAACATATTTTTTTCTTTAAGAACTATATTTGCTAGATACACGTCAAGAACTCTAAAAGATATGAAATGTAATTAAGGGCAGTAGTGTGCTATTAGCCCTCTTAATATATCGCAGGTCAATTTGACCCATTTCAATTTTTGAGTTTAAAATATGGGTATAGCTATGCTGTTCTCCTTGAAATTTTGTGATTTTTCTTGTTATTTAGGGTCATGAACATGCATGCAAAGTGTGGAGACACTGATATTGATATGTGGAATATGTGTACATAATTTCTATTACGATTATGATGTTTGTGGGTCAATTTGACCTACATACTTTAATGTTCAAAGGCAGCTGAACAGACCAAAAATAAAAACATTTCTTTGATATATGTTGTTATGTTGGTTTCTCACTAAAATATTCTTTTCCACACTTCTCCGTAATGCAACAATCTTTGTCAGACACATATGGTAAAAATTAGCTCCCATTTTTGAGTTACTGGTTAACCTTTTTTGTTCTCCTTGAATGCTTGGACCTTTTTAGGTAGTATTTTTCATACATATGTAATTTTGTTTCCAACAAAATGAGGGTTAAATGTCATATGTTCTCATATTTCTCAGATATTTTTCTGAGTCTCTGACAGGCCACAATAACGATTTTGTGTTTTTATCCGATTCTTTGCTGTAGTGTGATTTTGGTCTATTGCATTGAAACCAATTAGAGTCAATTTGACACCAACCATAAAGGATGTACCCATTACCTTTTACGGTGTCATTTTACACTAAGTGCAAAAAGCTCATCTTGTTGGCAGAGGCTATTTACACTAACTCCGCCCACCACTGCTCAGACCAAACTCAAGACAGCCATGACAGATTTATTTGGGGTCAACTGCTAATCAAATGAAGGCAGGCATATATGAATTTTTTCACGATGAGACAGAGACATTAAAATGGCCAATGGGTTAGACATTTAATGGATTAAGAGACGTGAATATTTGCACTCAATAGTCTTGTGGAAACATAGGATTTTACGGCAAACTGTGCCTTTATGCGCAGCTGTAGTATCTCTGGGTGTAACAACAGTATGTGAATGTGTTGTCTTGCTCAAGAGCCAGTTTCAAAGCCCACACCTTGACATACTTTTGTCAAGGTCCATGTCTCTACTCTTAATACTTCCTATAATACTACTTATAGTAATAAAAAAATGAGATTCCTTGCGGTGATGTGGTCACAGTGAAGGTTGGGGAATCAAGAGTAAGATTTGATCAGGATAAAATTAACCATGGTTTTACTGTAGTAATATTGTTGTAACCATGTGTCAAAAACGGTGCTCTGGAGTAATAACACATAGACTTATGCAGATACAGCAAGGTAAATTACAAGTGATTGTAAAGTTATGCACAAATATAATAAAGTTAAAATGATGAACAGCACTATACGGTCACACTTCAGCACTTCACATTGGACGTGACTATCTTAAGTAGCATTTAAACTGCATCCTCGCACATTCATATTTAGTGCAATTTTGGGAAATGCACATAAAAAATAACAAACGTTAAAATTGCTTGTAAGATCGACCATTATTGGAAAACGGGGCCCAGGACAGTGGGCACCAGCAGCCATAAACACAGTCATTGCACACATTGCCCTGAGTGAGTAAGAGAGAGAGAGAGAGAGAGAGAGAGAGAGAGAGAGAGAGAGAGAGAGAATGAATGACCCTTGCCTGAACTCTTAGTTTGGGCAGTATTGTGTAACATAACCTTATAAATCACACCACTGTCAATCAGCTCCATCTTGCGATGAAACCAATAATATTTATTTACCTGCAGGTATCTCAACAAAGCATTTTTATGTCTTGAAGGGATAGTTTAACCAAAATGAAAATTCTGTTACCATTTACTCACCCTCCTGTTGTTCG
The DNA here is from genome assembly GCA_032164185.1 of Moxostoma hubbsi. Taxonomy (NCBI): domain Eukaryota; kingdom Metazoa; phylum Chordata; class Actinopteri; order Cypriniformes; family Catostomidae; genus Moxostoma; species Moxostoma hubbsi. The sequence continues at coordinate 41,961,597 of JAVLUX010000003.1, forward strand.
AAACTCATTTGACTTTCTTTCATCCATGGAACACAAAATGAGATGCTAGACAAAATGTTTACTTTCACTTCCACTGCGTCTTTTTTCGATTCAATGAAAGTGAATGATGACTGGAGGCCATGTCCACACAAATATGTTTTCATTTGAAAACGCATCTTTTTCTCCACGTTTTGGCCCTCCGTTCACACCGAGACAACGTTTTAAAAATAAAAAATGTAGCATATATATCCAGTTCTGTTTTCTTTCAAAAGCCCATTTAATCTGCCAACTCATTACTTTGATCGTGGCCTCATGACCACAACAGAGTATTTCAATTGTAAATCCACTAGACATTAAAATAACTTTTATACTTTTTTTGTACTTTTATTATCATTCAATTGTATGAAAGTTTGGTTAAAAAAAAAAAAAAAAAAAAGCACACCCCAGCTTTCTGCCACACAGCATTTTTTTTTCAGAAACTCTTTCTTTCTGTACCAGATAGATTTCTCACTTTGCTCTTATGTAATCTACAAGGCATTCCAGAATGTCCTGGTGCACTGGTTTGTCTTGTGGGTGTTTGTTTTCTAAAGTGCATAGAAGAACATTCAGTTGGCGAGGTGCTAAGAAAAGATGCTATCAGGAGCTATTCAAATAGACTTGGAGGAGGGTCATATGGGTGGCATGCAAGTGTATATGTGGGCACTTGTTTATGTGCGTGGATGTACGTGGGTGCCTGTTTGAATTTTCATGCTTAAATAACTGTTGTAAATCACAGTAATAACACAACCAACGCTTAAATCTTTGTAAATGTGTGATACTAATGGAGTAATACTGTTATAACACTAATAAATTTAAGTGTAACTAATTAATATGAATGGATGTATATTGTTGATTAAATTTGTTTTTAATTGTCACAGTATTTAGAGATCTGAGATAAAGTTTAACGTCATTGCACAACAGATTGCATGTCAGGTGCCACCCATGCCAACAAAATGGGGGGCGTCCACTGACATGAATTAACAATGAACAATTGTATTTTTATTAATTAACATTAACAAAGATTAATACATAATGTAAACAATGTATTGTTAATTCTTTGTCCATGAAACCTTATGTGTTAACATTGTAAAATGATGCTTAAAATAACGAGCATAAGTACAGTGGATAAACTCACAATCATCCATATCCCCCCATCATTCACACAGTCCAGTGCTCCACTGGCCATCCTGTTCTACTGGGACAGGCTGGGACTGTACCACTCTACAAGGTGCAGGGGAATGCTGGTCATGCAATAACAAAAGCATGCAGCACAGATTGATGAATGTACAATTATTCATGACAAATATATGACAAATGTGACAAAAACATTTAACCGTACGATAACAACATTTATAATATGCAATTCTTACCTATAGCCTAACTCTGAGCTATTTTATGTACATAAACCTCAGTCCATGATATAACTCTAAATGTGAACAATTACATACTTACAAAAATTGAAGTATTACTTCTATATCACACAATATGTTATGATTATTTATTTTTGTTCCACCACCTTGTGTACCTGCAGGCAACTTAAGTACGGGTGTATCGCCTGACTCTAAACTAGGTTTGCAACGGTATGAGATTTTCATGCAACGATAACCGTCTCAGAATATCACTGTTTCACAGTATCACGGCATTACACAATTATTATCAGTTACAATGACCCTTAAAAGGAGTGAAAATAGAAGGTTATTATTATTTTTAACACTTTATTATAACTGAAACATGAAAACATTTTTTAAATTGAAGTACGTGTAAAAAAAGTCTCCCTTTTGAACGTTAAAATAATAAATAATAAGAATAAGATAGCTAAGAGAATTATAATAATAAACAGAATTATAAACATGATAAAAAAAATTGCATGTAACTATAACATGTTATACAACTAAAGTATGTTTGTTTACATGTTAGCATAGCATGTTAAATGAAATACTAAATGTACACTAACATCTGTGTGAGCTTTAAAGTTATGTATTATGATTATTAATAATTAACATATACTGTAGGTGAGACCAGACTGCGCCTGTCTGTACATTTAACTCAGTGGTTCTCAACTGGTTTTGCTTCAGGAAAGATTTTACACTGGAAATCAAATGGTGACCCACCATAGTAAAAACACAACCTGTATTTAATGTATCCTGTGTCGTGTTTCATTTAGTTTTGTTCATGGTTTTCAAGTACAAGGACATGCATCAAGTGACATTATTTTTGTTGTTGACGTCAACAACAAAAGTGACAGGAAGTTTTCTCTCCCCCTTATCAAAATTTAAGAGCATATTTACTTACATGAGCCCGGTTTGTTTCTTAATTTCAAACATAATTCAAATAGAACATATTACACAGGAGGAAAGGCTCCTCGTTACCATGGCTGGTTAGGTCAGTGTAGCTAGTCTCAAATAATAGTAGTAATAATAATAATAATAATAATAATAACAATAACAAATGATAGTATTTATGAAAAAATAAATACAAGTTTAAACATCTTGAAACTTTAACAAAAAACTGCCACTGTTGATATAAAATGATGTCTAATAGATACCTTTAGATTATTTCATATGAAACTATCACATTTTGTCCAAATATTTTGTAAAAGTGATGATGTAGGCTATAATGAACAAAAGAATTAGCGCATAGTTACTCTTTTCCTCCTCAGTGCTTGTCAGGGCAGCCTACTGTTTTAGAGGTTTGACTTGACTTCCTCCGTAATGCTTTAAACTAGAAAATTCTCACTAGAATTGAAATTGGTCACATCATTTTTGGTTGCTTTTTCTTCTCTCAATACCGTAGATAAGCAAATGTTGTCCTTTTATTTTTGAGTGAATAAAACAATTAATTATGTTGTGCAATTTTGTTCATTAGTCATCAGCCTTTAGTCACATTCCTTACAGTTAAAGAACAACAAGCATAAGTGAGTAACCTGTTAACACTCAACATCTTCTGTTTAGAGTAGGACAGTATGACAATTGACAGTTATATACCATGTACATTTGCTTATCTACGGTATTGAGAGAAGAAAAAGCAACCAAAAATGATGTGACCAATTTCAATTCTAGTGAGAATTTTCTAGTTACTCTTTTCCTCCTCAGTGCTTGTCAGGGCAGCCTACTGTTTTAGAGGTTTGACTTGACTTCCTCTGTAATGCTTTAAACTAGAAAATTCTCACTAGAATTGAAATTGGTCACATCATTTTTGGTTGCTTTTTCTTCTCTCAATACCGTAGATAAGCAAATGTACATGGTATATAACTGTCAATTGTCATACTGTCCTACTCTAAACAGAAGATGTTGAGTGTTAACAGGTTACTCACTTATGCTTGTTGTTCTTTAACTGTAAGGAATGTGACTAAAGGCTGATGACTAATGAACAAAATTGCACAACATAATTAATTGTTTTATTCACTCAAAAATAAAAGGACAACAGTCAATAATGTGAGAATTTAAGCTTTTTACAGCATTAGTCTAATTTGACTAATTGAAATGATTTCTAATCCAACAACAGGTACAAAAGATCAAGATATTTTTGTATAAATGTGATAGTAACATTGAATAAATTCAGACTGGTGTTAACTGGCAAATCCTTGCTCTCAAAAACATTGATGGCTAAAGGACCTTTCAAACCCCCATCTTGCTTTATGTCATGATATTTTCTTCATATAGTATTTTCCAAACTGGTGCAGCTATTACATAATAATGAGACTAACTCTGTTGTACTAAAGTATCAAAGGAGCACAATTAAAATACACTCATAAGAGAATCATGTTTTATTTTAATCTTGGATTTAAGTAATTCCAAGAAATTCTGCTGAAGAATGAAAACTGATATTGTGTTATCAGATTCAACAACTCAGCCGTTAACATGCTGATCACCAAATTGTAATCTCACATGGGAGAGATGTTGAAGATTGGCTTTGCAGATACTGTTATCAGGATGTACTGTGATTGTAAAAAAAACAAAAAAAACATGCACTCTTGGATCCAAAAAAGGAGTTGAGTTTGTCAAATGACTTGTTGGAACATGTGTAATTCTTAAAAAAAAAATCGAAATCTGGTCAGAGAAAATGCTAACGGTATAATGACAGCAAGGTTGACAAGGAAGAGGATCATTGAAGATATGAGACATGATATCTCTCTTTGTTATCATAACAAACAAAACATTGTCATCATCAAAACATATTTGAAAAGTTTATGTTTTTACATACTTTTATTGTGCTGATATAAAATGCTATCAAAACGATCTCATCTGAAAAGTCACTTATGACAATGTTGAAATCACAACTGAAGTTTTTGAAATTGAACAGAATTATGTTCTTTGCAGAGATTCAAAAACACATTTAGGGTGTATAGATGTTATTTATACAGGACAGGAGCTATATATAAATCTTCCATCAGATCACAAAGGAATAGAAATGATTGGGTTGCATATCTTCTGAAACGGTTTCTTGGTGCCAACATTTGAGTCTGTGTAAAAAGTAAACCAGTTATTTTTTGTAATACATTTTTTCCCAAACTGCATATCCCTACTAAATAAATTGTGTCCAATTTTTAAGATTTACATATTTCAATTTCATAACAAAATTTCATCAAATTGAATTGAGAAATATTTACCCCAAAATGTACTAAATTAATTAAGTTAAAAATTAAACAATTCTATTCAATGGAGCTTTGTTATGAAATTGAAATGCGTAAATTTATATTTATTTTTTGAGTATACATAACATCTTAACTTACTCATTTTTAGGTACTTGCAAATACACAGCACAATTTTCTTGTACTCATCCTTGGTTTTTGGATTGCTTCCTTTCATACACTGTAGATGTTGATTATGATGAACTAGAAAAAGAGACAGATTTAACATTTTGGTAACTTGCGCAGTATGTAATTAGCAGCGATTTGAATATTGTTGATTCAATAAAATAAATAGATTTTGCGGTGCACTGTACTACATAAAACACAATGCATCATCAAATAGAATAATATCTTACTTCTGCAGCCACAAAGAGCAAATTGTCCATCCCTGGATCTTCTTTGTGTACACACTTCAAGGAGAAAAGAGATGATATTAGTCTAACATATAGACATTGATGGAATAACACATCACAAACCTCACGTCAACCCCATCATCTGTTTTACCATTCATTTCAGAGCATCAGAGATCTCTGACTCGAAGTAACATTAAAAAAGTTCCCCTTCAGATTAATAATACAATGAAATACAATGAGTTTTCAGTGGAGTAAGCAATGTACTATTAAACTAGAAATTACCTGGGTTGTTGCAAAAAATTGTGGTTAGAATCACCAGGAGTGAAACCAGAAAGATTGTGTTCGACATCCTCACATCAATCCTGCTTCAGCTTCTTAAAAGAGTGAGAGTTCTGCCCTCCTTTTATGCTCCTGGGTAATGATGATCACACTTGCACCCCCTTCGCATTGTACCCTTTTTATACGCTGAACTTTTCATGAGGGGTGGTATTGGGTCTTCAAGTTTGGCAGCAAAAATAAGCCTCAACACGTTCCCGTGCATACCTCGAATATGGCGAAATGAGATATTGCTTGTTTACCTGTAATCAAACAACAACAAGAAAAAACATGTCAAATCTGATAAAGCTGATCTTGTGGGTCAGGTCACAATCTTTTGGACCAAATAACTGCACTGTAATTTGTTTTATTTTTATTTATAAAAATTTTTTTACCAATAAATTTTACATTTTCCCCAGTATTTCAAAATTCAAATTGTATTAAAATGACAAGAAGAAACAGTTTTTCGAAATGTGTCAAGGGATTCAACAAAAATTTTTTTTTGTATAAATGGAATACAATAAATATCTGTTTTTTAACATCTTTTAAAAATAAAGTATTCTTTATTGACAAAAGTAGCATTGTTTCTCTAATTTTACAAAAAATTGCTTTTGTTATGTTGATATATCACTGACAAATTCATACAAGTATTAAACAAATTAATAACATGTTTAAAAATATATGATATATATGAATATATATATATATATATATATATATATATATATATAAAGAAAATATATGACTAATGAAAGAAATATTTTGTCATTTTGAATAACCACTACCTTACATACATTAACTGAAAAAAACACGGGCATTTGCTATCCTATGATAGGATATCCTAAATTTGATCAGATTTTGACTTTCACTTTATCACTACATTTGTATTAATTGAAAGATTTTATTGTTAAATAAGTTCAATAAAAAAGTGAATAACTGTGTTTTACACTTCCTTACATTTATATTACATGTAAATCAAACATAAATTACCCATCACTATATTCCCCTATCACTATCATTCCAAAATAGAATGTATATCGCCAATTAAAAAGGATTTGGCTTGAATGAACAAAATGAACTTACTGTGTATTCAGTACTGCCGCTCCCTACAGCACACTACGCAGTCTGTGTAGGGCACCAACTCCCAAGGGGGGGCACCATTTTACCTTAGGAGGGCACCAGAAACTTACTCCCATGTTATACGTTATTCAAGGACCCGAAAGCAGTTGCTTTCTCTTCACTTTCATATAAAGCAAAGTGGGCAAGTTTACTTATTTTATTCCCAAAACATTACCTGTTTACAGGCTAAAAGGGTCATGATGCGGGACTCGTCAGTGGTTTGACTTTCCATTCAGCACACAACTGAATAAAACAGGCTGCATGACAATGATAAATGATTACTGCAAGAGTTAGATAAAGATACAGGTGCGAGGGGACTTCAACATTTCTAAACTGCATGAATAAAAAATAGGCCTACATATACGTTTTCTTCTCTGCTTTTGCTCGCGTGTTAATGATGCAAAGATCTACTTTAATACTTAATTTCATCACTGAGAAGGTTTACCTGCAATATTAGTAGCACCAACCATCACAAGCAGCCTCAAGAATGGATACAGAGTGGTCGTATAACAATTTTCCTTGAGACGAATATTGCTATAATTTGTTCAAAGTGGAAAGCAAGAGCTAGAAAGATCGCACTTGCATGCATAGTTGCCAGATTGCACAAAATAAGTATAACATTAAGCAGAATATTTCCAATTTGCGCAAGTATCTCAAATTGGCATCTCTTATCTGGCAACCCTGAGCATGTTAAACACTTGTGGAGGCCTGTTAGTTTCCAATGCAAGATAACTGAAATACCCAATAAAACAAACAAACAAACAAACAAACAAACAAACAAAAAAATCTATTTTAGGATAAATGAGCCACAGGCCACATTAAACTATGTGTTGGGCCGGAAGCTGCCCAGGTCAGGTCTACAGGATTTTATTTTAAATGATGCAGTGCTTGCTTAACTTAAGCAGCTACTCAGTGGATCGACAGAGGTTCAATTTCGACATTTTACAAGCATTTTAATATTGAGGATTTTTTGTTTTTAAGGTTACTGTTGTGTAATATAACTGATAGACTTCTATGCTATTCCTTTTTCTTCCCATTCTAAAGAATATTGAGAGCTTATAGGACTTGTTTGGACTAGTTTCCCACCCTAGTTTGAACAAGGGGGATGTATTTTGTTTATCCCTTACGACTCAGTACACTCTACATTGCGTAGTATTGCATATGGGGAGTTCCTTCTTACATGACCTAGATGAAACCTCTCTATAATATTGCCAATATTCTAATATTGGCTATGGTGTTTGAGCCTGTTTTTGCACGAAACTGTCCACTATAAAAATAGGTGCACAAACACCATTTCCTCAGAATTTCTTCCTTCAGGACAGCGATCATCTCTTGTCTAGAAGCCCTCTACCTTTTGGATTGATAGTAAAAAAGAACTTACATTTTTATCTGTTTCTCACCCACGCTTATCATAGTTTCTGAAGATATGGATTTAACCACTGGAGTCATACGGATTAATTTTAGGAGGCCTTTATGTGCTTTTGGAGCTTAAAAATTTTGGTAACCATTGACTTGCATTGTGAGGACCAACAGAGCAGGGATATGGACCCTTTTCACAGACCTGTTATGACACGTTTCCGCCGCCTTTAACAATGTAAATGTAGCAAACTTTTTATATTTCCATTTAAAAAAATATTTAGTGTAAATGTATAACATTTATGCATTAGGCAGATGCTTTTATCCAAAGCGACTTACAGTGCACTTATTACAGGGACAATCCCCCCGGAGCAACCTGGAGTTAAGTGTCTTGCTCAAGGACACAATGGTGGTGGCTGTGGGGTTCAAACCAGCGACCTTCTGATTAGCAGCCCTGTGCTCTAGCCACTACGCCACCGCCATAATACAAAGTACATTGTACTTTGTATTATATTACCCTGGAATCAATTTGAAAAAATCAGTTACCACTGCTGCGATGATGCTTCTAACACAGCTGCTGAGGGAGTAACAGAATATTTAGCCTATTTCTCTCTTCTTACTGATGTTACCCAGCACCAGTACTGGACTGGTAATCTGGCATACCGGGCATTTTCCCGGTGGGCTGACGCACCTTGGACCCGATCAGGGGCAGAATGGCCATCGGGAGAACTGAGCGGGCCAGTGGGTTGGCAGTGACAAGCAAAAATGAGCCGTCGTGTTATGCAGAACGACCACAAAACGGTGCCGCGATATGCAGAAAAGGACAGCGAACACATACAACATGTTGAGCATTGAGGTGGATGAGCTACCCTCTGGGTACCACTACTGTCAGCTTAGAACAGGAAACTGAGGCTGCAGTGGGCACAAGCTCACCAAAACTGGACAGTAGACTATTGTAAAAATATTGCCTGGTCTGATAAATCTGGATTTCCACTGAGGTACACAAATGGTAGGCCCACTGCAGCCTCAGTTTTCTGTTCTTGGCGGACAGAAGTGGAACCCAACATGGTCTTCTGCTGTTGTAGCCCATCCGCCTCAAGGTTTGAAGTGTTGTGCATTCTGAGGTGCTATTCTTCACACTAAATTTGTTCAGAGTGGTTATCTGATTTAACGTAGCCTTTCTGTCAGCGCAAACCTGTCTGGCTATTCTCCGTTGATCTCCGAAGTGTTTCTGTCCACAGAACTGCCTCTCACTGGTTGTTTTTTGTTTTTCACACCATTCTCTATACACTCAAGAGACTGTTGCACGTGAAAATCCCAGGAGATCAGCAGTTGCAGAAATACTTAAACCAGCCGTCTGACACCAACAATCATGTCACGGTCCAAATCACTGAGATCACATTTTTTTCCCCATTCTGATGGTTGATGTGAACATTAACTGAAGCTCCAGACCAATATATGCATGAGTTTATACATTACACTGCTGCCACATGATTGGCTGATTAGATAATCGCATGAATAAGTAGACATACAGGTGTACCTAATAAAGTGGCCAGTGATAGCCTATGCATTTCTTGTGTATATTCCTTGTGCTTCCTCCAGATTTGCATTAGGCTACACAATACTCTGTATTGTTATAATACTATAACTAAAACTATTAAATGTTATTTTTGGCCTATTTCTTGAAGAGCTCGGTAAGTTAATGGTTAATGCCATGCACAGCATCTGGAGATGTTTCTCTTTAAGCCAAACAAACAGTCCAAAGGCAGGGGTAAAATATTTTCTAACGTCCAGTATGGGTTCTCACGTATGTATGATACAGTTGGCAACCCCACACAGAGGTGGGTGAACCGTAAATAACAAATAACTAATTGACTGTAACTGCCCACGAGCTCACACCACACAAGCATTGCAGTGAACGGGCCCTCCCTCGCAGTGACGCATTCAGAAACGACCAAGGAAATCCCCAAGTGAGAGTTACGACAGACTCGCTTAATAGTAGGCAACTTCCGACTCGCGAGGAGTGAAACCCAACGCGCTAAACACCGCGTAGCAATCGACAAACCAAATAAGCATTCTCTGTGTCCACTTTTAGGTCAAACACAAGGTAGGTTCGTCTCGTTTTTGTATAGATGTAAACGAGGTGTTTATGATATATTTGGGCTAATAGAACATTGGGGTAAAACGAAGGCTTGTTGACAGGCACACAAGCCCATCCGGTGCGCGTGATTAATTTGTTCGTCACTTGTGTTGTGTGTATGCAAGGTGTACATGTAATAAGTATATGAAACATGAGGATACTAAGCGGATATAAAACGCGTTTTAGTAGTGTCAGATGTATCTGAATGGTGCCATAAAATTAAATTCCTTGCAATTTAATATTTATAACTAGAGTTTATTTTTTCATGTTAATCGCTTCACATTGTGGTATTTTGTTTTCCCCAGGTATTGTAAACACTATTTTTTTGGCAATTCGGGGTGGATTAAAAAAGATTTGACGCCGTCGCGGAAGTGGACAACCAAAGACTTGCAGTCGTTTTTATTTTTTATTTTTATGAATACATCTGCCGAAGTACAGCAGGAGAACATGTACGGCACTGCAGAAATGCCCGATCTCATACCGCCGGCCGGTGCGCTACAGCCCAGTCCCGTAATCCCGTATGATCACCGGCAAGCAGAGACAAACAGATCCGCCCCACGGAGAATGCAGCGAGCCCCAAAACTTGGACAGATCGGGCGGTCTAAGAGAGGTGGGTGTTCTGTCGCCTACGTGTTATTTTATGAATGTATTTATTACATGATAATTTATAATCTAAAATATGTGATGGGGATATATATATATATAATCTAAAATATGTGATATATATATATATATATATATATATATATATATATATATATATATCACATATTTTAGATTATATATATATATATATATATATATATATATATATATACTTATTATTTGATATTTTTAGCACTATTTTGTGGCATTCAGCAATCACATTGCAAAAATATGTTTCTCCATTTTTATTTTACTTTACAGTGGTTATTGATGATGAGGACTTGGACGATATCATAAACAATAACAGAAGCTTCCCAGTGTCTTAGAGAGTGTCACCTGTTGCCTGATGCATGACTTAACTGTGCCAAAACAAACCTACAGGCCTACGGAGTTTAAATGGACTACACTCTCATTCTCTTTCATGTTCTCCACTTACCTCCACTTTACAGCTTTCAAACATTTAACTGCTTCAAGGTCATAAAAACAACAAAAAAACAAAACAAAAAAAAACACGAGTGACTTTCATGTCCTCTTTAGGCTTGCCCATCAATTGGCAGATGTTGTGCATCTGTGGCACTGAATGCACCAGTCTTGTTACGGTTCCGACATTTCTATCTCCAAGTGAAGATCTTGACGATCTCTGATGTGACGGGTATATTATATTAAATTTGCACTTTACTGCAGAAAAAGAAAAACAATGCTAACCAAAACGAGTTAGATCACTCATCTCCCAAAGAAGACATTTTCCTGTTAAACTCTGTTAATGTGTAACATGCCATTTGGTAGACCTGTGGTTACCTTGGTAACTGGGGTCTGCTTGACTTTGTCTCAGATGCACTGTGAATGACATCAGTTAATTGGTTATAGTAAGGTGATGTTTTTAATTGGTCACTGTTTGTATGGGCCTTTTGTCTTCAATTTGAAATTAAATAAGTACAATCATAAAAATGCATACTGATTGAGATGAACGATCTAAAGATCTGTTATACTGGTCAAATTGCACATTTGTCTTCATTTTAGGATGTTTGCATGGAAATTTATGGATTTTTGTAAATTGTTTTGAGGGAATGTTATGGGGGAGGAATAAAGCATGATTAACTTTACGTTAAAGTGTGAGTGTTACCAATTGAGGCACTAGGGTGTGGTATTAATTTTAATTTATGAAAACAATATGTATGTGTATTTCAGATTCACATTTGGAATGCAAATCCTTTAAGACCAAAATAATAATAATAACCTGTCTATTTTGATGAAAACAAAATTTATTAAAGATAAGCAGGTAAAATAAATGCACAAACAGTATCTAACTAACACTTGCCATTATCAAGATGCAGCAAACTTAATTTGTTTTAATTGTACAAGATATTCTAGGGAGTTCATGAATGATAACAACATAAACATGAGGAGGAACAATAAGTGATGGATTAATGCTGAAATGTGTTAAGCGAATGAAAATATATATTATTCATAATAACAGGATATTCCTCATCCTTCAGCCATCTGTAAAACACTGCAATTACATTAGCCACATAATAGTGACATGAATATGCATCATATATGCATTATTAATAGTGTTAGGTTTTATGTTGCTATACGATAAATATTGGAAAAAAAAATCATAAAAAACTACATCCATTTTGGACAACACATGTTCAGTGTGTTGGTTATAGTGCTCCCTATTGGACACCTTGAAAACATCAGCATATCTGACTCTCTATCCAAGTTTTGCTTCTTTTGCAAAGACAAATCATCCTAGTTGCTTTATTCAGTGAAACAATGAAGGCCGAAGCATGCTGTGAACATTTATACTGACATTAAATTCCTAGAATCCCAAGAACTCTCAGAGGGCTTCGTAAATATATTTATTTGGACGTATTTGACCATTTTATTATGGGGTGATAGGCAGTTCTGTTTTCCTCCTCAGTGACAGTTGTGTAAGCTCGTATCCCAATTTAAAACCTCACAACATGCTCAGTCCATTATTCTGTTGAAGAAATTCTTCACCTTATGAAGTTCTTATCTCTGTCCATTGAGAGGCAGTCTTGATCAGACATACTCTTTGTTGCTGTTGGCAGACCTAGGAGGGTTACTTTTAGGATACTTTGACACTTGTTTACTTCGAGGACATGTGGCTGCCAACATGGCTCCTCCAAGAACATCAAGAAATGAACCACCCCATGCAATGAAAATGGCTGCTCCAAACTCAAACCTAATGGTAAAGAAAGAGAGGAAAATGTGTGAGGAGTTATGAAAAAGATAACTTGTTTGAAATTGTATTTTTTTGTTGTTGTTGCATTTTATAAACTAATTTGGCCAAAGTTCCAGAACAGTGTTTCTATCCAGTGTTCCTGGATGCCCCCCCCCCTCCCCAAAACTGCACATTTTTGACTGTCTCCCTTAGGTACCACACCCAATTCAACACATCAGCACACAAGTAGAGTGCTCCAAGAACTGAAATGGGTGTGTCAGATTTAAGGGTCGGGGACACATGCAAAATGTGTTGTGTTGGGGATCCTCCAAGAACAGGATTTGGAAACAGATCCAGAAATTGTGCAAAGTACGTGCAAGTGTGGCGCTCACTTGGTGTTCACCGGGGTGAAGGGGTTGTAGAAGGCTCGGATCACATTGTGAGCAAACCACGAGCAGGCAACAATTGCACAGAGGGCTGCATGAAGAAAACATGAAGATTATTTTGTTTTGTTTTTTTAAAAAGGAAGAAAGACCTTACTTTCTTTGCAAGTAGTACAAAACATTAGCTAGTTTCTTCAAAGCAAGAGCCTAATAATTTATTTTGGAAACAACTTTAACTGTCTGGGACTCTTGTGAACCACTCATTTATGATGTATCAGGGTGGTCTTTCGAATACATGATCATAACTCTTCCTACACAATCAAATTTTTATTTTTATTTTTTGGCAGATGATTACACATAATCTTGTGTTTTCACAACCCTGTTAGCTTTGATGTTCAGAGAACATCAAAGCAAGCAGAGAAGCTTGACAAAAGCACTGATGTGCTATGAGTTATAACTATAAGAAAAGTTCAAAGATGTTTGTATTGTAAAGCTGTTTAAAGGGATAGTTCACCCAAAAATTAAAACTCTCTCATTATTTATTCACCATCATGCCATCCCTGATGTGTATGACCAGAGTTGGGGAGTAATGGAAAACATGAAACAGGATTATGCATTTAAAACACAAAATATATCTGTATAACTGTATTCCACTACAGCTACAATTTAAATAGTTGGCAATCAGAATACAGTTGCATTCAAAAAGTGTTTTGATTACTGAAGAGATTACATTTTGTTGTCATTTGTTTAATTAAATTGATGGATATTATGCTATATGATCAGAAGATGATTGTGTATACTCAGTGGGGTTTGGAAGTAAGTTTGGAGCAGCAGAAATAGTTAACCTTGTATATATCGTCATGTGAACATTTAGCTTTAGAGGTATTTCGCAGTGCATGGAAGGATAGTGTCTGTAGCTACAAGACAGGCACTAAAAGCTGCCAGGTCAGCATATTTTAGCAAACTCATAGAAAATAACCACAACAATCCTAGATGTTTATTCAGTACTGTGGCTAAATTGGTTAGGAATAAAGTCTCAACTGAACCAGATATTCCGTCGCAGCACAATAGTAATGACTTCATGAATTTCTTAACTAATAAAATTGAAATAATCCGAAATAAAATTGGAATTATGCAATCATCTGTCACAGTAACTTAGAAAACAGTGTCTCATAATTTTTCTTACATGCAACTTAAATCCTTCGCTGTCATAGGTCATGAAGAGCTAACAAAAAATATTGAAACATCAAAAGCCACAACATGTTTGTTAGATCCAATACCAACTAAATCCTTAAAGAGATATTCTCTGTAATCTCAGAACCTCTTCTTAATATTATTAAATCCTCGATATCCTTAGGACATGTCCCAAGAAACTTTAAAATGGCAGTTATCAAACTGCTTATTAAGAAGCCTGAACTTGATCTTGGAGAACTGGCTAATTATAGACCGATTTCAAATCTCCTGCTATGTCGAAAATACTGGAAAAGGTAGTATCATCCCAACTATGTTAATTTCTACAGAGAAATAGTATATATGAACAATTTCAGTCAGGATTTAGGCCTCATCACAGTACAGAGACTGCACTTATCAGAGTTGCAAATGACTTGCTCTTATCATCTGATCGCGGTTGCATTTCACTTCTAGTGCTTTTAGATCTTAGCGGGGACATTTTCAAAAAACATAATTTAGTATGATTTATAAGCTGTTTTCCTCATGGGGACCGACAAAATGTCCCCACATGTTAAAAATGTTTGGGTTTAACTATCGTTATGGGGACATTTGGTCCCCACAAAGTGGTAAATACACGCTCACACACACACACACACACACACACACACACACACACACACACACACACACACACACACACACACACACACACACATTTAAAACTATACTTATCTCTCCACTGCCCCACCCCAAGAGCCCTCCAGGAATGCCAAATAGTTGCCCCATTTCCCATCAAACGAATCTCAGTTCCCCAGCCTTCTACATGACACTTCCTCAAAAGCCACCACACTCTCCATCTCTGTGCACCACTCTAGAAATTATCATAACATTCTCTTGAATACGTTAGAGCATTAAATAGGTTCAGGTCCTATTTAGCAGACCACGACCACTATGTAAATGAGGAATTGACAGACCAAACAGAAGTTATCAGTGATAAGTGATCAGTTTTAGGGCCTCTGCTTTTCTCCTTGTATATGCTTCCCCTGGGAGATATTATCAGGAATCTTGGAATAAGTTTCCACCAGTGGTGGGCCGTGCATTTAAAGTCTAGGCCTTCAGTGTGATTCATGCCATTAAGAATACACAGTTTATGCTGAATTCCATTCAAGTTGGATGAATGGAACTTGATATCTCTGACCATAAATGCATTCCATTCCCGATATTCAGAACTGGAACACTCCTGTTAGATTGGCAGGGGTTTGACTCTCATTAGAGATGTCTCCTAGCAACCCAACTGATAAACAATGCTGCAGCGCTAGCATTTGTGCATCAGGTGCACGATTATCAACAGAGATTATGTTTTATACACCCGTTTCTGCAGGCGTTTGTTTAACAAGTTTTAATATCACGTTATGTGGAAATCAATATTAATTAATAAAGTGAATGTTTATCACTTACTCTGTATATCTCCCTGGTGTCGACATGCTTGTGTGACATCATGCCCCTGCATCTCGGCGAGAGTTGATCATTTCTGCACAAGCCTACAAGTTGTAATTCTGACTTAAAGATGCATTCCATTGCACTTTTCCTTGTAGGAAGCAGTAAAATCCAACTTTACAAGTTGAATGGAACGCAGTAGTACTTTTCAAATCTTGATCCGACACTGAATGCTCCAGCAACCTAATTTACTCTTAGAAAACTCATGATGTTGCTATAACAATGCAAAAACACTTACCAATTTACTTAAAGTGAAAATCAGCTCTCCTTTCCTGATTAATAAATTAAGCAATCACATGGCCATGCAGAATATCTCCTGTTTTTAAATCCATAAGGATCTCTTTCTCAGTGGTGATGTGGCA
Source organism: Moxostoma hubbsi (assembly GCA_032164185.1). Classification (NCBI taxonomy): domain Eukaryota; kingdom Metazoa; phylum Chordata; class Actinopteri; order Cypriniformes; family Catostomidae; genus Moxostoma; species Moxostoma hubbsi. Next base: position 41,977,773 of record JAVLUX010000003.1, read on the forward strand.
GTGACAGCCGACTCGTCAGCAAGATATTGCGCTCTTCGCTTTCAATTTAGGTACATCACTTAAAGCGTTATTGCATCACTCAAGGCCAACCATTAGGCATCCACCGGGACATATCCTAAAGATCACACCCACCAAGAACAAATAAATCAATCTGATTGGCTGATGAATCTGACAATCTTTAGTTGCTCATTCATTTGCTCTGTTAAGCGATTCTGTAGATATTCTGAAGGCCTGAGGGGTGGAGCTTAGATTCACGTGCTGCTTCTGCTAACGAGCATGGCTTCAGGCATGCGATTAGTGAAACAGTTCTCACACTTTGCTTGTAAGAATCAAGGAATATATTCTGACTGGATAAACATAATTTTTCTCTATTTGTTTGTAGATTAAGAGTGGAAAGCGGTTAAACATACATAGGCAAAAAGGTGATTGAGAATGAAAGGATGAAATGTATTAATTTACAGTATTTGGCATGTTAGGCCAGCAGAGAAGGCTTTGCTGGCCCTGAGAATTCGCCTTTGGTTTCCACTGTTATGCCGACACCCAATCTGACACCCAACTTTATATTTAATCAAAACCTGACAAAATTTCACAACTCACCAAATTAGCAGAGTGTATAGATGAAATCAAAGATTGGATGGCCAGAAAATTCCTTCTACTCAATTCTGACAAAACAGAGGTACTAATTATTGGACCAAAAGCCTCTAAAAACAAGCCGCTAAAATATAATTTGACACTCAATGGATGTACTGTTACATCGTCTTCAACAGCGAAGAACTTAGGTGTTATATTTGATACCAATATGCCCTTGGAAAATCAAATTGCCAATGTTTGTAGAACAGCATTCTTCCACCTAAGAAATATTGCTAAATTATGACACATGCTCTCTGTTGCTGAAGCCGAAAAACGAATTCATGCATTCATGAACTCAAGTATAGTTTATTGTAAAGCATTACTGGGAGGATGTCCAGCAAGATCAATAAATAAACTTCAATTGGTTCAAAATGCAGCAGCCAGAGTGCTGATTAGAACCAAGAAATATGATCATGTTAGCCCCATTTCATCGTCGTTACATTGGCTACCTGATAAATTTCATATTCATTTTAAAATTCTGTTAACTACATACAAAGCTTTGAATGATCTAGCTCTGCAGTACATAAGTGACCTTCTACCACGCTATATTCCATCATGTTCATTGTGATCGCTAAAGTCTGGTCCGTTAATCGTTCCTAGAATAGCAAAATCCACAAAAGGAGGAAGATCATTTTCCTATTTGGCTCCTAAACTATGGAATAGTCTCCCTAACACTGTTCGAGATGCAGTTTAGGTCAAGACTAAATACTCATCTATTTAGCCATGCATGCACCTAATTTATCCTTCAACTCACAATTAGGCTGCTTTAGTTAGGTCTGCTGGAACCAGAAACCAGAATCATTGATCATGATCTATAACTCTGCAATAAATTGAATGGCATCTATGCTAATATTATTCTTTTTGTATTCCTATCTCAACCTAGGGACTCCTATCCTGAGGTCACCAGAACCAACTTGTTCCAGCTCCATTCCTGCTTCGTGTTGTAATCCATTGCTACATGTCGCTAAGTGATGACGACTAAATGCAGCCTGCGCCAGCCAAACATCACTTCAGTCTATATTATGATGCACTTCAGAGGATGAACTGATGACAACTCCAACCATAAGACATGGGATACATCACATGGATGTAGGATTTAGGATAGAACTCACCAAAATTACCGTCCGGCTGAACTGCGATGCACCTCACTGATCTCTGTCTGTATCACTTCGGTCTAATGATGGAATACACTCTTATAATTGAATACTATCGACTATCAATGCCTATGCCAACAAAAGCCTTCATCAGTCAACTAACAAAGGACAATGCATCAATGTTAACTTCTGCAGTTAGGAAGAACTTCAAAGACATTAGTCATTAATCTTACAGTTCTTACAAAATCTTTGTTTATACACTGACCCTTAACACTTACATAGTTTAATAATTTTAAACCATGACTTGCACTATACATAATTAAGTAATATTGGCACTATATTCATGATGTTAGCCAGAGTGGAACTAGCCCCGCCTGGTTTCTCCCAAGTTTATTTTTCGCCATTAATTAAAAGTTTTGTGTTCCTTGCCACAGTCGCCTTTGGCTTGCCCACTGGGGTTATAGATACAGTTGTTATTTAATTACTCATTTCTAAACACATTTCTCAATTGTATTTTAGCAAACTACACAATGGTGACTCTAAGACATTATAGACATTACAGTTTCATTTTCTGTTAATGCACGATTTTCTGTAAAGCTTCTTTGAAACAATGTGTGTTGTGAAAGGCCCTATACAAATAAAAATTACTTGATTCTAGCCCTTTTACATGCACCTGTTATCAGGCAAGATAAACAAAAATTATTTCAAGAAAATCCACATTAGATTATATTTTTTTCTCTAGTAAGAACATTAGAATGAGGGCAAATATGTACAGCAAACATCTTAGATTTGATGAGAATCGTTTTTATTGTTGTCCTGTAAAACTCACATTTACTGTTAACTATTTGAAATATATATTGTCTAAATATACTTGCTTTTTTTTTACTGTATAGATTTTTTCCTCACTTAGTAACTTTTTTTTTTTTTATAGTCAAAACAAGTTAAAAAAAAAAATAAAATTCTACCAGTGCTGAAGAAGTAATCCAAAGAATTTAGAATACGTTACTGACCTTGAGTAATCTAATGGAATTTGTTACAAATTACATTTTACAGCATGTATTCTGTAATCTGTAGTGGAATACATTTTAAAAGTGATCCTTCCAACCATGTGTATGACTTTCTTTTTTCTGCTGAAACACGAATTAAGATTTTTAGAAGAATGTTTCAGCTCTGTAGGTTCATACAATGCAAGTGAATTGTGGCCAGAACTTTAAATATCCAATAAGCACATAAAGGCATCATAAAAGTAATCCATGCGACTCCAGTGGTTAAATCCAAATCTTCAGACACTAGGTGTGGGTGAGAAAAAAAGTCATGTTTTACTATAATTCTCCAACTTTCACCAGCCCTGACCAGTAGGTGGCGATATGCACGAAGAATGTGAATTGCCAAAACAAAAAAAGAGAAATGTGGAAGATGAAAGTGGATATTTATAGCAAAATATTTATCTGTTTCTCAATTACACCTATCATATTGCTTCTGAAGACAAGGATTTAACCATTGGAATCCTATGGATTGCTTTTATGCTGCCTTTATGTGCTTTTTGGAGTTTCAAAGTTCTGGCCACCATTCACTTGCACTGAATGGACCTACAGAGCTGAGATATTCTTCTAAAAATCATTGTTTGTGTTCAGCAGAAGAAAGAAAATCATACACAACTGGGACAGCATGAGTTTGAATACATTCTAATTTTTTTTTTTTGGGTGAACTAACCCTTTAAGCTGTTTTAAAGTCTCACACACAGACAAAGTCTGTCTCTATATTTTTCTCTCTTTTGCACACATACACTCACCTCCCACTAGCAGTATGATGCCTCCTGTCATAGCTGTGCGAGACTTGCGAACTTTGTCATCGGCTCCACAAGTTGTGCACTTCATCCCCATGCAGGCCACACCCAGACCGGCAATGGACACGATTATACCCACAATCATCAACGCACGTGTTGCCTGAAGATCACCTGCAACAGAAGGGTAGAGAGATGTAGAGAAGATTCTTCCTGTTCTCTCATGATATCCCTAGCGTGCTCCTATTGAAAGTTTCTGCACTATAAAACTAATGGTGAGATCTTTGCAAATCTCTTCATTCCGGAATGCAAATTAACAATCTCCCAGGAAATAGCCCAGCTGTTTTGCTATTATCTTTTTATGGGATATTCTCAAAAAAGTTTAACTTTAAAAAAATATTGAAATTTTCAATTCTGTTTTTGCCCATGAAAGCTTAGGGTAAAATCTGTTTTAACATCTTGACATGATCTTTAACGGATTGACTATTTGCACATAGGTGTAAATAGCACCTGCCACATAGTGTGGTTATTTGCACCCGAATAAAAATGTACAACAAACTTCTTTGTAAGTGTCACTGCAGTATTGTGGGGTGTAACGCCAATGCGAATGTGCCGTTCGATTACGCATATGATGCACTCTTTTTCCCATTTTGTTTCCTGTCTCCACTCTTAATATTTTCATTAATACTACTTATAATAATACATAAAAATTTATATAAAGGTAGTTTTACAACAGTAATATTATAATAACCATGTTGACGGAAACCAAAGATTACTACAGCAATATGTTGTTTATATAGTAATATAGTTCAATGGTAATCATTAATAGTGATACTATGGTTACTGTAGTAAAACCATGATTAAGGTTAAAGGTTAGGTTTAGGGGTTGGTGTAGGGTGTCTGTACTGGGACTCTAATTAAACACAATAAACACACTGCAGTGATAGCCCTATACAGTATGTTAGTATTGTATAAGGGGTGCAAATTCTATCTGCCAATGTTCACACCAGGGTGCAAATAGCATCTACCTTTATTAGCACCAGGGTTGAGGTGCGAATAATATTTGGCACTATTTGCACTGGGGTGTAAGAAGCATCTACTTTTATTTGCACCAGGGTGCAAATATCATCTGCTTATTTTTATTTATAAAGGACAACTTGACTGTTCTTCTTTATTTTACTATTTTATTTTGTTTCATGAATGAAGCAAGGGTTCTAACACCAGTGAACAAACTCTCTTAAAAGATGGGATTTCTAAGATTGTGTCAACAGAATCACAAAACAAATACCTCTGATCAGATTAAAATCAATAAATCATACCACTGGATAATTTTTTTTCAATTAAAATCTTTCACATGAATATGCTAGGATGTTGTGGCTAAATGCCACCAGGGTATTGCTATGTGGTTGCTAAGGTGTTCTTAGTATTTTTAGAGATTTTGTTTTTAAAACAGAGTGCCACACTCTAAAACTACTTTATATATATATATATATATATATATATATATATATATATATATATATATATATATATATTCATATTTTACTAAATAAATTAAATATATTGATTCTATACTTTAATGAACAATTTTAAATAAATAGTTTGTAATTTTCCATAATTTTTTATTTTATCATTCGCAATGCTTCATGGATTGTAGTTCATTCTCTCATTAAAGATATTATGTATTAGTTTTTCAAAAAAAAATTTCTTCAGATAAAAGTTCTTGATCGGGTCGGCCACTAATCGCAGGGTTGGCGGTTCAATTCCTGGCCCACATGACTCCACATGCTGAAGTGTCCTTGGGCAAGACACTGAACCCCAAGTTGCTCCTAATGGCAGGCTAGCGTCTTGCATGGCAGCTCTGCATTCATTGGTGTGTGGGTGAATGAGGTAAAGGGCTTTGATAAGGTTAAAGGTTAAGGTTAAAAAAGTGCTATTTAAGTGCAGAACATTTACCATTTGTGATTTACAAAGCTAATAACTCTTTAAGACGGATTATTTGATATCCCTATGGAAAATATTTATGGGAAAGATTTTTACGGAACCAAGATGGCTTAAAAGGTGGGCAGGCATGGTTGCGCTACATTCCTATGTGATAATATGTCATGTACAGTATGTGATTCATAATGTTATTCATAATTGTGAATGTGAAAACATCAATGGCGCAGTTATCAGCATATCAGGTACAAGACAAATGCTAGGTGGTTGCTGGGGTGTTTTGCCTGGTGGCTGCTTACAAGTCAAAAGAGCCCACACCCAGGTTTTTATACTCCAAAAGTTGTTTAATTTTTAGGTTTAGTGTTTTCTTAAAATCCCCAATACTTAGTGATAATCACTAACTAATAATCTAACACTGACCTCTGTGAGAAAACAAGGAAGGCAATGAAAAATGTCCAGTTCTAAATAAAATCTATCACTTAATGCTGAGAAAGAGAGAGTGAGAGACCATAACAAGAACCAGTCTGTGCCAGTACAATCCTGAACACGTGCACACAAAACCCACCAAGAGAGGGAAAGTAGGGGAAAGAAATGCAAGGGGTGGGGTGCAAGCTGTAGTGAAGTGGAAGAGTTATTCCTCTCCTTTATTCAATAAAACACAAAAGGCATATCTTGCCAGGCGAGGAAAACAGTCAGCTGTGGAATTTAGAGGGACACCCTTCCATTTTTTCTTTCTTGTCTTGCTCCTCCTTCCCTCCTAATTCAACCTGCTGTCAGGTGCAGTTCCAGCTGGTTTAAACTGGAAGTTTCCCATTGTTTTCCCCGAAAAGAGCTCTGAGGTTCTGCACAGAGCCTCAGTAAATACATTAATTGAAGAAGGATTGAACCTTCACATTTGATCAAGAATCTGCATCACACTGTAAAGAGAGTGGGGTTGTGGTTTCCCAGCCCAGTCGTTGGGGAACCGTGGATGGAATGTTTCTGTAACAACCATAAAATGAAACACTTGATTCAATTAATCAACTCCTAATTTTAAGACTGGTGGTTGGGTGTTAACAAAAATAGTCTGCCAAGTACCTGGGAACAATGGGTTACGTTCTTCCCAGAGAAGCACAGGCTGCTGTCACCATGGCTACCTGTCCTGTCTTGTTACATTACAGGCATACAGTAGATTCAAACTCGCATTGGCGAGGCCAACATCCATTAATCAAGCAGTGGTAAGAAATGGCAACAGTGTTTATTTGAGTGTGTGTGTGTGAAGGGTATGAGGGTGGGAAACTTCAGCTTCAGTTGCCAAGGAATTCTTAACCAATAAACACCTAAATATATACAGTAGTGTACACAGGGCAAGCCCTTATCTACTGGGAAAACAATTTATACTGTGGGTTCAAAAGTTGGAGTCCACAGGAAAAATCTGGGGTTCAAAATATAATTTAAACCTGGAAATACTATAAAACTTAAGGATTTTGAAAAATGTAAATACAATTAAACAAAGAAACATAACTATATAAAATGAATACAAAATATTTAAGATTCAGCATTATTTCTAAGTCACTAATCAAATTACTATTTTCCTTTGTACAAATGGTCATATTTTCTTGCTTCCACTGAACACTGTAATCCCTTAAATTGTCATTACTGTAAATATCAAGTTGTCTTAATTATCAAATTAAATGTCAGGTTTTGAGCCCATAACTCAAATATCTATTTATCTTAATAACTCAAACATTTGAGCATAAACTTGTGGAGAAACCCCATAATGTTTTGCACTAGAATTATTGAATTATGTTTCCTAGGTCAAACGGAAGTTATGGGGGCATATAAATGGTTGTATTTAAGAATTTATAGAGATTTTAGCTCTTTTGTAGTGTGATATGTGTTGTTTTGTTGCAAATAGATGTTTCCTGTGATGTCACCATTAGGGTGATCAGTGTCCCATTTGGTCAAGTTGGACAAGTTGACTCTTAATTCTCTAAAATGCAGATATACAGTCTATGCATTCTTTTAGAGAATTACATGTATTTAATGAATGATGTAGAAACAATTATGTTCTTTTAGAATTGAGCAGTGATATTGTTTGATCTAAATTGAATCAATAATTTAAAATGATTCACAACAGTAGAAACAATATTTAAATAGCAAATCTGAGTTAAGCCTACACGCATCTAGTTAATCTAAATAGTTAAGTTCATTATATCTGAACACAAAGTAACAAACTTAATTACATTTGTTTTGGAGATGCCATTACTCAATTCTACTGAAGGAATGCGTTTACTCAATCAAATGAGTAGAAGGGGTTTTCAGTGAAGCACACAAATGCATACAGGAAAATTTTCAAATCATGTAGGGATGACATGGATCATCAGATTTTGCACACACTTCCATGCCAACTGGAGACTGTGCTAACATAAAATATTTTTTCAGATCTTAGGGCTTTCATGTTACGTAATTTTCCACATTAGGCTACAGTAATTCACCCTGTACTAAAACCAACACAATGTTTGGCTTGATATTGTATTAAGCTTATCTGGAAATCACAACATTTAACTTTGATAACCTGGATTTATGTAAACTTGACTTATCATGTGGATCTTCTGCATTGGATATGCAGACAGTCGATGTTATAAAACGTGTTGATGAACCGAGAAAGCCACGAGACAATACCAGAAACATCACGAGATTGATAGACAGACAGACAGACAAACGGACGGACAGAAAGAATGATGGACGGACAGAAAGACAGAGACTACTCACTGTCTAATTGCAGAATGGAGTCGTAGATTTTGCACTGAAGCTGCCCTGTGCTCTGAAAAGCGCAGGACATCCACAGTCCCTGGTAAGTGGCGACTGCTGTGATAATGCTGTCCCCTACGTACGCGGACATCTTCCACTGCGGGAGGATGGTGCCCACGATGAGTCCAATGATGCCAATCAGTGAGAGACCAAATCCAAGCAACTGAACGCCCGAGTTAGCCATTTCTGAGATGTCTGTCAGGCTGAGCTGTAGTTGAGAATAATCTACTCAAAAGGAAGCTATTTATTGTTGTTGGGCAACAGACAAGAATCTTGGTGACCGCCGCGCTCCTATTCACGACTCCAATCCCCGCACGCACCTGTTACTTTCTGTGAATCGGCTCTTAAAACACTGCGATGAAGTTAAGAAAATAATTCTTTACTCTCCTAGACACAAGATATTAGTGCGCTAGCGGTATTTCTACTTCGGAACAGATAGCAATAACAGTTGAAATGCTGCGTAAAACACAGACAACGATGTGTATAGTCTCGAAAGGAAAGCTGGCATCAGAGTGCGCGCGCGATGCTCGTTGTGCCATATCTGTGGGATCGTGACGTCATACCAAATAGAAGCACACGCATCAACTGGACTGAAGTTTTAACAATAATAACAATAAAACAGCTGGGAACACACTATATAAAGATTATGTTTGCTAAGAAACATAAACAACTTCATAGGAAGTGTAATGACATGGGAAACCTGACATGGTTGCAACATTAAATAGTTTGGACTAAATTCGTTTATTTTCTTAAAACCCTTTGAAAATGTACTTAAATAAATCAAAGCATGCACCATAAATCACTGGTATTTCCGAATGATTGCTTACACAAACCAACATTTTCTAAATGACTATAGGAAAACGATTAGCTTCTGCATAAATATACTGTAGATCATCAGCCAATGCATTTTATGTTGAATTTTACTTGTTCCATTTGAATAATGACCAGAGGTGGGACCAAGTCATTGTTTTCCAAGTCACAAGTAAGTCTCAAGTCATTTCATTAAAGTCCGGAGTCAAGTCCCAAGTCAAGGCAGGCAAGTCCCAAGTCAAGTCCCAAGTCAAGGCAGGCAAGTCCCAAGTCAGTCCCAAGTCAAGGCAGGCAAGTCCCAAGTCAAGGCAGGCAAGTCTCAAGTCAAGTCCCAAGTCAAGGCAGGCAAGTCCCAAGTCAAGTCCCAAGTCTAGGCAGGCAAGTCCCAAGTCAAGTCCCAAGTCAAAGCAGGCAAGTCCAAGTCAATTTACAAGTCCTCAACTTTTAGCTTCATGTCTTAAACAAGTCATTAGTGTGCTTTGCCCAAATTAGTGTCAGAGTATTAATTACTAGTAAATTTATACTAATTTTATCTAGAAGTTTCTAATTTATAATCTAATTTTATCTTTTTTTTTATCGATATCTACCTGTAAAGGCCAAAGAGGGTAATAAAGATGATACATGGATCTTATCTTTGGACACATATTAAAGCAAACCAAACTTTTAGTCTAAACAGGCAGTGAAAGTAAGCTGAACGTGCTGAACTGGTGAGTGAAATCTGCAATATTACCAGGCAGTGGCTAATTGCAGACATTTAAGCTTCATATATAAGTTATATACTGTAAAGAGCTGCGAACAGAGTAAATGATCGGTTTTGTGATTTTTAGAACCATAACCAATATAATTAAATAAATATAGCTAAACGCATGTCAGAGGACTAGCGCGTCCGCAAAAGAATGAGTGTGTTTACATGCATGTTCTAACCATTTATGCTCAAAAAGCACCAACATGTGTGGTCACAATAAATGGCGTTCCTTTATCGAGGTCATACAACAGCGTAATAAAACACCGGGAACATTTTGTCCATTACACCAATTGCACGTTAAATGCTACTGACCGCAGTAAAAAATAGTTTGCGGTTCGATATGCAGACTTTGTTAGTCTGTAAATCTGCCATGTGCTGCCATAGACATGTATGTTACTGAACCATAGCTGACGTAAATTAGTTAACAACTTACCTCTGTCTGTGGATTTTCAGATGCTTCACATAATTGGACGTTGTCGACAAGGTGTCTGTAATTTTGGAACCACAGGTTCTACATGTTGCAATCCTTTTTTTGCCTTTAACACTGTATTCAATATATCCCAATTATATCACCTTTGCTATAATTTTTTCTGTGTCCTAGTCCTTAAATGCGCGCCGCGGTCTTCAAACTTGGTCCAGCTTTCGTGGAAGTTGATTGGTTGGTTTTCTGATTGGTTGAATATGGAGCATTGAAATGCAGATTTGAAAATCAAATGAATCGTTTATTTGGGAAATGAATCGTTGATTTACTGCACATTTTTTAATTATGCAACTCTTATCTTTGAGTTTTAAAAAGTATAAGTATTTCCAAGTCAGAGGGCTGAAGTCCAGGTCAAGTTGCAAGTCATTGCTGTCAAAGTCTAAATTTTAAGTCTTTTTTGATTCTATCGAGTCGAGTCGCGAGTCATCAAATTAGTGACTCGAGTCTGAGTCAAGTCCAAGTCATGTGACTCGAGTCCACACCTCTGCTAATGACATATATATGGAAGGCTACACATAACGAAGTATACAAAACTTTAAAACACTTAAATTTACTGAATTAAAACCATTAAAAAAAGGTGTGCATGATAATAATAGGCATTATAACAATAATAATACATTTTAGTTTGCTTTAAATTACATTGACTATCGAGGCCAGAATCCTTGTTTATTTATTTATGCTTGCTTGGAGAAAAAGTTTCAAATATAATTTTAATATAGTCTTTGGAGTGCAGGACCGTGTGATAAAGAGGGACAAAATAAAACACTGCCCAGATAGCTCACATACATTTCTGAGATGTCTGTTTTAGATCTTTTCATCTGGAAAGCATCCCAATCTAATTAACATCTGCTTAACATCTTAAAAAGGTCAGATTTGCAAACATTGTAAATCATAAACGTCTCAAAGACATCTGCAGAATGTCTTATTGACATCCGAGACATACTTATTGACAAACGTCTAATAGACGCATTGCAGATGAGAAAAAACGTTAAAAATACTCTCTGCAATTTGACCAACTCCACTTGAACTTTGTTTGTTCTTGAAGCTCATTGGTTTTCTTATGACTCTTCTTGACACAATGATGAGAGACAGTGACTTTTGTCATTATCAGTCATTTACTTTCCTTGAAAGCATTGCTTGTTTTTGTTGACAGTGAAGAACAGTAATTACTTTTTCCATGTGTTATGGTACATTTACTACTAACAAACTAATACTACTAACAGGGTGACTTCATGTAGATCATTTAGTGTTAAAATAACCATTGGCATTGCCCATCCTGTCTGGGAAGCCAGGCACTAACATTTATGCATTTGTCATGTAAGAACACATGTGTCACGTCTAACCATTCCATCAGTTGACCTCTGCACGTCCTCCATGTTCCACTGAGGGGGAAACCCTGGAACCCTGGAACACTGTCTGCAGTGCAGACTTGACACCAATGTTACAATGGTCTCACCAGGGAAGGAAAAAATATCCATAACCAGGGAGAAAAAAAGCGGAAGCAATATTACTAATCAAAGAGGAAATGATTTTCACTCCAGAAAGATGTTTATATTTTACACTCTTATGTATGGAGTGCTGTAGTTGGCTGGTGAATGTTTTAAAAGGTAATTAAAAACATTTAAGATGTTTTCCATTTTCCCACTTAATTTTCTCTGCTTTTCTGTCTTTCATCTTTCACTTCAGAATGTACTGACTTTGCTTGGATGTCGGGGCTATCATTTCCAGTCACTGAGCAGAGCATTCCTCATAAGAGCTTTTAATTTTCTGTGTATTGTGGCAGTAGAGGCGAAGAGAAGATGTGTAGGTAAGGGGACATAACAGTTTGAGAAGAGGAGACTCGTCTTTACATCAGGAACATCTTGAAATTAACACACACTTTCCTGATCACCCCTGGTAACGTGATTTATCTGTCACCCTATTGGCCTGTTCCCAAGCACTGGGCCAAAATAGCTTGGATATACAAAAGAAACTTTGACGTTTTTTCGAAGCTTCTGTCCCCACCTAGTTCCAGTAAAGAGACAACACTCAGTAGAGGGGGAAAGAGGGTGCTAAATCATCCCAAAGAGGAACAGAAGCCCCCTTCATGGCTTTTCTTCTAGATGGCTCCAGTGCTTTTTGAAGTTTACAGACAGTGTGTAAAAACAGTGATTAAACTGGTGTGAGCCTCTTTAGAAACCCACTGAACCATTAGCAATAAAACACACAGGCCTCTAGTTTCCTCTCAAAAGCGGTGACTCGGCTAATGAGGTTTTCTCATTTAATTATTTCTTTCTCTTCTTACTTTAGACACCTTCACAGTAAGGTAGGTAGACAGCTAGGCTAAACTATTAGTAATTCCTCCCTGTTCAAATACATGCAACTGAAAAGAACAAACAAAATAATTTAGCTTAACAAAGCCAAAGAAACAAATTATAATATCTGATTGAATTGCCTGATTATTTTTTCATGGGAAAAATATCACTTTCAGTTTGAGAAAACTCATGTCCTTGAGGTCAGTGTTTACTTCAGTGGGTTGCTAAGTACTTAAAAGAAGACAAAACTTCAATAAGAACACAGCACCCATAAACTACAACAGTACTGGATATAAGCTGATGGCTGAAAGAACCACTAGGAATGCAGTCTAATGCAATTATGTGCTAATTAATGGTAGAAGCAAATAATTTGGGGTTGTGCCACTACCGGTAACGTACCAGCAGGGTGTCTAGAGGTGTGATTTTTATTTTTAAGTTTTTATATATTGTTCTAGTTGAGTCTTTGTTCATGGCATCACCCTTATTCCAGAAATGTCTTATTACCTAGTTCTTGCCTATTTAAAGCCCTTGTGTTCTCCCTCTCTGTGTTCTGTACATGACTATGTTTACATGGACACCAGAAAGAGGCTTCTTTATAGAAAGTCCTGTTTACATACACTGTATAGGTGGCATACTCTACTCATGTATGCAGCTCTGTCAGTAAGCAGCTTTCTCCACAGCAACGTAATTTCCCCGCGACACTTGTGTACAAAACATGGCGTCCGAAGAAGACTTTACAATTTTATTCTCCATTGCTTTGCTTTTTTCACCAGATATTGCAGAGCTGTTGCTGTGTTTGTTTCCTTAAATTGCTATCACAACCTGCAGCGGAATTGTGCTGCAATAGTAGGGTTTCCATCTTACATAAACATTTTGGGGTTGGCCCAATATATGAGGAAAGCACATTTCTGCAAACATGAAGGACATTGCTGTGTATAAATGTTTATAATTTTTAGTTTTTGTGCTTTTCCCACTGTACTCCCTGAAATGTTTAATTATTTCTTCTGTGTTGACTTGTTGTTAGGCTCCATCCTATGATGTTTGTTATAAAGTCTGATCATGCACTTCTCAAAAACCTGTAAGAATGCTGCTTATGCATTTACGCTTATTTGCTTATATGCAGCATTCTCTGGGTGTTGACCCAAGGGATCCGGTGCTGTATATAGTATATAGATTTGACTCTCTATATATGCTAATTTTCCTGTCAAAATGCATTTAGTTTCTTCATAGAAAAGAAAACAATATGTACATTTCCCAAACAAAGCTTTCCACAGTATAAAGATAGAATAGCACTAAAAAAGCACAAATTCAAGTAACATTAAATGTTTCACAATGTCTAAGTGGTAGGTTAACTAATAAAAAGATCAAGTCCTTGAAGTTTATGTTATCATTGGGCATTATATCTCTTAAACCTCATCCTCCAAAATATTGATAGTGTCTATCCACTTTGCTACAGCAATTGTGAAGCCACATTTACATGATTTGCCACTTTGAACTTCACATGAAAAGCGCTTGCAGAGAATGACTTGTTTTGGTTTTAGCGCTGACACCAGGGCTGGACTGGTAATCCGGCATACCGGGCATTTTCCCGGTGGCCGATGCACTTTTGGGCCGATCGGGGGTGGAATGTTCATCGGGAGAACCGAGCTGGCCGGTGGTGCAGCCGTGAAATGTGCCAAATGGGCCACGATAAGGAACAATGAGCTGCTGCGTTATGCAGAACGGACCGCAAAACGGCACCGCGATGTGCGCAGAATAGGACAGCGAACACCACCCACCACCCAGCTCAACAGTTGGGCCAGTTGCCATGTAAAATCCCTGGCCGATTTCTCTTCCCAGTCCAGCCCTGGCTGACACTGTCTATGTAATGATACTTCATCTGAATTGTCCAATATTAGAGGGAAGCCTGACGCCAGGGAAATGCTGATGCTTCACTCCAGCGGGTCGTGTGAATGCGCTTATTGCAAGTCGCATCTTGGTTTGTTTTGTACAAAAAAATGACGGTTAAAGATGCATATACACAAGGGAAAGATTAGATGGAATGGTTTATTAATGGGAATGTGAAAGGTCTGTTTGGAAGGCATGCACTAGAGGGAACAGACAGTTCAGTTTGAAAACAAGCAGCAATCCAGTGACTAAGATAGAGATGGCTAAAATATAACTTTATTTTTTACAATGTACCAGTCAACACTGGAACACTTCTCCTGGCTCTCCCTGTACAATAAGCCTTTGTAGCCTGGCAGAGAAACATAATAAAGGACAGGGAATGAATACGCCACATGTATGAGTTTGTCCTCCATGGTTTTTCTTTTTCGATTTCACAGTGCAGCTAATCCTGTCTTTCTGAGATTCTCATGCATCAATGTATGTCTACATCAGTGTGCGTTGAATGAAATCTTTAGGTTGCATGATGGAGCATCACTATCGCAAACCATCATCATCTTTCTTAACCTGTTGAAATCTATGAATTTGTAAACTCCAGCATGTAGGTGCCCCAAGAGGTCTTTTCTGCATCACTTGATCATTGACATAAAATCGTTGTTGTTGTATGTGTGTGTGTGTGTGTGTGTGTGTGTGTGTGTGTGTTTGTGGTGTGTGCATCAGTGTAATGTCCCTAGAGACAGCACAATGGTTCCATCTTATTCCAGCCAGTGTTCAGCACTCAAATGGAGCTGAATAAAATGTCAGAATCTAATGTGGAAATTAGTAAATACATTAATCACGATTAAGAAAAATTCCACATTAAAGATTTTAAAGAAATAGCACACGTTAATACATTAATTTTGACAGATCTACTGACAACATCAATTTAGTCAACATTAATATATATAAATATATATTTTTGTCTTTACTCATTTTTTTTTCCCCTTTTTTGCTTAATATAAGGTGTGCCAAAATATATATGGTTAATGTGACGCTTGGACATCCTTTTAGAAAAACTACAAGCTGGCTAAGCTTAGAGTTATAACATACTTGTCAGACTTCATATACTAATAGTTTAATGACAAGTCAGATCCAGGAATGATCTAGCAAACGACTGCTGGCAGACAGACACATGTTGCTTACAAGGAGAGCAATAAGGATTACTAGTTTAATTACAGAATTAATGTACATAGTAGCAACTATTAGTTTCATACCAGACATTAAAAATTCATAATGAGCATAGTTTCTCTGAAAAATACTCAACTAATTAAACACCAATTTCATACATTGATTAGACCTGACTTAAATCTTAGCGTGCAGGGAATTAACTAGATTACTGCATACATTTACATTTATGCATTTGGCAGACGCTGTTATCCAAAGCGACTTACAGTGCATTTTTACAGGGACAATCCCCCGGAGAAACCTGGAGTTAAATGCCTTGTCAAGTACACAATGGTGGTGGCTGTGGGGATCGAACCAGCGACCTTCTGATTAACAGGGCATGTACTTGCTGTGGACTACTTTTTTTTTTTTTTTTTAAAGATACCCTATTGATAAAAGAACAGCTGTAAGATGAAAATATGTTGTTCAGAAAAGTTTTGCTGAGAAACGTGAATGAAAGCTCAAGTCATGTTCAAGTTTTTATTCAATGCAAGCGAATATATTTTGGAATTGTTCAGGAAAACAGAGAACTACAAAGTTAAACAAAGTTGTCATACAATGAGTAAATGACAAATCAAAGATATTTAGAAGAAAAGGCAATAAGTACATGCTCTCTTTATTTTATTACCTCTGGCTTGATGGAGGAATAAAGCTATACTGTGTAAATAGCCTTGTACCTAGCCATGGATTATCCCTTACAAAGCATGTATAATATATAATATAGTTAATAGGTAATAAGGGACAAATATGTATCTAAAAAAAAAAACCCAGTTAAAATAATCTTATTTTATATGACAAGTAGAATGACATATCTTAAACCTGACAAAATATTGAGAATAACACAATGTCATGGAAGAATTAGTTTAAATTTATAACAAAGTAAGAAAGAAACAAAGACAGAAGAGAACATACTGTAAAAATATATGTATTATTCTCTGCTGCCCTCTTGAGTCAATCTTCACAAACTTCAATCCCACAGCTTATTGCGTTCATGTGGAAAACCACCCTAATGTGGGTTGCATGTACAGTTGCTGTGTGGTTATTGTTTTGGGGTTCTGTTTACGGGAAAGGCTGGTCAGGAGTGTAGTTGAAACTGGCATCCAGAAACATGGCCAGTGTGCCCAATGTAGTGATGATAACAAAGAGCCAGAGGAAAAGCCGGTCCAAAACCACTGCGATGTACTGCCAGTCGTCTGTCATCTACACACACACACACACACACACACACACACACACACACACACACACATACACAATAGAACATGTTTGTTTCACTGACACAGGAGGATGTGTATTGTCAATTTATGAATAATCATGAGGATAGGGGAGAGACAGAAGTGTGGGGTAGGAGATGGAGAACATGTGTGTTTGTGTGCTTAATATTATACATATTGTCTGAATAAAAGTGCAAAAACGCAATTGTTAAATGTTTTTGTGAGGGTTTGGTTTAAGGCTGGGCCTAAGGTTAGGGAATTCATTAAAGGAGCAACATGTAACACTGACATCTAGCGTTTAAAATGGGCACTGCAGTCCAAATTCAAAATATTGGAAAGAATTGTCTCCCCCAACCCGTCCTCCACAGCTTCGAAGCTCACACGGGTTGCCAGGTTGGAGGACACGCAACAGGAACGAGCAAACTGACAATGTCAAGCTAATGTATACGTTTGCAATGTTTTTATTGTTTTTATGTTATTATAACATATTATGATAATTATCCTTTAGCACAGTAAATATATTACATATTGCACAGTTAAATCAGTATAAAACAAACAAACAAACAAACAATAGATGTTAGTAGGCAGTGTCCACCATGATAGAAAAACATGCGTGTATTGTCCAAGAACTTACAGTATAATCCACATCCTGTTTCTTCAGCTGTTCAGCTATGTAAGTAATGGCGACAATGGCAGATTTGAGATTCGAAGGCAGAATCAGACAATAGTTGTCACTGTTTGAAAATCTCTGCAACTTCACAGTGCTCTCATTGTGACTGAAACACACACACATTCACAAATTAAAGAATGATTAACCCCAAACAAAGGTTCATACATGTACTAGCTTACTTTTCATTCACAAGCACATTGTTTGTGCAGGACTCTGCATACTGTATATGAGGTTAAAGAGCTGTATGTCCTTGTCTTCAACATGAACTCCACTCCTCACTTGGAATGACCAGCTGGCAGTTGTTCTTCTGAGCAGGACATCACTGCCGCTTATACCACTGTTGCTATAACAACATACCTACACTACCAGTCAAATGTTTGAACACAGCTGTTTAATCTTTACTATTGCTATTTTCCAGATTTAATAGTAAACTATGAAATAACACTGGAAATGGCAGTATGGGAATAATTTAATGACCAAAAAATATAAAACAAGCTAGAACAAATCTTATATTTGACCTTCTTCTAAGTAGCCAACCTTTGCCTAGATTAGAGCTCTGCACATATCTCTGGGCATTCACTCAACCAACTTCATGAGATGTCAACCTGGGATGCATTTTAAATAGTATTGAAGGAGTTTCCATGATCTGTATGATGGGCACTTGTTGACTGCTTGTCCTTCACTATCTGGTTTAAAACATTTTTAATGAAAATTTTAGTTTTGTAAAAAAAATGCACACAAAGGTACCCATTAACATTTGTTTACAAAACCTATAATTTATTAAAGCATGAAACTTGAGATCAAAATATTTTAAAATCATGAGACACAATTTGAACAGACTATTTTACCAAGCTCTAATCCCTATTATTTTTAATTTTAAGTAATTTAAGTGAGTCAAAAAGTAGCTTTACACATTATATTTAAATTCAGTAATTCATAAGGTAATGTAGTCCTGCATTTAGGATAGTGCAAACGTGTTTGGCTCACTGTCCTGGGTGAAGGGCTCGAGGTTTGAGAATTGAACAGAGCTCTAATGCCAAAACATTATTTTAACCATGTTGCAAATTTTCAGATTAAGTAATAAACAAAATAATCTGATTACAATTTTATAGAAGTAATTAGTCATTTATAGTGGATTATCATTATATTAATTTACTGTTAACACTGACTGTAGTATAATTAAGTGTTGTATGCTGTATTGTACAGTAGTGGTTGAGCATTGTAGAGGTCAGTATTGTGTTGCTGTGTGCTATAGTGGGAATGAGTCTGTCATACAGTGCAGAATGAATGAGAGCTGTGCTCTGTCTGGGACTGACCTGTCCTATCTCACATTCCCATTCTCTCAAGGGTGAGTTTTTTCCAACAGGGATTATAAAGAGACCACCGACCGTTCGGCACATGACATGCACAGTCAATGAGATGTATACAGATATAGACAGGGACTCAAAATGAATAAACACACACATATTTTTTCCAAACACACATGGTGTATGCACTCATATGCATGTGGTACATACACACACCTGATATATAAACACACACCCTTACATGATATTCTAGATAGACACATTCATGAACATTCTGAAGAACACAAGAAATATAAGCCATATCTCAGTGGAAATATTATGACGTCTGTTGCGTGTTCATGAATGCTGTGGAAATAGATTCAAAGTGGCTTGTGTTATCATGTGAGAACTTGCATTGTTTTTGGCTCTAATAAAGACTTGCATGAGACTTGCATGCCTGCCATTGTTAACGACCGTCTCTCAAGGAACGGACGCCAAGGTTTTCATAAAGAAATTACTTATATTTCAGGTTGCTTCTCAACAAAACTGGCATGTCTTCAGAAGACATGGAATAGGATGCATGATTTAATAAAATTGCATTAAAGAGAGAAAGCCATATAAGGTTGGAACGACATGAGGGTAAATTCCGTCAGAATTTGGATGAAATATTCCTTTAATTACTTTGTCTCTTCTACACACATAATGTACACTCAGGCAGAGTGGAATGCACACAGTCACACATGTTCTCAGAGAAAACCCCTTCTTCCATCCATCCATGTATCCCATCTACCCCTGGCCCTCCCTGCTGATCTTGTGTGCATTACACTCTAATGCCCAAACTCAACAAGGGCTTAGGCCCTGGCGACTTTGGAGGGTGACTGGGCTTAACTGGGTTGAAATAAAATGCCATTGGATTGAGAGGAGGGGCAGCCGGCACAGAGATTTTCACGATCCCACAACCCTGATCCGTGTTTATGATAGTTGTTTAAAGATGAGCAATATTGCCCACCCCAGCAGATTATGGTACAGGCACATTACACTACATCATATTGATTTGGCACCTACATGTGTTTGTGCTTGAGTGAGAGAGGGACCAATTAGAACAGCTGTGCTAACCGGACATCTTGAATGGATTTGTATGGAATATTTACAGTCAAACAAGAAGTCTTAAAATAGTACATAAACTCCATAAACTACTGTCTCTTCAGGATGATTGGCCAGGATTAATATCTCAGTAAATATAGTTGCCCGTTAACTGAAGGAAGCCGTTAACCTCCCTTCCAAAAACAAAAAATAAAACAAACAAGGCAACTGGTGCGCATGACATATCTGTCAGTGTGTGAACGCTAACACCGTCACCAACTCAACACTAATGGCCCTAATAACTCTGTTCTGGCCCTCTAGGAACAACAAATACGTTGTAATTTCTCTGTATCTTTTAGTAGTTGGGCTCTCGTAGCCTTGGCAGTTATCAATTAGATCTAAGCAAAAGTAAGATGCATGGGTGTAAAGTGAACTTTTAGTACTCCATTTAGCCCTGAAGAACTGACAAGCCTTTTTCTCCATGACTCAACAAATGTGATCTGGCCTTTACCGTAGATCCTTGACTTCCTCTTTTCCTTAGCAAATGCAAATGTACATACTTCAAGCAAGATGACCATTCACTCTAAACAAAACACATTTGAGACTTAATCCTACATAAAAAATTGTACAAACCACAAGTACACCTTAAAATCACAATGTGTCATTCCCTGTATAAAAGACCAAAATATACCGCACTGTTTTGGATGCTTGTCCCCAGTATGGGATGCTGGGATTCTTAAGTAGCTTAACCAGCAATCCTCCAATGGACAATGAGTTCATCTAACAGGGCATGCTGGGTTTTTTTTAGCTGGTGAGCAACATGGCTATGACGGTCCGCCAGCTTGACTAGAACCAAACTGGAACTAACCAGCTTGTTAACATGTTTTTTTTTTTTCAGATCACAAATAATCTTTAAATGTTAAGAGAACAGTTGTTATATACAAGACCTGATTTATTTTGTGTCTAGATATTGTAATAAGCTATTTTTTTGCACTTACATTCCTCTCCATGGCATAACCAGTTCTGGGTTGATCTTTCGGATGAAATATTCACCTCCAGGTCTGAGGCTTTGGCCCAAACCACCTAGAGGAACATTTTCCTTTTGCTCTTCCTCCATTGGTTCCTCAGACTGAGGCCTTAGAACACCCAAGTACCGAGGGAGGAAGTTAATGAAAACCTGCAGAATTTTGATATGCTCACATTTACTATTTCAAAAGAGTGATAAATAGGATTGATAATGTGAGTATACAGCTGCTCTTTGAATCAAGATCTTCATGAATCTGGTAAAGACTCACCTTTCGCACCCATAGGGGCATGTGGTGTGTGCGTTGAGTCCTGTGGTGGAAGTTCAGGACGACCACGCTAAGGATGACTGAGAACGTCACCAAGATCATGGTGAACATTACGTAGTTAACGATAATAGGAATCCCAAGAGATGTCTCTGGAACTTTATCAGCCAACAACAGCATGAAAACAGTGAGAGCAATGAGGACTGAGATGGACAGAGTCATCTTCTCACCTGGGAGAGAAGAAAAAAGTCTCTGAAGAACTATAATGACAAGACAGATGATGACAGTCAGCAATTTCTGGATATGATTAACCATGTGCGACCCCCGTCCACATGCGTGGAAGTTGGATTTTGGCTTCACATTATGCAATGAATAATTTAAATGAATAAAAACTGACTAAATACTGTTAACAAGACTCTAGACTGTCATTTAACAGCATACCGTCAATTTCCTTGAACAGCTCCTATGGATGCAGCGGCAACAAATGTAACACCTGTAAGAAAAATCTTAATTTTTTTTTCATTGAAACCTGTTTTTTTTTTTTTGTATTTTAACTTAATTTTAATATAATTATTTTATGTTTAATTTTTATATCTCTTTGCAATACAATTCTTTTCATTAACATTAGTAAATGTGTTCCTATATACTCTATTTACTGTGCATTTTTACAATGAGAATAAATGGGTTCATCCAAAAGCTGAAAAATTTTGCTTTCAGAGGCTTTTCGGACAGAAAGCACAATGGACGGTAAGTCATTCATTAAATAGTGTGCAAGGGAGCATCCTATAGCTTTCTATGCAGCTAAGTGCATTCAATCCTAAAATCCAACAAAAAAGTTCAGTTTCAGGCTGCAAATTATGTTTGGCAGACATGGGACAATGGTAATCTGTACATAGATTGAGAATTTTATAATGCTACCTTTTATTTTAACATGGTTAGCTGCGATCGGATGATGCTGTAATTTGAATAAGAATGATTTTCAGCTTTACAGAAAATCAGCTGTAATGTCTGTAACGTCTCAAAAACATGAATAACCAGCACTCCTGGAAACATAATAAACAAGTTGATGAAAAAGTGACAACCAGACACTGCAAGCTCTGCTCTTAACAGTGATCACATTGATCTTTTTCAATTCTGCTGGACTGGACTCTAAATGAAGATGCTCACATGCACCAGGTGGCAGATAAAAAACGAATATGGCCAGCACACTGGTGAGAATGCAGGGGATGATGATGTTTATTATGTAGAACAGAGGCTTCCTCTCTATGATCAGGTAGAAGGTGATGTCCTCATACAGGTCATCCTGGATGTTCTTTCTGGAGGGTTTGTGACAAATTTGCCACTCACCATTCTCTTAGAGAAGAAGAGAGAGGACTAGTGAGAGAAAAAGAGATATTGTGTGTATGTGTCTTTGTGTGTGTGCTTCTTTTGATTGCTTTGATATAGATGCATACAGCTGAATACAGTTTGTTTGTTGACCATACAGATGTAATTGCATAATGTGTCCAAAAAAAAAAACAAAAAAAAACATGTGATCAGCTACATTGTGCTAAAGTAAAGTCTGACCACATTGAAAATGGTTTGTGTTAAAAGTTTTTATTGAAGCTGAATAACAGTGGTCAGCAAATTATTACATTTTTAAGATGAACAAACTAACCAGTGAAAGCATTCTCATCGATTACAATCTCATGAAGCTCATTGCCATCTTCATCCAGACCGTATTGAAGGTCCACTTCTGAGGAATCATACGTGTAAGAGCGAAACACCATTGTGCAGTTTTGCCAGTCGAATGGGAAGTACGCCACCTATAAGAGAGTAGAGAAAAGCTGCGTTCGAATATGCATGCTTCCCTTCTATATTGTATGCAAAAAACTGTATGTCAATGGAGAAGGGTGTTTGAATCCTGCACTATCCTATAATGCTGGAATTTATTCATGATACTCACCTGCATGCCTTTTTTATTGGCTGAGAAGTAAGTTTTTCATCAAATGCTGCACATACTCGAATAGTACGTAATATCGGATGCAGACAAAGTATATGTTAGCATTGACCACATACACTCACTGGATACTGTATTAGGAACACCTAATTACTGTACACCTACTTATTCATGCACTTAACTTATCAGCCAATTGTTTGGCAGCAGTGCAATGCATAACATCACAGGTCAGGAGCTTCAGTTAATGTTCACATCATCCATCAGAATGGGGAAACAATGTGATCTCAGTGATTTGGACCCTGGCATGATGGCTGGTGCCAGAATAACTGGTTTGAGTATTTCTGTTACTGCTGATCTGTTGGGATTTTCACACACAATAATCTTCAGAGTTTACTCAGAATGGTGCCAAAAAACAAAAAACTTCCAGTGAGCGTGGATTCTGTGGACCGAAACACCTTGCTAATGAGAGAGTTCAACAGAGAATGACCAAACTGGTTTGAGCTGACAGAAGGGCTATGATCTCAGTAATAACCACTCTGTACAATTGTAGTGATCAGAATAGCATCTCAGAATGCATAAAACGTTACATAACACCTTGAGGTTAAATGGCTGCAATAGCAGAAAACACCATAGTGTTTCAAATAAAGTGCTCAGTTAGTGTATATATTCATGCTAGTTAAATTAAAATTGTAATATGGGTTTTCAGCTTTGAACAGAATTGAAAAGAATTTGCAGATATTATTTTGATGCCACTGTGACCCTAAATGCAGAAAGTCCTGCAATATATTTTAATTTAAATCAGTAAAATACTAACAGTAAATTGTGTTAAAGGAATATTCTGGCTTTGATAAAAGTTGCTCTATTGATAGCATCTGTGACATGCTGTGGATTAAAACAAAGAATAATTAACATTTGTCCATAAATTTTGTAAAAACAAACAAAAATTGTGTTTACATTAATTCACTAACAATAGAAGCCTATTTGTATTGAACCTGGTAATTTTTTTTTAATGTGTGCATGCTAACAAGTTCATATATGTACCTCTAAGGAACAGCTGCTGCGGTAGATAGCCGGTGGATACCAAGAGACGGTGCCATCACTGTTCACTAGTACGTTCACAAGCAGGGCAACGTCAAACTGACCATCATTACTGGGTAACAGAAGAAGAACATGTCTTGAACTATGTGTTATTTGCAAACCAGAAGAATTAAATCAATAAGATTTAGAAAGTTCCAACAAATTAAAATGAGTTTGTAATTACTAAACTAATATACAAATCTGACCATTCACCTGACAGATGATTAAATGGGCAAAAACATCCCAAAGACTGTCTTTTGAAGGAGGTGATTTAGGGTTGTGCTCTTTTGACTTGGGCCAGTTAGCAACAATCTAACAACCACCCAGAACACCCTAGTAAACAGCTAACACCTTACCACCCTGGCACAGACACCCCTTACATTTTCTTAAGAAAATCTAAAAGGGTTCATCTAAACCATAAGACATGACACTTACTGTTCTTTTCAGGGATTGTATGCTCACTGAAGGGATATAACTTTGCTTGCACTAAGACAAACGCCACCTGCATTTACTGTAGTTTGAGTAAGAAACGATGATATGAAGTAATGTGTGCTCAGTACTGAACAGGGATGTGCACAGACATTTTGGGGGGCAGGGGCTCAAGTGGAAAAAGGGCACTTCTCATAATTATTTATATATATATATATTAAAAAAGTGTTAAATATATTAACACAACTCTGACTTCCTTACCAATTTATTTGAATTCCCTCACACTCACACAATTGTTTCATACTCAACAGATTTATACAAATATTGAGATTTTGGTCTATTTTGCTTCCATGTCTTCTTTTACTCTAATGGAAAGAAAACTTCCAAAATACACATTTAGATAGTGTTTGTTTTAAGCCAACTACCCTCCGTCTGTTTGCATCTGTAGATTTCTTCTAAATTAAACAAAACAAGGTAATCTGGATATTTAAACATAACACTTCAGGGGAAAAGACTCTTAATGTAAGTCATTAACTGGGGAAGTTCTATGGTGATATGCTTATTTATTAGTTATTTAGTTATCTTAGTTATTTTGTTTATCCTATACACCTGCAGTGCCTTGTCAAATGTATGCAAATTAGTGCATTTTAATTAGTTAAAGTGCATGGTGCTGAATGTCCACACTTCATAAAACAATTGTTTTTTAATAACACTTTAAATAAATTAGGATAATAAATGCTGTGAAAGATGTATTGTTCATTGTTAGTTCATGATACCTAATGCTTTAACTACTGTTAACCTATGGAACCTTTTCGTAAAGTGTTCGCAATTATTAAAATACTCAAGCCCCCTTTGGTGATCCTCAGATTCCACATGGGTGGAACCATCTGGAGATCCTCCAGACACCCTTCAACCCTCCTGTTGGATGGGTTAGAAATACTACATAGTTTTTGGTAATGGAACCAAATGTTATGACTTTGTCAAGACCTTAAAAAAATAATAATACAAAAAAATATTAATAAATAAAATTTTTTTTTTTTTTTTTAATACAATTTTGACCAGTATGGCAAGAACCAGCTATGGCTTTTCACCTTCTGACTTTTTGGATTTTAAATAGTTTTTTGCACATTCCCACAAAATGCAGACTTTCCTCGCAAAACGGGTTTTGCACATTCACATTCACACACACACGCACGCACGCACACACGCATGCACGCACGAGCGCACACACACACACACACACACACACAAACATTCTTTTTTCTTCTACAATTTTGAAAAGGTCAAATTAGTTCCCTTTCGTAGGAACTCAAGCTGTGAAATCACATGAGTGTCACGTGGTCTGAAGCCCTTATACAATCACGCACATTTTTGGGCTGGTGCCGCTTAAGTGACGGCCCCATAAAGTCATGGGTCAAGGCACTCGATTCACACCATCGAGTCAGATTTTCTGTTCTTCAGTCCTCGATCTTGTTTGGCCCGTGTTGTATCAATGACTCATGTCGAAGCGAGGATCATTATTATTCTCCCTTTTGAGTGGCAACACAGGATGGAATTTAAGAAGCGATTCATGTCGTTTTAAACAGCGTAATTTCAGAGTGATTTTAATGTGTTTTTCTCCAAACATTACAAGGGTCCGACAGGGACAGCAGCACTGTTTGTGGCTTGCAATTTCATACCACGTGACACTATCCCCACTTGTTCCACGGCCTCCAGATTGGAGCTCCGTGTGCAGGGGCAGTTTGGGATTTCAGATTTGTGTCTGAGAAGATTGGATTGTGAATGGACAGATGATTCGTCCTCGTGTTTGTCGACCCTCCCCTTGAGTGAAAGCGAGAGTCTCATCAGACATGCTTTGAGGCCTAGCTCAGCAGCCATTTTCTGACAAACAAGCATGTGAAAGAGTTACCATGCACATCTAGAGCCATCGCTATTAAAAATGCTGCATTAGAGAATTCGTTAAGGAATGACTTTGAGCTACTATTGGCTCAGTTTGGAATTCCCTCGTTTTTACCCCCGTGGCTCACGCTGGGGAAAGATTTGGTCAAGGTGATACTTTTGTTCGTGAGGGTGCCGCGATATTTGGGTACTAAATGTTGTTCCCCCTTATATGTTGGGACCGGTTTAGTTCTAACCCATTTTGTCAGTGCACCAATTTAGCTTAGTCTTTCCCGTAATTTACGCTGGCGAACGAGCATTGAATATTTTCAGCTTCAGTTTTGCCTCTGCCTCCATGATCAAGGGTCTTAGGGCACACGTAATATAACTCAATGTACAATAAAACTAGGTCTGCATATGAGCCTGACGGGCCTGCAGTTTAACAAAGGATGAGACCCTATTCAGCGAATGAAATTGGATAGTACAAACATATCTGTTTCTCTCCTGTTTGGCCTTTGGTCAGTATCGGGATGAGTTAGCCATTGTACATGCCTCAAACTTCCGACAACCATAATATGGTTCAGTTTTCCCTCGCAGCTTGCTGTGGAGTGAACATTATAAAAAATATAAAAGCTTCCTGAATTCAGTCTCTGTCTCCATAACCAAGAGTCTCGAGACATGCATAACAGAATGTGATGTTCATCAAGCACAAATTTACACAAACAAAAAGTGAACATAAGCACCAAATGTTGTCCCCCCCATAAGAATACTGGGACCTTTGTGGCGAGCCTGCTTGCTATCCATTCCCCTTCATTTTTACACATTCTTCCCCATTCTAAGCTAGGGAACATGGTTTTTCCTCTGCTGTAAATACATTCAGAGTGACTGCTTTATATAACTGACTGATCAAATTCAGCCTCTGTCTCCATGACCAAGGGTTTCGGGACATGCATAACAGAATTTGATGTTCATCGAGTACAAAAGTGCACAAAACATACAGTGAACATAAGCATCACACGTTGTCCCCCCATAAAGAATTCCTGGGGCATTGTGGTGAACCAGTTTTCTGAAATAAAATTTCCCCCCAATGTTTTCCACTTTCAAATGCCAGGGAAAAGGTTACTTCTGTCAGTGTTCCTGCTGTAGATACATTTAGGGCACTCATCATTTATGCCTAAATACAATAAAGGCAAAAACATTATAAAATTCGCTTCAACCAGCCACAGTATTAGAGGAGTGAAGGCTTCCCTCTGCTGTGCCACTGATTTGGGACAGTTGCCAAAAGTAAGCCAAGTAAGCCATCTAGTGTTAACAGGTTACGCTGCAGGCAAGAGCCATGCATTATTCCCTCTGTCTGCCTGTCTGCCGGCTTGGCAGCAGCTGAAGTGTATTTCAAACTGGGTACTTTGAACAATAAGGCATGGTTATATAATTTAATTCAGGCAAACTCTGCCGGTGTTCAGTGGAGTTATTCTGAAATATGTTCCTGTTCAGGAAACCCAGTTTTTGATTCGAGAAATTCATTCTCTGCTAGAAAATGGGACAATGGAAGAGATTACCCCTTCATAGAGAGAGTGCAGATTTCACAGCCATTATTTTGTAGTCTGGAAATAAAAGGGCGGCTTGCATCCCATTCTGGATTTGAGACGTTTTAATTCCAAACTAATGAAATCTCAATTCAGAATGCTGACAGTAGCAAATGATGTCACAAGTACATCCAGGGGTCTGTTTTGTGACAATAGGTTTGAGGGACACTTATTTCTTTATTTCCATATTCAGATTGAGCCGAAGCACAGGTGCTGTCCAAGAATTGCTTTCGGAGACAAAGTGTATAAATTTTACGTCCTTCAATTCGGACTTGCGCTGGCACCACACACTTTCACAAAATGCATGAATGGGGCTTTGATGCCCTTAAGGCTTCAGGACATCTGCATTTTGAATTATCTCAACAATTAGTTGGTGCCAGCACACTCAGAGACTTTGGCTGCCCAACATATGTTTATAAACCTAGACAAGAGTGTCCTGTTGCCAAGGCAATGCACTCTGTCGTGTGCAACATTCCCCTTTGCATGTTGCATATGAGACCTTTTCAATGCTGGATGAAAACCACAAAGGGACTTCAACCACTGATGCAGGCATTCCGTATCTTCAAAGTGACGTGTGGGTGCTACTGAACTCTGTTACCATGGAAACTGACCCGCCTTCTGATGTCAGGTGTTCCATTGGGACAGGTCTGTCTCCACAAAGTTAGAACGACAGATGCCTCCTCCATGGGTTGGGGCGCTGTGTACGATGGTCATCCAGCCTGTGGGGTTTGGAAGGGCCAGCTGCAATATTGTCTGGAGATGTTCACGGTGTTGCTGGTATTAAAGTTTTTCCTCCCAGAGATTCAGGGCAGTCATGTCCTTATTCGGTCAGACAACAGGATGGTGGAGTTTTACATGAATTGCCAGGGAGGAGTGTGTTCTCACACCATGCTGAGGCTGGTATGTTGCATTCTTCTGTGGGCACAGAACAATGTGCTATCTCTACGAGCCATGCATGTTCCGGGCCAATTGAATTTGTGGCGGATCTCCTGTTCAGACAGGGCTTGATGCCCGTTGAGTGGACATTACATCCTCAGATTATGGAACAAATCTGGAGAAGGTTCGGCAGAGCAGAAGTGAATCTGTTTGCTTCGAGTGAGACGTGACAGTGTCCCCTCTGGTTTTCCCTCTCGCCCCCAGCACCACTGGGTTTCGATGAATTGGTGCATCAGTGGCCGACAACACATCTTTATGCATTTCCACCGATCAGTCTGCTTCACACAGTTCTGCAGAGTGTTCAGGAGGATCAGGTTTGGCACCATTTTGTCCATCTCAAGCATAGTTTTTGATTCTGTACTTTACAGTATGTATTGTAAAAGTAACCCTCCCAACCCTGCCTATAGTTTACATTGTGACTTAAGGCCCCCAAATGGCAAAATACCTATTAGATGTTATTTCTTTTAAAACACTAGATACCAGAAATAACCTTAGAGTACCTTTCTAAACCCCTGTAACACTGCAAAAATGGTTTGACATTAGTGTGAAGGAATAGATTTGTTGCAATGGACGTGCAAAGTAGGACAATTTGGACTGCTGGAAAAAGCGATGAGATTAATTTGTGAAATAGGCATGTGCAAAAATGTTAACTCTAACATGTACTCTGTTCATTTTAACAAGCAGAGTAAATCAGAAATTGTTGTAATATAAATAAGATATTATAAAATGCCAAAAGTGATTGAAATAATCATAACATGAGACATCCTTTGCCAATGTATGCCATTTAAAAAAAAATTGTACAAAAAAATCCTTTAAAATTATGTTAATATTCAATATATTTAATTGTTTCTCTATCATTATACACATTGGGACCACATTAAAACAGATTTTCAGTAAGGGGGTCATAAGTGCTGTTGTACTGTACACTAAACAATAATTTATTCATTTTTAATGGTTTTCAAAGGAACAAAGGACAATAGGAGGGTTCAAGGAACCTAAAAAAATCCAATGTATGTACTCAAGAAACTTCAAGATATATTTCAAGTGGCTCAAAGCCTTTATCATATAATGGGGTTACTGAAGGAACTGTTGATAGTCCTTAGAATTCTTTTGAGTTCTGTGAGTTCTTTCATTCAGTCAAGCATCTTATCCAATCATAATCCTGCCTCTGCTTTATAAACTCACACAGCTACCTTTTATTGTTTGTAATGCCTCGTTGTTTTCACCCCCCACCACCAGTTTAGGTCCTGTCCTGCCATAGGGATAAGTTCCACTCCCTTGCTGTCATCGCCTTCTGGCAGGAGCTGATGATTTGAGCAAGTAAGAACCAGAACTGAGAAGAACTGAGCGCTGAACCATAGGACGAAGCTTACGACAAATTATCTTAACATCTCTACATTTGTAATCATTTGAATCAATAGAACTGAAATGGTGTCTGGAGGATCTCCTGAGGGTTCTGCTTGTGTGGCATTTGAAGAACACCAAATGTTACCTAAGGTACCTGCTGAAAAGACCAGCATTGCTGGTCACCAGCTTATGTTGTGTTTTTGGTGCTAGTCCCCAGAATGGGATGCTGATATACTGTAGTCACCACCAGGCTTTTTAAACTAGCTTGACCAGCTATATCCAAAAGACCATGCTCGTCAACTAACATAGCACCTAACAAGCACTATCCAGTATGGTTATGCTGGTATTTCTGTCAGGGGTATGTTTTTATTTTTAAAGTGAGGTTCTTACTTGTTGATTAGGTAGATGTCTGGACGCCACACTTTGGTGAGAGGAATTCGCACAACATTAATGTTGTCATAGTCTACAGGATTCCAAGATAACCTGTAGTCAGTCCATGCCTTGTAGAGAGAGAGAGAGAGACAAACACACACACACACACACACACACACGTATATAAATAATGACATAAAATAAAAAATAAGATATAACAGATGAAAAAAGGCAAATATACAATAGAGCAATAATGTTGTTCGATTATTTTATATACAGATCTACAGTTAAGTGCAGATGATGTAATGTATTGAAGAAGAGGTAGGATATGTTGGAATATGTGGATATGAGAGGGATAAAAGAGCAGTCCAGACCACCGGAGGGGAGAAAGAGAGACTCACAAAGGATTGTGTGTTCCTGTATGTGTTACCAACTGCTGAAAATAATTATTTCTGTGTATGTAAAATTTAAAGTGTGTCTTATAAAAGACTCACATGGACTGTTACACAGCTCCCACTTCCTCCTTCATAAGAAAGCCACAGAATTGTAACAGTGGTGCTGAAACCGGGGATTTGGAGGAAGAAAACGGTGTCATGGAGTCCTCGCCACTGGTCGAATTATTCAACACCCTCGCCAGCATCCACCAAGCCCAACGTCACAGTCTGCTTGAGCTGCATATGGAACAGGAGCAGCGGTTCCAGTTGCTCTTCCAGGCTCCATCAGAGGACCGACGGAGCTTGGTACACCAGGAAGGGTCTTCAGAAGTGACCCCAGACCCACCCACGGCCGTTCCACACATCATGCTGACGAATATGGTACCTCAAGATGACCTGGATGTGTTCCTTGAGCTCTTTGAGTGGATGACAGGAGCATGGAACTGGCCCAGTACTCAGTGGGTGGCCCACCTCGTGCCGCTGTTGTCCGGGGAAGCCCAACTCACGACACACCTACTACATGCTTCCAACCTCCTGGTGTACAAAGATCTTAAGAAAACCTCTCTCATTCCCCTCATCCTATTCCTGTTCCCCGGAACTAGGAATTCCTTTCCCAAAACTGGTTTCCCAATTCCTGTGGGCCGTTTAACTCGCCGGTTTTCCCAAACCTTTTCTGCTCTCCCACACAGGCTGGTGATTCCGCTGCCACAGGTGTGGCATAAAGTCTGGGCCGGTCTCATCTCAGCATGAATTGTTGTGGAAGCACTCTTCAGAATAATCTCCCAAGTGGGGATTCAGAAAGAAATCCTCACTGATCAAGGCACTACATTTATGTTGTGTACTCTACACAAACTGTACAAATTATTGGGGATTAAATCGATTTAGACTAGCATTTACTTCCCCCAAATGGATGGCTTGGTTGATGAGAATTGTTAAAATATCCTATCCCCTAACCCTACCCATACACCTAAACCCACCTCTCTCCGTTTAAATAACTTGGTGTGTCCCTATAAGCCACATTTATAGCATAATACCCTTGTAAATACTAATAAAAAAATGCCTTGTAAACCACAAAAACCAACTAACACACACACATCATCATTTTAATAAGATCTATGAGCACACTAATTCACTTTACATCAGAAGAAAACACGAGAGATGAAAAGACAGAAATAACACACATTTATAAAAAGTGACAAGTCAATTAAGTGGAAAATAAACAGCAGTTAGGCGGTATGAGATGATCTGCTTCTTACCATATTCATGAACACATTGGTTGTCATTTCTCCTTTTTTCTCATCCTGTGAGAGAGGAGAAAGTGACATTAGCGCAGCGCTAACACATGTCGAGCATGGCATACTGTCACAGTCAGTTCTTCCATAAGAAATCTAATGTTCTATGCATGGCTCGAAGCCTCATGGGTGGAAAACGCTTGCTGATGGGGGATTGAGTGCTATGTTTCTCTAATGTTAGGGAAATGTTGCTGAAATGTCGACTGATTCCCAACAGAGTGCTGTGAATATCACCGAACACAAACCATGTCAGAGATGAGACAGATGGAAAAAAAGAAATACTTTGGAATAAGATAAGTATAAAGAGAGAATCAGTATGTAATTCCGCATTGTTAGGGTGTGCATGTGTTTTATATGTGTCATACCAAGCTGATGAGTTGTACTAAAGTCATTCCCACTCTGACCATCACTCTCTCATTCCAGATACGTGCTGGCCGCACCTTCAAGTTGTAATCCTGAAACAAATCTTCCAGGAGCATCCGTTCACCCTCAGATGCACCTGAATACAAAAACACATTGATGTTTGAAGCTATATTAGTAAGGAGCTCACATAGATTTAATGGTTTTCAATTAATAAAATAATCATATTTACCATAACCTACCCCTGCACCTAAATCTAAGTCTCAAACAAAGCAGTTGGCATCATTGTTTACAGCAAAAATATTTGTATTTGTTAGGACATTTTTAGCAATTTAGCAAAATGCAGACTGATCTGCATGTGTATTCGGCAAAGTAAGTCGAAAATTCTTAAGCAGAAATTGTCCTGTGCTTACTGAAATATTAATCACTTCTCCAGTTGGCCAAGGCTGGAAGTGTTGTTGAATGAATGGGCATGTGTGAGATCCAGTTTCTGGTGAAATGTCCACAGAGTTATGCCAAAAGCGAGTTTAAAGCAAGTTTTTAATTGTAAATGATGTAATAAAGTCAGCAGGAATGCATATTTTATTAACCATATGCTATTTGTCAAACCCGAACCATGAACCTAATAATTGGTGAAGTAAAAATGTAATTGTACAGGAAAAAATTCAACCACTAAATTACGTTCATCATTGATAATGTGAAAACGAATACTTCCTGGAACATGGAAGCCTCCTCTGAGGCTGCCCACGCAACATGCAATCAGTAATATCACAAGAAATGGTCAAGTCAATAATAGCACTTTTCACAGCACATATCGTAAAGCAGCTTTACAGAAAATTGTTAATAAACAGAAAATGAAACTAATATCTATAAAGTCTTAGAGTCATGATTGTGTAGTTTGATAAAATATGATTGTAAATTGTGTATAAAAATAAAGAATGAAATAATAATTGTATTTAGAACCCCAGTGAGCAAGCCGAAGGCAACTGTGGCAAGGAACACAAAACTCCATAATGTGTTGGTTAATGGAGAGAAATCAGGTTCACTGTGGGGGCCAGTTCCACTCTAAACAGCATTAATATAATGCTAATATTAGTTATTTATGTGGAGTGTAAGTCATGGTTTAAAATTAGTAAACTAAATAAGTGTTTAAACAAAGATTTTGTATGAACTGTAAGATTAATTACTGATGTCTTTGAATTTCATCCTGGATTAACTTCAGAAGTTCACATAGATGCATTGTCCTTTGTTAGTTGGCTGATGAATTAATTGATAGTCTATGTATTCCATCATTCCAGTGTAGTCCATCATTAGACCAAGGTGATGCAGACAGAGATCAGTGAGGTGCATCGCAGTTCAACCGACAGGTCATTTCAGCAAGGTCTATCCTAAATCCAAGGTTCAGGCAGTGGCATATAAAGTATTCCATGTCTTATGGTTGGAGTTGGCATCAGTTCATCCTTTGAAGTCCATCATAATAATGAATTGATGTCTGGTTGGCACCGGCTGCATTTAGTCATCATCACTCAGAGACATGTAGCAGTGGAGTCTGACACCAAGCAGGAATGGAGCTGGATCTGGCAGGCTTTGGTGACCTTGGGATATGAATCCCAATCCACTTGTCTGCAGAGTTATAGATCATTTTTCTGGTTCTGGCAGACCTATTTGTGAGTTGATGGATACATTAGGAGTATCTTTAATCGAAGCGGGGCAACACTATCAAGAGTGCTAGAGAAGACTGTATTTATATTTTCTGTTATTTCATCATGTTCTTCTAGACTTTTTGGCTTACTGATTATTGTAGCGAGGTTCTAAAGATGGGCAAGGAGGAGGTGGGAACCATCTGAACAGTCAACTTAAACTTTAACAACAAACTGAACTCATAATTATGAACATAACATAAACACTACAACGAAACATAGACACACAGACACAGACACGTGCATCTCTCTCTCTCTCTCTCTCTCTCTCTCTCTCTCTCTCACTGGCGTCTCTGGCTCATTCTTATATCCCTCCCGGCATATGGTGGGAGGGATATGGTGGGCGTGCATCCTCACGGCCACACCCTCCTCTTCGTCATACTCCTCCACCACCCGATTCAGGTGAAAACCTCCGGCTTGACATACTCACCTCCCCTCCCTTCCTGGAGGGGAGGTGTTGCCCTTCCGGCCAACCTTCTGCTGGCAGGTCTTCCCTGCCTCTTTGGAACATAGGAGAGATGAGGGGAGGGAAAGAGCGAGGGGGAGAGGGAAATAGAGAGAGAGAGTGGAGAAAGTGAGAGAGAAAAATTCATCTCGCCGGTCCCTGGACACGCTGTCGCCTGGTCCTATGCCACTCCTCTGCCCCCTGGTGGACAACAGCTGCTCCTCCATTGGTGGACGGCAACAGCTCCTCCATTTCCTGGTGGATGGCAGTGGTTCCTCTGGCTCCCGGCGAATGGCAGTGACTACTCCGTCCCCTGGTGGATGGCAGCGGCGTGGACTCCATGACAGCGTATCCCTCCTCCTTCCCAGATTTCGGCAGCAGTGTAATGAGGTTCTTAAGTTGGTCAAGGAGGCAGGAACCAGCTGAACAGTCAATGTAAAACTTTAATAACAATCTGAACTCAAACATAATATAAACAGTACAATGAAACAGACGCACACATATGCGTCTCTATCTCTCTCCCTCTCTGGCGTCTCTGGCTTGACCCTATCCCCCTCCCAGCTGATTAATACGATTCAGCACCGGGTGTGCGTCCTCATGGCTCCTCCTTGTCACAAGTGTACAAGATAAATCTGGGAGATTAATAGTGAAGTTATCTTTAGTGGTCGAAAGAATAGTTTTACCTGTACGATAACATGGTGTAGATTGAGTAACATTAGCCGATCGCAGCATACAAGAGACAAGGTAATCTGAGATGTCATCGCTCTGCTGCAGAATTTCTATAGTATCAACATCAACTCCAAATGACAGAATTTTATCTGGCATTTGTTATGGCGATGAGGTTGTCCTGTCACATTTTGTCTGACTCCAAGAGAGTTTAGAATATCAATAAATGCTAATCCCAATGTGTCATTTTCATTATCTATGTGAATGTTGAAGTCACCAACAATAAAAGCTCTATCCACAGTAACTACTAAATCTGATAGAAAATGCAAATTCACCATGGAAATCAGAATACAGCCCGAGTGATAGTGTAGCAAGGGCATAAGACAGCATAACTTTTTTATTTGTATCTGATGGTGTCGTATTAAGCATTATTAGTTCAAAAGACTTAAACTTATATCCTGTCCTGTGAATAACACCAAACACTTAATTGTAAATTGTTGCAACACCTCCTCCTTGACCCTTCAGATAAGGCTCATGTTTATAACAATAACCTGGGGGGATTCATTTAAACTAATATATTCATCTGGTTTAAGCCAGATTTCAGTCAAACAGATCTTGTCATAACAATGAACACCAATGAAGTTTTGCAAGTTCACAAACATAATTGGAAGAATACAATTAGTACTTTGGTTGAAAGAGATCTAATGTCTAGTAGCCCTAACTTTATATGATGTTTATGTTCCATTTTTTTTTTCTAAATTATTTAGTGAAGGTTTTGTGTTTGGTAGTTCGGGGAACAGACACTGTCATGATATCTGGGTAATACAGTCTCTATGTGTTGTAGTTTATGTGACCTGTGTGATGTCTCAAGGTAGCTAGCAGAGGTTTGGATCATCCAGTTTTTCTGCTTCCTGACCTGGGCCCCTGTTAGTCAAATACTATCACTATTAAGACCAAATTACTAGAGAGGAGAGCAGCACCTTCCCTGGAGGGATGGAGTCCATCTCTCTTTAGCAGATCAGGTCTACCCCAAAAACTCTTTCAATTGTCTATAAATCCTATGCTGTTCTCCAGACACCACGCAGACATCCAGCAATTCAGTGACACTAATCTACTATAAACCTCATTTCCATGATGAGCCGGGAGGGGCCAGAGCATATTATAGTGTCTGACATTGTTCACACACATCTTTAACATTATTTCTAGTGATGTCCGTCTGGCGAAGCCAGACATCATTAGTGCTGACATGAATAACAATTTTAGAATATCTACATTTAGGATTAGCCAGCACTTGTAAATTAGATCTGATGTCAGACTGCCCAAGAAGGCTTGAATTGCATTTAACAATAGTGGCTGGAGTCTCTATTTCCACATTCAATAGACAACAATAGAATCTCCTATAATAAGGGCACTTTCAACATGATACTCAGTGGGTGCATTACTAAGTGGAGAGAATCAATTGGAAACCCTAACAGGAACAAGATAGTGGTGTTGCTTTGCTGAGCGAGTATGCTGATGAGATGTCATCCAAACACCCTGCTGGGGGGCGCTCTACAGCCGGAACCAAAGTGTGTGTGTTGCTTGCTGTTCTACCCACATGCAAAATAGTAGCTACTGGCTTCTCTTTCTCACTGACATCCACTAATGCTCGGATGCATGTCTGACTAATTCCTTACATTAATCACATTTAATTCCCTCACTGCAGATGCAAGAAGCTGTAGTAAACAAGTGGCATGCAATGCAGGAAGCAATAAAATGAGCGGATGCCAAGACTTAAATAGATGGTTTTATGATGGCAAAATGGTTATCAAAATTTAATTGATCCAAAGATACCTGATGGGGGATAAGGTCGATGTCAGGGTCTTGGAACATTCATAAAAATATGTACTTACTTTGCTATCCAAATCAGGACATTTACAACTATTTTTGTATTAAAACTTATTATATTTACTAACTACAGACTAACTTTAACCCCGCAAGAAAACTTTTGCCACTTTAAATCTATTAAAAACGCTATTTGCTTTATGTCCCCAACATGTATGCCCCCCAAATGTCCCCAATGTGAGGTTTTGTCAGATTTAGCTAACTTCTGAGGGCAAATTTATCCCCAAACTACATTTAGCAGGTCATTAACTCCTTTTCTCTCTTAATAAAAATAACACCATCACAGACATATCTCTCTCTCCCTCTCTCTCTCTCTCTCTCTCTCTCTCTATCTCTCTTGTCACTTGCAGTCATAAAAGCTTTGAGTTTTTTTAAGAATGGGTCAACCTTTAAGGTTTAATGTGGCGAAGTCATGTGGCGAAGTCATTAGCCTTAAGGCTCCTTTCTTTGTCTCCTTTTTACAAGGTCAATTATGCTGTGCCATTGTGAACATTGTATGCAGTGTATCATCAAGAGCTGCAGTCCCTCACAGTTCATTAAAACACATAACTGACAAGTACACACCTGTTATTTTCTGTGACCACATGTATTCAGATAAACCCAAGTGTTCACTTAAATGCAAACTACATTAATTTCTTTGTGAAAATATAAACTAAACACATTTTTAAACAGCACCTGTGTTTCTTTTTAAGTTTGCTTATACACAGATATATTAAAGTCTCTTTTGTCATTGTATTAAGTTCAGAACCTGGTCTCATAGAATCATGTTACTATACTTACAGTTTGGCAAAATTGTTTTTACATATCACTGCAGTTTCCTGGTGAAATAAACTACAGCCGTTATGACAACAATGCATTTTATTTACTTTCACACAAATCTTGGGTAAAAGGGCAAAAGATTGTTAGTTCATAAATACTTACTTTTCACCCTGTTCCTAACACAATGCTATCTTAAAACATCTAAACTTTTACTATTGCAAATGACTTGTCAGGCGATAAATTTGAAAGTTTGCTGTACTGTACATACTACATTTACAAGCTTGTTCAAGCATTATCAAATTGATATAGTGCAATTCTCACCTGATAGAGCATTGCACTTGCGATACAAAGGACTGAGATATGAGCCCTGAAGAGCATGACATGTGAGCCGCAAGTGTTTCTTCAGTGAATTTTATAGAGAAGAATTATCATTCTCCTTGATTTTAAATATTTTAAATTCTGACCCTATAATTTGAAAGGTGCTTTGCAAATAAAATGTATTATTATAATTTTTACTATTGCTATTAATGCCAGCACAAATACTTTCTTTCAACAGATATTGTGATAACAATAGGATACAGACACACAACTAGCACATTACATAAATATCTGGATTACCTGTGTGAATTAGAAGCTGGCAGCTCCACAGGAACCAAAGCAGAATCTTCATTTTGACCACAATCTTCTTCCCTACTTTCACAAGCTTTCACCACAGGAATCATGCACAAATACACACCTTTACAAACTTTCATATACATGTACACTAACTCACATTTTTCAGCACTAGATCTCTATCCTCTCCCTAACACATACACACAGCACAGTAAATTCCAGTACCGGTAACAGTGCCTTTGGTTTGGTGCAGTCTCAATCTGCCCACCAAACTCTGACATGGTCAGCCCATCATTTTTCTCCTCCCTGATTTGGAGAACGCTGGTCTGTGATTGGTAGGGAGGCCAGATAATTATGGGAGGGATAAAGGAATGTTTTTAGAATTTGCAGCAGCCCTGGCAAGCACCTGTTGATGGTGTGTGTGTGCATAAAGATAGAGAGAGGATATTGGGCAGAGGGATATTTTTGGGGCAGAACAAAGAGAAGAGGTGTGCATGACTGTTCCTTCACAGGGACTGAGAGAGGACAGGAGTGAACATACTCACATATAAGCAAACACACACACACACACACACACACACACACACACACACACACGTACACATATACGCACGTTACGTGCTGCTGTGGGGACTTCCTATTCACACTTGTTCGTAATATAACCTAATTATAATTACTATAAACTAACCCTTTCCCTAATTCTTTTTTAATATTTAAATATAAAATAAAGTTAGTAATTCACTTTTTGTTTACAGGAATATTCTCAGGACAGTTTTATCAGGTTTTTATTTTTCAGGGGATATTGTCCAAAACCTTCTCCCTCTACAAGGATTCCACACCCCAAAAATTGAATAGTATTTGGACATCCTTTGTTTTTTACTGTGTGCCTGTGTGTTTTATGGCACTTTTCCACTGCACTTTACAGTTCAACTGGACACGACTCTGCTTACTTTACTTTTCCGAGCTTGCTTTTCCATTGCAGTTTAGCGCTGCCTCAACGTAGGTGGGATTATAGGCTCATCGCCATAGTTGCACTGCCTCTACTGACGTGACATCATCCTTAACGTGACATGAACACACAACAAAGTAGCATTGGAGGATTTCGAAGGAATGGTGTTCTTGATTCTTTGCTGTATTGCACAGCAAGACTACAAACTTTGTTTGAAAAGAGGCTGATGCCAGCAAGACAAAATACAGCTAATAAAACAGAGGAGTTTGAGAAATCATACACCAAAGCACAGAAGAGCACATCACTGTGTTGGCTCAAAGATGATGCTTGAGGGTAAGCTAACCTGCCATCTAGCTTATAACAATGTGTTTAGGGTCTCAATCGCTATATGTACCACTGTCGCAATTTTTGCTAAGTCGCCGCCACAGACCATCTGTTTGGGTCTTTAACCGAGCTTCTGAGTGGTGGGATGTGATTGTTCCTGGTTTCACAAACACTCTTTAGAGTGTCCGAAGAAACATTAACCTACCTGCGTCCAGCGATGGAGAGATAGGACGCAATCTTCTGCGTGTGTGTACCTCTAAAGAAGAGAGTGGCCATCGCATTGTGGAAGCTTGCGGCTGGCTCTGAGTACAGAAGTGTTGGGCATCTTTTCAGAGTAAGCATAACAACTGTGTGCCGGTGCATTCAGGAGTTCTGCACTGCAGCAGAGATGTTGTTGGTACCAGAACAAATTAATTTTCCAGATCTGGAGATGTTTAAAGAAATGTCTGCCTACATTGAGAACAGGTGGGGCTCCCACAGTGTATTGGTGCTATTGATGGATCACACATACCCACCAGAGCACCACAGGACTATCAATGTGACTATTTCAACCGTAAATGCTAGCACTCCATCGTCCTTCAAGGTGTTGTTGATGGAAAGGGACTTTTCTGGAATGTTTTCACAGGACTGCCTGGAAGCCTGCATGACGCTCGGGTTTTGAGACTGTCCACACTGTGGGAATTTGCAAGCTGTGGAAACCACATGCCAGCTTACACAAGGAACACTGGTGGGGTGAATGTTGGCTTCTACATCCTCGGAGACTCTGCCTATCCTTAGAACTGGCTCTTAAAACCATTCCCTGACACTGGATGGCTGACATCAGAACAACAGGTCTACAACATGAAAATCTTCAGAGCACATATAGTGGTTGAAAATGCTTTTGGTAGATTAAAAGGAAGATGGC
Source organism: Moxostoma hubbsi (assembly GCA_032164185.1). Lineage (NCBI taxonomy): Eukaryota > Metazoa > Chordata > Actinopteri > Cypriniformes > Catostomidae > Moxostoma > Moxostoma hubbsi. Next base: position 42,018,863 of record JAVLUX010000003.1, read on the forward strand.
GTTACTATGATGTCAAACTGGGGAAATCTATGGTGCTGACATGCTATGCTCTACATAACCTTTATGTAGTCTGTCATGTCAAGAGTATTGATCCTGAATTAACTTTTGTACTATCTTTCATGTATAAATGTCTCCCTTGCATTTTTATAAAACAGGTTTTTATCCTTTTGGTATTTATTGTTTTGAGTTATCATTTGGTACATTACATGCTCATGAAATAAGAACTTTTTTTATTGAACAAAATATACATAAGACACATAAATACAAATATATAAATGTTAAAATGTAAACACAACAATCTTAGAATGTGCAAATGTACGTAGTACAAAAAAGTGTGCAAAACAAAAACAAACAAACTATTTACATAAGGCATGTAATACAGGGGTCTAGTCCAGGGGCAGAGAGTCTTGTTCTCGCCGGCCACTCATCGTCTGCACAAGCTTGCCCATGATGCTGAGAAAGGCTTGTTTGAATGCAGCCGTTTGCGCATTCTCCTCCATCCTCAAGGCCGCTTCAAGCTCCCTTGCTTGCTGGGCATTATCAGTGGCCATCTGCAAACTGCGCTCCCTCTGTGCCCGGTTCAGCTCCAGCTGTACCCAGTTCCTGCTGTTGAATGTCGGCCGCGAGCATCTCTTTTAGGATGGAAAGATTTTGGTTCAGGCTCCATTTCCTCTTGCCTGGGAGGAGGTTAACCCTCTATTGTTTTTTTTGTTTTTTACATAAACTAGAGGTTGTTACTGTGACAAACACTTTTTGTGACTACAATACAGCTAACTTGATCACATATCAAGCCATTTATGAAAGAACTGTAAATTAACATCCCTTAAATGATCTACAGTTTGAACTAATCACACAGTTGCAGTAGCTAGAAATAATGTATTTATGGTGGAAATCATGATATATCCTATATTATTTCAGGCATTCAAACAGTAATTAGTCAAGCATTAGGCAAGCTTAACTTAAAAATATATCTGTGAGTGTTATATCATATATCTGTGACCACGCTACACCAGTGTCACGCTGGTGCTGAAGGTTGGTGTTGTTGGTGGCCTTGCTGGTGTCGATGCTGCTAGCACTGATGTGAAACTTGAGGGTTTTCAAGGAGACGGGGCTCTTATTAAAGAACCCTGATCACTCAAGAAATCTGAAACAGAAAGTTTGTACAATTTGTTTGTATTGCACAAATGACTTTGACACAAAACAAACTAGCAACAACTCAAGAACATTACTGACCATAAACAATAGCACGACCACTAGCTGTTAGCTACTAGTGCTGCATAAAACAGTTGTTGCATGGTGATTTTACACAAGTGTAACAGTTAAATTGGCCTGGTTGTTTTAGAAGCAAGCTTTCCAGTAGCTGGTCAACAAAATAAAGTGAATCTTTCAAGCAGAATATAGAGTTAATGTGACAAAATGTACCATTCTCCATCGTGGACTTCAACAACACTGTGTCCGAGTTCAGGGCACTCTCCCTCCCATTGCTTGCCGGTCTATTGCCATAGATGTTGTCCATTTGGTCGAACCACTTCCACTGTCTTCTGTTTGAACCACTCTGGCTGTTGTGGTCCTTGATGGTTCTGTAGTCACTTTTTCGTTTTTTTACTTTTCCCTACACTGTTGGTAGGTCCAGTGGTAGCTGTCTGCAGCCAACAACTGAGACACTTCCTGAAATACTTTTTTGTTTCGCATCACCCCATCAAGCTCTCGCTGGATCCTCTCCTCAGCTACTAATGAGAGGAATATCTGCACCTCGTTGACTGACCACAGCGTGGTTATGCGCACAGCCATTTCTTTTCACAATAGAAAGTCACATGAACAAATGATTCTGTTATCGCTGTTGCTTCTTAAAGACTTATCGCAAATCCAGTGATGCTGGTATTGACGATTCTCTCTGACCAATCAGTGATCTGCAGGGTTATTCGTTTCTCAAGATGGCGCCGAGTATGGCTGCTGCGTCGCGAGCTCCGTCAAAACACTGCAGTTTATTGTTTTGTTTACAGTTCTGTGTTTTTTTGTCTTGGATGTTGTCTGCCTTATTGTGTACGACAGACAAACGCTTTTGGACATCGGTTCGGCAATCACACACCGAAAACCGGACTTCACATTCCTCAATGCCGACCCGCGGTTTACAAACACGCCAGCGGAGCCTGGGCTGCCCGGCCGCGGAAACGCAGAAGGAAAAGAGGAAAAAGAGCTGGCGTTCTCATCAGATTAAGACATCGCGCAAATCGCCCCCCGCTACCCAGTATACTACTGGCAAATGTTCAGTCTCTGGACAACAAGCTCTGCGAGCTGAGAGCACGGATCTCCTTCCAACGAGAGACGAGAGAATGCTGCGTTATCTGTCTTACGGAAACCTGGATGTCCACGGAGATTCCAGACTTGGCCATCGAACCCACGGGTTTCTCCGTGCACCTAGCGGACAGAGCGAAAGACCTCTCAGGTAAAAGCAGAGGTGGAGGTGTATGTTTTATGATCAACAAATCATGGTGTGATCAGAGGAATGTACATTTTATCAGGTCTTTCTGCTCTCCTGATCTGGAATTTCTCATGCTTCTGTGTCGACCATTCTGGCCACCGAGGGAATTCACAGCGGTCATTATCACAGCTGTGTACATCCCCCCACAAGCCGACACAGACCGGGCACTCAGGGAACTGTATGGCAGTATAAGTGAGCAGGAAACCGCGCACCCTGAGGCTGCGTTCATTGTTGCCGGGGACTTCAACAAAGCCAACTTCAAAACAATAGCACCAAAATACCACCAACATATCAGCTTCAACACACGAGGGGACCGGGTTTTGGATCATTGCTATTCTCCTTTCCGGGATGGCTACAAATCCCTCCCCCGCCCACCATTTGGCAAATCCGACCACTCTTCCGTTCTGCTTCTGCCCGCTTACAGGCAGAAACTGAAACGGGATGCACCCGCCCTCAGTACGATCCAGTGCTGGTCGGACCAATCAGACTCTGCGCTACAGGACTGTTTTGATCACGCGGACTGGGAGATGTTCCGGTCTGCCTCCGATGACGACATCGAGGTTTACGCTGATAGCGTAACGTGTTTCATCAGGAAGTGCGTAGAGGACGTTGTTCCAACCAAAACAATACGGATCTACCCCAACCAGAAACCATGGGTTAACGGCGATGTTCGCGCGGCACTTACTGCGCGGACCACCGCTTTTAATTCCGGGAACGCGGAGGAGCGTAAACAAGCCAGTTATGCCCTCCGTAACTCCATCAGTACAGCCAAATGCCAGTACAGGCACAAAATTGAAGTACAGTTCAACACCACTGACTCCAGAAGTATGTGGCAGGGAATTAACACCATCACGGACTATAAACAGAATAAAAACTCCACCATGAACACCGTTGCCTCTCTCCCGGACGAGCTTAATACTTTTTATGCTCGTTTCGAGGACAACAACAACACCGCCCTCGCGGAGAGAGCACTCGTGGCCGACACTACAGAAGATGGTTCACTCTCCGTCTCTGTTGCGGATGTAACCCGATCCTTTCGACGGGTGAACATTCGCAAAGCCGCGGGTCCAGACGGCATTCCGGCCGCGTCATCAGAGCATGCGCGAACCAACTGGCTGGTGTTTTTACGGACATTTTCAACCTGTCCCTCTCCCTGTCTGTAGTCCCCACATGCTTCAAAACATCAACCATTGTGCCTGTACCGAAGCAATCAAAAATCACTTGCTTAAATGACTGGCGTCCTGTTGCCCTCACCCCCATCATCAGCAAATGCTTTGAGAGGTTGATCAGAGATCACATCTGCTCTGTTCTGCCCACCTCTTTGGACCCATTGCAGTTTGCCTACCGTAACAACCGCTCCACTGATGATGCCATTGCATCTACAATACACATTGCTCTCTCCCACCTGGAAAAAAGGAACACGTATGTGAGAATGCTGTTTGTAGACTACAGCTCAGCATTTAACACCATAATGCCCTCCAAGCTTGATGAGAAACTCTGGGCTCTGGGCTTAAACAGCTCGCTGTGCAGCTGGATCCTGGATTTCCTGTCAGGCAGACGTCAGGTGGTTAGAATGGGCAGCAACATCTCCTCATCACTGACCCTCAACACTGGAGCCCCGCAGGGCTGTGTTCTCAGCCCACTCCTGTATTCCCTTTACACACATGACTGTGTGGCGACACATAGCTCCAATGCCATCATTAAGTTTGCTGACGATACGACGGTTGTAGGTCTGATCACTGACAATGATGAAACAGCCTACAGAGAGGAGGTGCACACTCTGACACGCTGGTGTCAGGAGCACAACCTCTCCCTCAACGTCAGTAAAACCAAGGAGCTTGTGGTGGACTTCAGGAAGAAAGACAGAGAACACAGCCCCATCACCATTAATGGAGCACCGGTGGAGAGAGTCAGCAGCTTCAAGTTCCTCGGTGTCCACATTACTGAGGAACTCACATGGTCCGTCCACACTGAGGCCGTTGTGAAGAAGGCTCACCAGCGCCTCTTCTTCCTGAGATGGCTGAGGAAGTTTGGAATGAACCAACACATCCTCACACGGTTCTACACCAGCACTGTAGAGAGCATCCTGACTGGCTGCATCACTGCCTGGTACGGCAATAGCACCGCCCACAACCGCAAAGACCTGCAAAGGGTGGTGCGAACGGCCAGAAACATCATCGGAGGTGAGCTTCCCTCCCTCCAGGATATATATAACAGACGGTGTGTGAATAAAGCTCGGAGGATTATCAAAGACTCCAGCCACTCGAGTCATGGGCTGCTCTCACTGCTTCCATCAGGCAGGCGGTATCGCAGCATCAGGACCCGCACCACCCGACTACATGACAGCTTCTTCCCACAAGCAATAAGACTTTTGAACACATGATCTCTCATGATCAACAATCAGCACTGCACTTTATTAATCCTCATTTGTCAATATATTCTCGCTCCCAATTCAGTTAGTGTATATATATATTTATACCCTTATCTAGTGTATGTGTATTCTTCATCGTATGTATTGTGTACATTTGATATGTAAATTGTTGTGTAGGTATGTGTACATTTGTTATGTAAATTGTGTTGTGTAAATATGTTGTTATTGTAAAGTGGTTTATGTCTCGTCACTGTCATTACTGCAATGTTGCTCGGAACTGCACACAAGAATTTCACCTGCTGTTGCACTCGTGTACACAGTAGTGTGACAATAAAGTGATTTGATTTGATTTGATTTGATTTTTACGTCACATTTATGGCTCGCTTGGAACCTTGACCGAGGTGGAACTACCAGCTACCAGGTACTATCCACAGTGGAAAACCACAAAAAAGCCTGAGTCGAGTAGAGCCATACCGTGCAATGGAAAAGCCCCATTCATTTTCCACATGTGTTTTCCTTGCCACATGACCAGCATGATTAGCATTTCCATGGAGAATGGAGAAGTTTACTGGTGGTTCTCTGGCAGCCGGTATTATCCATCCCTCTTCCTCTCTGTTAGAGTTGGGGTTCTTCTTCATGGGGAAAAAAGACGGTTCTTTGCGTCTCTGTATTGACTATGTGGGGTTGAATGACATCAAGGTAAAGAATCGTTATCCCTTGGAGATGTATATTGGTGATTCTCTGGCAGCCAGTATTATCCATCTCTCTTCCTCTCCGGCAGGGTTGGGGTTCATCTTCATGGGGAAGAAAGATGGTTCTTGGCATCCCTGTATAGACTTTTGTGGGTTGAATGACAGCATGGTCAAAAATTGTTATCCCTTGCTGTTGATGTCATTGGCCTTCGCAGGGAGACTTTAAAGTCTTGCAGGGAGCGTCCGTCTTTACAAAATTGGACCTCACAGTGCTTACCACCTTGTCCGGATCATTGAGAAAGACATATGGAAGACCACCTTTAATATGCCGTCAGGGAATTTTGAGTATTTGGTCATGCCCTTTGATATTTCAAATGCCCCAGCAGTCTTCCAGGCCCTTGTTATTGATGTGCTTAGAGACATGGTCAATCGGTTAGTTTTTGTCTATTTACATGACATTCTGATCTTCCCCAGAATAGACATGAACATGTCCAGCATGTTAGGAGAGTGCTTCAGTGACTACTAGAGAGTCGTCTGTTTGTCAAGGTGGAGAAGTGTGCGTTTCACACATGGTCGGTTCCATTCCTGGGGTTCATCTTCTCATCTGATGGCATCCGGATTGACCCTATCAAGATAAATGTGGTTGCAGATTGGCCAACCCCAGATTCTCATAAAGCGGTCCAGCTGTTTCTGTGGTTTGCCAATTTTTACCAGTGGTTCATCCAAGATTTCAGTCAGATCAACTCTCCAGATTTAATTTCCACCAAGACATGTGTTAGACAAACTCAAAAGCTGCTTATTTTTAGCCCCATTCTCATAAGCCCAGTCAGTTTGTGGTGGTGGTTGATGCATCAGAGGTGAGAGTTGAGGCTATTTTGTCCCAAAGAACTCCGTCTGATGGGTGGATGCACCCATGTGCATTTTTCTCTCATTGCCTTACCCCTGCAGAATGGAATTAAACATCGGGAACAGGGAATTACTGGTGTTCAGATTGGCATTGGGAGAGTGGGTCATTAGTTGGAGTGTTTGGGGGTACCTTTTGTTGTTTGGACTGATCACAAGAACCTTGAATGCATACGCACCATGAAACATCCACAATTCCAGGCAGGCTCGCAGCGCACTTTTCTTTGGCAGATTGGATTTTACTATCTCGTATCACCCCGGTTCCAAGGATATTAAATCTGACACTTTATCTTGCTCTTTTGATACTGAGAGCAGCTCGTCCTCCCCAGATCCCATTATTCCAGTGACAGGGGGGTGACAGTGGTTTCTTGGGAGATCAAGTCCAGTCTGCTCGGCTTTGTGCAGCATCACTATTCCCATGAAGTGCCCTAGGGATCTGCTGTTTGTTCCTGAATAAGTCAGAATGCAAATCCTACAGTAGGGGCATTCTTCCAACCTAGCCTGCTACTCAGGATCTACTCAGCCATTAGTTTGTTAAGAAATGGTTCTAGTGGCTGTCACTAGCGTGGGACACTCATCAGTTTGTTTAAGCCTGTCTGGTTTGCACTAGCAATAAGACTTCCAGTTGACCCCCAGCAGGGCTTCTCCAGCCACTGTCAGTCCCTTCGAGGCCCTAGTCCATTATTGCCATGGACTTTGTCACTGTTTTAACCCCACCAAATCGCAATACAGTTGTCTTGACTATAGTGGACCAGTTTTCAAGGGGTGGCTCAATTTATTCCCCTCCACATATTCCCCTCAGCGAGGGAAACAGCTGCTGTTGTCATAGATCACTTCTTCCACGTTCATGACCACCTGGCGGATGTGGTTTCCTCTTTCGTGTGTCACGTTTGTCGCCAGGTGGTTCAGTGTTTTTTCTGTCAATGCAGTCTCGCCACTCTGCCAGCCTCTGTCTGTGCTCTCCCCTAGTTTTTCTCCTGGTTTGGATTATTACCCGTTGAACATGCCTGTTTATGGACTATTGCTCACTTCTGTGTATTGCAGCTTCTCACTCACTATCTACTGATCCTCTCATCATTCTCTTCCACCTGGGTGTTTTCAAGTTGCTATCACTCTTCACAGTGCCATGCCAGAGATTCCATTCTGCAGACTGTGCCGGTTCCATAATTTACTGCTATATTGCTTCTGCATTATCTGTGTTCCTTCAATAAATACTGAACTTTCATTTTCTCTGCATTTGAGTCTTACTCTGCTTTAAAACACCCTGAAAAAATGTTCCATGGAAGAAACATAGTCATAAGGGTTTAGAACAACATGAGGGTGAATAAATGATGCTGAATTTTCAGTTTTGGGTGGACTATCACTTTAAGGATAGCTAAACCCACACACACACACACACACACAACACACACACACACACACACACACACACACACACACACTCCAAGCATCTAACATTCTAGCACAGAAATTTGAACAGTTGACAATGATCAAATTTCTTATTGTGCCTTGCATATTTTGCAGTCTAATAAGCTGAAATTCCTTGAAAACATGCACATGTGCAGCATAAGTAAAAGTAGTGTAATCATAATAATAACAATCAAAGTAACAGCTGCTTACTGATTTAGACCCCTGACCCCAAAAACATGCTTTAGAAGTTTGTAAGCCAGGACACTGACCGTAAGCATGAACATGCTGTAAATAAGATTGAGACAAGAAGAACACAAACCTGCCCACAACAGCCCTTGCACAAACACTTTCCTGGACTTATTGTCCCACTCAAAAATAAGCCTAAAACAGGTTTTGCTTCCTTCATCTATGGTACACAGCCAGCATTATCCTGTACCACTAATTCACTGAATTTAATAAAGGTCTTATATAAAAATGCCAATGAATTTTGAGAATTGTGTCCCACATTGTCTGTAAAAATGGTCTTTGAAACATTCTTAAATCCTTTCCATTTTGGTACATGCTGTCATTAAAGCAAAAGGGGCACATTCCAAGTATTGACCTTTTTCAATTCAACTTTTCACTTAAATTGTTATACTGATAATACAATTTTGAATGAAAAAAATAAAATAAAGAGAGTGAACCCCTCTGTACTTTTCTGTGTAGTGCAGGGACAGGATAATGAATCCTGTAGTATTTATATATTTATTTATTATTATTATTTTTTTTGCTTTTAGATTATTTAAGCATTTTTCATTTATTATATAGATATCCACATTTTCCCACTGTTTTTTTAAATTTTTTATCACAAATAATAGCCAATTCTGCTTTTTGTGAGAGCCTATACTCTCACGAATGCACCATGGTATTACAATGTTTTTTCCCCCAAACTGTTTTGCTCCTTTGAAAGGTAAAAAAAAAGAAGGGACTTGCCTGGTCCACACTTCCTACTACTCCATCTGGGCCCACTATTCCTCCTCCTGCCAATCACACAGTACTCCTCTATTTTCCGTTCTGATCTCCCAGTGTGCGTGTTCATTTCCTTGCTTTCACACTAGACATAAAAACTTTCCTCCCCTGTTCATCACTCGCATCCCCATGTCATGCTACTGGTTCAGAAACCACCTAAACGCTCCCTAAAACATTATGGTCTCTCCACTCATGTCTTCTCGGGTCATTCCTTTTGCATCGGTGCAGCTTCAACTGCCGCTCTTCGAGGTGTACTAGAGTTCACTGTCAAGACACTCGACCGCAGGTCTTCCTCATCCTACATGAAATATAGTCGACCTAACACAAATCATCAAATAAGCTCAACTCTCCATCAGCCATAAGTTATCATACCTATCTGGTGGTGGTTGGTGGCTCTCTCTCATCACATCTTCCCACATCTTCCTATATCTACCCTCCTTGACAGGGCTTCCATAATCTCAAGCATGTTTTCCAATGCATAGGTATTGCACAAGCCAGCTCGCCCTAGCTGGAAAGCTTTCAATATCATGGGATATCTTACAACAGGGTATTGCATGAAAACATCGGCATTATCGTATGGCTTTATGCATGCTGTTCACCTTGGCAAAGATTACCATTAAACAACGGCCGCCCTTGTCAGAGGGTTTTCACAATCAAATGTTGTTTATCTGTCAACAAAGATACTGCACAGCAACGCTGGCCTACGTAGGGCCCAACCATGTTGTTCGTCTTTGGCAAAGATTCTGCACAACCAGGGGCTTCTTGACAGAGAGGCCAAAATTGCACTCAAGGACAAGGATAAAATGTGTCACGGCCCCTCCTCTGCCTTGCAGGGGCGGTTCCTCCTGCAGACACAGGAGGGTCGTTATTGATTGGAGCCACCTGGGCTCAAGGTATTTAAACTGCCTCACTAACCACTCTCTCTCTCTCTCTCCACTCCTCCAGGTATGATCCTGTTTTGCTTGTTCCTTTGTAGTTTTACTTAGTTTTCATTCAGTCATGTTCACACATACAGATTCACGCATCCCTGCACTTTACATACACCTTACATTATGACATTGTCACACCTCATTCTTTTTCCTTTGTTAAAGTTAATAGTTTTTGGTTTACAATAAAGAACTCTTTTGGATTGGCCTATACCTATTGTTCCCCGTCTGTCGCTCACTTCGACGTCGTGTCGAAGAAGCGACACTAGGGGTCTCTCTTGAGCGCCGAAAGATACCTCTGATCTATGAAAAAAGGCCAATGAGAGTTGGCGAACAGTATTTGCATACTCCGCCTCCGGATACGGATATAAAGGCGAGAGAAATATGCTCGTTCATTCAGTAATTTTCTTCGGAGCCGATGGTCGTGTGTATGCAGTCAGCTGCGAGTAACACAACTGATCCTGCTTCTGATCCTCTGACGCTCTGCTTTGCTGTTGGATTTACGGCGCACTACAGCGGCTTTTCTCTTCACTGCCGGCGTGCAGTTTGCCCCTGGGCGCTTCGACAGCGCAGAGTTAAAAGAGTTGAAAGAGTGATTCTCTCCATAAAAGAGTTTATTTCTCTGAAAGAGCATTACACAGCGGCGTTGAACGTCCTTTTCAGGACGCGTCTTTATAAAGATGTAATTTCCGCCCCTGTGTAGTTTCTGGATGCGGTGATTTCTCCCCACCTCTCTCAGTCATAAAACACTGTCTTGCATGCCTGGGCTGCGATCGCACGCAAGCAATGTTTTATGAATGGTTTATGTTCTCAGTGCGAGAACATAGCCATGGCAACATTGCGGTCGTGTGGCTTTCTTTTGTAATGAGAGAAAGCCGTTTCAGCCGCCCCCCGCGCCTCGCCTCCTTCCTACGGGATTGACGCAGGCGCCGCGGGCGATGAACACGATTTGGGGACAATGACGGGCTCTGTTCGCCGGGTAAATCCCCTCGAACTTCCCGCCTCCCCGGCACGCTTGTTTGCTTCCGTCTGAGCTCGGGATGAGTATTCTCTCCAATGGTTCATCTTCTCAGTGTGAGAACATGGCCGTTATAGCATTGCGGTCGCACGGCTTTCTTTTGTAATGAGAGAAAGCCACTTCAGCCGCCCCCCGCGCTCCGCCTTCTTCCTACGGGATCGGCGCAGGCGCCGCGGGCGATGAAGGCGATTTGGGGAATATGACGGGCTCTGTTCGCCGGGTAAACCCCCTCGAACCGCCCGCCTCCCCGGCACGCTTGCTTGCCTCAGAATTGGATGACATCACCGCTGCATCGGAGAGCGTTACAGCGGCATCGGATGCTGATCATTCGCCTGGGCCGCCACCTTCGGGTCTGCCGCCCAGCCTGAGCCTGACGCACGGAGATCCGCTATGCTTTCCCGGGCTACTTGATCGGTTCCGCGGGCAGGTGCGCCGCTCACAGCCACGCCCCCCCCCCGTTCCTTTCTTCCCGGACGTGCATGACGAGTTGAGCTAAGCCAAGGCTTCTTCGCTCCTCCGCTCTCACTACCCTCGCGGTGGAACGGTCCCAGACCGCTTCCACTCTGCACGCCACGGCCCTTCCTGCAACCAATGCCAGGCCAAGGCACTTCAAAACTTGCACCTTGGGTAGTCCTGTTCTTGATGTGCTGCAGGAACTGCGCTGGATGACCAACCGCGCCCCCGGGCCACGGAGGTCAGAAGCGCTGGCACTCGAACAGGCGATGGCCACCCCTTGTGGTCCAGAAACGCACCTGTGGACTGGACCTGGTCGAAATGCGGGAGGCGGACAAGACACACCTTCTCCCACACCCCCGTCTCCCAGCTCCGTCCATTCGGCGCCACCGTTGACGACTCTGCCCAGCAGTCCTCAGCGGTGAGGCAGACGGAGGCCACTACACATCCTGCCCCGCCGCAAGCCTGCCGCCATGGGCCATGCCCCGTCTGCTCGCCGACGGGTGTCCTCCTGCGGCTGTGAAACACCCTGCTCCGCCTCAACCCGGGCCCAGCTCTCAGCCCCAGCGTCGAGCACGCTGCAGGAAATGGACGCCCCCGTCTCACGGACCCCCTCGAGGACCCGGAAGGCTCCCAGGCTGTCCGTAGACGTTCAACCCAGGGACCAAGATGTTAGCTCCGGAGGCTGGTAAGACCGCTCCGTCCCCGGTGGAGGGCCGGGAGGAGAATCTTTTCTTGTTGAATTAATTTTCACATTCTCATATTCTCTGTAATGAGCTATTTCCTTTTGTCTCTGGGTCACCTGGCCCGCAAATGCCGTTCTCACGGCACTTTGCCCCCAGATATCAACAGTCCTGGCTTCCTGGACACGGACCACCCGTCTTCAGCACCACGACTGTCCCCCGGCCGGCCGGTTCCGACGAGTCTAGAGGACACCTACCCAGGACCTCCTCCTCAGTCGCTAACCCGCCCCCTGCCGGGTGTGCGGAGCAAGGTAAGTGCTTTGAGTCTTGTCTCAGCAACTCAGCCGCGGGTCGCCCCGTCGCCGCCCAACGCTGCCCTACCTGCTCCGCCCCGCTGCGAAGCCCCGCCGGGTACGTCAAAATTAATCGTCCCTTTGGTGCCCCTAGCGCAGAGGTTAGACGCGTGGCTTTCACTTCCCAACCCGTCTCGCTGGCTGGCCCGGACCATCCGACTCGGTTACGCAATTCAGTTTGCCAGGCCCCCGCCCCCCTTCATGGGCGTCCGCTTTTCCGCAGTACACGGCGAACACGCCCACTCCCTGCGTGCGGAAATCGCGACTCTTCTGGCCAAAGACGCGATAGAGCCTGTCCCTCCAACCGAGATGAAGAAGGGTTTCTACAGCCCTTACTTCATCGTACCCAAGAAAGGCGGCGGCTTACGACCAATCTTGGACATGCGAGTTCTCAACCGAGCGTTGCACAAACTCCCGTTCAAAATGCTCACGCTTAACCTGCGTCCGGCATCTAGATTGGTTCGCAGCGGTAGACCTGAAGGACGTGTACTTCCACGTCTCCATCCTGCCCCGACACCGCCCCTACCTGCGGTTTGCGTTTGGGGGCCAGGTGTATCAGTACAAGTCCTCCCCTTCGGCCTGTCTCTGTCCTCTCACCAGAGTTACTATGCAAAACCCACAGAGACCAGGTGCTCAGGCACCTCAGCCGTCTGGGGCTTCAGGTCAACTGGGAAAAGAGCCAGCTCACTCCAGTTCAGAGCATCTCTTTTCTCAGGATTGAGTTAGACTCGGTCTCAATGTCGGCACGTCTCACCAACGAGCGTGCCCAGTCAGTGTTGAACTGCCTCGCCGCCTTCAGGCCAGGCACAGCGGTCCCCTTAAAACTTTTCCAGAGGCTCCTGGGGCATATGGCATCCTCCGCGGCGGTCGCGCCGCTGGGGTCGATGCATATGAGACCGCTCCAACACTGGCTCTAGACCCGAGTCCCGAGACGAGCATGGCGCCACGGCACGCACCGGGTAACAATCGCCCCCGCCTGCCGTCAGACATTCAACCCCTGGACAGACCCCTGTTTCTTACGGGTTGGAGTGCCCCTACAGAAGGTGTCCAGACGCGTCCTGGTCACGACCGACGCCTCCAGATTGGGTTGGAGCGCCTTTTGCAACGGGCACGCAGCCTCAGGCCGTTGGAAAGGGGCCCAGCTGCGTTGGCACATCAACTGCCTCGAGTTGTTGACAGTCCTTTTGGCCCTGCGGAAGTTTCTCCCGTTAATTTGGGACAAATATATCCTAGTCAGGTTGGACAGCACCACTGCGGTCGCGTACATAAATCGCCAAGGCGGCGTACGCTCCCGTCATATGTCACAACTCGCCCGTCGTCTCCTCCTTTGGAGCCAGCACCGACTCAAGTCGCTGCGTGCCACTCACATCCCCGGCAACCTCAATGTGATAGCGGACGCGCTGTCATGACAACGCTTGCCTGGCGGAGAGTGGAGGCTTCACCCCCACTCGGTTCAGCTGATTTGGGAACGGTTCGGCTAGGCCCAGGTAGACCCCTCTGCCTCCCGAGAGACCTCCCACTGCCCGCTCTGGTACGCCCGTTCAGAGGCTCCCCTCGGGGCAGATGCACTGGCACACAGCTGGCCGGCTGGGCTGCGCAAGTACGCATTCCCCCAGTGAGCCTTCTTGCACAGGTGCTGTGCAAGGTCAGGGAGGACGAGGAGCAAGTCACTCTCGTGGCTCCTTACTGGCCCACTCGGGTCTGGTTCTTGGACCTTGTACTCCTCGCGACAGCCCCTCCCTGGCGAATTCCCCTGAGGAAGGACCTTCTTTCTCAGGGACGGGGCACGTTCTGGCATCCTCACCCAGGCCTTTGGAACCTCCACGTCTGGCCCCCGAACGGGATGCGGAAGATCTAGCTGGTCTACCACCCATGGTCGTAGCCACGTTCAACCAAGCCAGAGCCCCTTCTACCAGGCAACTCTACGCCCTGAAATGGCGTCTGTTCGTAAATTGGTGTTCTTCCCGGGCAGAAGACCCACAGAGGTGCGCAGTTAGGTCTGTGCTCCTGTTCCTACAGGAGAGGTTGGGGGGAGGCTGTCCCCATCCACCTTGAAGGTGTATGTTGCCACTATCGCAGCTCACCATGACCCAGTAGACAGCAAGTCTCTGGGTAAGCACGACTTAACCGTCAGGTTCCCAAGAGGTGCCCGGAGGTTAAACCCCTCCCGGCCAAACCTGTTCCCCTCCTGGGATCTCTCGGTGGTCCTCGCCGGTCTTTAGAGATCCCCCCCCGAGTCGCTAGAATCAGTTGGCTCAGGGCCCTCTCCTGAAAAGACGGCCCTGCTGGTCACGCTCACTTCCATCAAGAGGGTCGGGGACCTGCAAGCGTTCCCTACTAACGACACTTGCCTGGAGCTCGGTCCGGCAGATACTCATGTGATCCTAAGACCTCGACTGGGCTATGTGCCCATGGTTCCTACCACGCCCCCTGGAGATCAGGTAGTGAACCTACAAGCGCTGCCCCGGGAGGAGGCAGACCCAGCCCTCTCACTGTTGTGTCCGGTATGTGCCTTGCGTGCCTACCTGCCTGCCTTCAGGCGCTCTGAGCAGCTCTTTGTCTGCTTTGGAGGACAGCAGAAAGGGAACACTGTCTCCAAACAGAGGTGTCTTACTGGGTGGTGGATGCCATTCAGTTGGCCTATCACACCCAGGCCATGCCCCCCCCCTTACGGGTTCTAGCCCACTCCACTAGGAGCGTGGCATCCTCTTGGGCATTGGCGAGGGGCACCTCCCTAGCAGACATTTGTAGAGCTGCGGGCTGGGCAGCACCTAACACCCTTATGATCTCAGGGTTGAGTCAGTCTCGTCCCGTGTTCTCTCAGGTCCGAGCCCGTAGAACTCGGTACACGTTGATGATCTGACCGGGTGAACCGCTTGTTCCAGCGCCGTTTCCCTCTGCCAAGGCAAAACAGTGCGCTTTTGTCCCAGAGGACCCAGGTCCCTGGTTGATTCCTCCCTAGCCCTTCGGGCCCGCAGCAGTTCAGCAGAGGAATGTGCTGGTCCAGTCCACTACAGGTACCTCCGGCTACCCCTACTGGAATAGGTGCTCCACAGATCAGGCCTCCTACGGGACTCCTTCTGTGTGTATTTCCGCGGTACGGTCACCTTGCGAGCTGACCAGCGTCTCCCTTAGGCAGTCCTTCGCTGCCCTCCGGTCGCCGTGTTGTAGCAACTCCCCCCTCCTCGAGGCTGGATCTACCACCGCGCCATTTCCTCCCACATGCCCAAAGTGGCCATGTGATGTATTTTGCCACCTATACCTCCCCTGCTGGGCGGGTGTGGCCTCCGCAGGGTCTTTTCCCCCTAAAAGAATAGGACTTCGGAATAAGACCCCCTTCCCTCGATGCGGTAAGGGCCCCGGCTGCTCTTGCTCAATGCCGAGAAAACATAGAGAGAAAAGAGGCCCAGCCAGGCTTGGCCCGTTCCCTAGTTGGGAGCGTCACCTTGTTCCCCCCTAGGGTAACCAAAAGGGTGCTGACGCTTTTTCGGGGCATTGGGGTCGCTTGTGCACGTGCAAAATACCTGCCCGCTTCTGTGTCAGCAGTACACGTACACGGCTCAGCGCATGGCGAGTTTTGAAGTGGACCCCTAATGTCGCTTCTTCGACACGACGTCGAAGTGAGCGACAGACGGGGAACGTCTCGGTTACGTATGTAACCTCCGTTCCCTGATGGAGGGAACAAGACGTCGTGTCTTCCCGGCCACGTCGCTGAGCCGAGCCGCTGAGATGCCCGGAACACTCCCGGCTCCTCAGAAAAATCCTGAATGAACGAGCATATTTCTCTCGCCTTTATATCCGTATCCGGAGGCGGAGTATGCAAATACTGTTCGCCAACTCTCATTGGCCTTTTTTCATAGATCAGAGGTATCTTTCGGCGCTCAAGAGAGACCCCTAGTGTCGCTTCTTCGACACGACGTCTCGTTCCCTCCATCAGGGAACGGAGGTTACATACGTAACCGAGACGTTTGTGTCCCCTCATTTTGCCACAGGCTATGAGCCGGCCTGTGACAAATGTAAAAAAAAATGCACGGCTTTTCCTATTGCAAAGGTATTGCACAGCCATGCCAGAGATATCGTGCATCATGTCAAATCTAGGTGTTCAAGGATATGACGGTTCCGAGATCAACTTCTTCGGACCACCAGATGGAGCTTATGCCAAAGAAAGACATTACATTTCTGTTTTATATTCATCAAAAAAATGTCATCTTATATTTCACTCAAGTCTGTGAGACTTCCTGATAGAAATGTAGGCGCAGCGTAGTTCTAGCAGGAAGACTAGCAGTTGTACACCATCGCACCATTACCTAGGTAACTCCTAGTCAATCACATGTAAGCCAATGCTTTATAAGTCTGCTCACAATCAAATACATTGCTGTTTCAGTGTGCTAACATGGCAATCTCCACCACCCCACCACCATCAGTTGAGTCCCAGCCTGCACGGAGGTAGGCTCCTCGCCCCTGCATCCTATCTCTGGCAGGATATGACGGTTCCGAGTACAACTTTTTCAGACTGCCAGAAGGGGCTTACGCCAAAGAGAGACATTACATTTCTGTTTTATATTCATCTTATATGTCATCATACATTTAACTCAAGTCTGCGAGTCTTCCTGATAGGAGTTTGTTTTTTGCGAATGCTATAACCAATACGACAATGGTCCTGGATGGTAGGCTACAGCTTTTGGATACTCATTGTTGACATGGATGCTGTCTTGATTTAATGTGATTTTATTTAAACACTCGTACAGTGTACATCATAACACAATTTATGGCTCTCTTCAGGAGGCAGATTTCAAGGAGACACACTCTTTTTTTTATTCATCACAAATAACTTTTTCATTATAAAACATCAACATGACTGGAACAGCCTTCACATGATTGCATGAGCACGCATCACACTGAGTATCAAAACGACCTCTTACAAATTATGCATAAATAAATGTAGGTCTTCACAGGAGTACAGAATTGAGAATTAGATTTAATGTACATAATAATGTGAATCAAAAACTTAAAATAAAATAAAAAATCTAATAATAAAAACTGTTTGTGATATAATAATGTAATGCTAGTGAAAGTCATCACACAGCATGGGTACACATGTGTCCGTGTTCATACACACACAAACACACGTCAGAAACTTTCTCTGTAAAGTAATTTGCAATTTTGTATGGTGGAATTTAAGAATTATCACCAAACCTCAAAAATAACTTGCATGGAGAATCACACTATTAATTACATATTATTTTGTTTTCTGCCCTTAAAAGAGGAACTAAATGCACTACATTTTGAAATGAAAAATATATATAGAGGCAAATTTCAGCAAATTAAATATTTGAGATTAATATATAGATTATTTTAACCTACCACTAATTGTATCAGATCACAATGAACCCAGTCAGAAAAGCTATTATGTTGCATTGATTCATTCCTTTAACAAATGAAATGTCTTTTCATGAACAAATTGCTTCACCTATACAGTAAAAGACTATGAACATGCAGTCTGTGTATTACACATTTGGGCCAATACTTCTGAAGTGAATATTCCAAGGTTTAAGAAATAAACTTCGGGTTTAGGGGCTCATAAGGGGGTCAGTAGGTGTCGCATCAGCAAAAATGGCCAGCGTTCCAACGGTGGTAAAAAACACAAAAATCCAGAGGAAGAGTCGGTCAACCACCATGGCAACATACTGCCAGTCCTCCTTTAACTGAGAGGCATATGAGTTAGAAGATAGAGGAGGAAAAGGAAGCAAAAGAGAAGAAAATAGAGAACAAAGGGAACAAAGATTTATAGAGCTCTGACACATAACAAGAAACAGAAAGAATAACCTATAACTCGGACACAGTTTGTTATTGTTATCATTATAAATCTCTTATAGCCTCGTAATCTTTTTCAGCCTGCAGCTGCTCTGCAATGTAGTTGATGGCCTCCATGGCTGCCTTGAGTTCTGGAGGATGGGTGAGGTAGTGACTAGGGTCTTCAATGAACTTCCTCAGGTCAGTGCATTGACCATCAGGCTGGTACCTGCACCACAGGGCATGTATGAGGAATATTATTGTTGATTACAACACTGAGAGTAGTCCCTTTGACAAATCAATCAATCAATCAATCAATCTATCTATCTATCTATCTATCTATCTATCTATCTATCTATCTATCTATCTATCTATCTATCTATCTATCTATCTATCTGTGTGTCTGTCTGTCTGTCTGTCTGTCTGCCGTTTTCTACTTGCCTGTCTATCTATATTGTTTGTGCAAAAGCATGTGGTAATACTTACTCAATGTCGTCATACTTCACTCAAAGTTTCCATTTACAAAGTTTAAGAGTTGACCACAGTAAATGTTGTGGATTATATCAGGATGCTAAGAACCCAGGCTGAAACCACAGGCAGCCAGTCTAAATCCATGGTGGGTAGCAATTCTTTGTCCTTCAGTAAAGGATACGTGCGTTTAAAGCCTAAGAATGCATTGGGCTGTGCACCCTTCCTGCTGTGTGTGTGTGTGTGTGTGTGTGTGTGTGTGTGCTCCATCTACAGACTTAATCCCAAATCAGAAAAAAGGCAGCTTTCCCAAACTCTTGTGTCAAGGTTACCCAACCTTATATTGTTGGTTTCCTAGCTCGCTCATTCACTCACTCACTCACTCACGCACTCACTCACTCACTCACTCACTCACTCACTCACTCACTCACTCACTTTCATAATTCCTTCTTTAAAATTGCTGATAGAGTTGGCACTCATCCATGAAATCCTTCCAGTATGCTGATGATATGCTTATCAAAGATGATGTGCTGCATCCCCCTTTTATGAATCTGTTCACTAACATCTGTTTCATTGTGAATCCTCTTTCTGCCTTTCTCTTTCATTGCCCCCATTCTCTTTCATAATCCATCTTCCAGATGGTGTAACATCCCATCCCACCACGAGGGGACAGTGTGACTCTTCAATTTTTACAGCTCCCATCTCTGTTTGAGGATTCAGGTCCTAATACAAGAACTCATTGCAGGTAGTCTGTAGCTCCCCAGTGAGCTTCAGTGACCTGAGTGGAACCCCATTTGACTGAGACATACGTTAATGCAAGGCTGAGAGCACAGCAAATTTGGAATTGAGAGCAGAGAAAAGCTTTAGCTCAGCTGTGCAGACACGCTGCTTCAGCAGATGAGGGTGTTAAAGCATGTGCATATGTTGAGGAACTGAAGCACCACTTTTACCACCCTTGCTTACAGAATATAAACAAATGCAATAACTCATTAAAAGTTTTTAAATCTTGTTTCAACACTTGAAAGAGCCATTAGTCAAATCAGAAAGATGATGTAAAATGTAACCCAGCTGTATATTTATTATTATTATTGTTTTTTCTCTACTGTATGCATAATGTCTTCCCCTGTTTAATGTTGTTGAAAATTTTTTGCTCTGGATTAAACTGAATGTTTTGACTAGTCATTTAATTCAATTGTTATATTTACTAATCAGAAAACAATATTAGATATGAGTGTTTCTTTAAGAAGCCATACAGAGATACTCTTGTTTGCAACAGTGTTGTGCAACGTGTTGTGTTTTGAATGGACCATTTGAGAAATTTGCACATTTTCACTGGACAGATTGTTCATGTCGACGTTGTGATGATGACATGCATGTCGGACATTTTGTGCCTTGTGGAAAATCAGCGAGTGCGTCACGTCAAAGTTGAACTATGCTTTGGGTAACTTTGGGTGATACAAGATTTCATTCACAAGGGTGAGCATGCCTAATATTGGACTGTTGTCTAGTCTCTGAATGCCAAAATCATCACGGTCGGGAGTTATGATGACAGCAGGCGCTTCGCGTTTTGGAATCATCAAGGCTCGGGTGTCGTACGGATGGCCTCCACTCATTGCTGAACAAGCATCGGTTCTCTTAGATTCTTATTAACTTCAGCGTCTTCAGAACCACCAATGATATTGTCTCTGGAACATTTAAGCAGTGGCGGGCCGTGCAGTCAAAGTCTAGGCCTTCAATGTGTTTCATAACATTAAGAAGACAGTGATATGTGAAACGGATATTTGACTTATATCTGAGAAAATGTTTAAAAGTTGACTGATCTCTGAAAAGTGTTGAATGTTCAATTTTGATTGAGTTTGTTTTTCCTCATGTGAGATTGTAAATTGCCTTTAATCACATAAGTGGTTATTTGAGAGTTTGCTCAACACATATGTTTCTAGTCAGTTGTTTTTTTATTGAATTGAAACGTTTTTGTGTCTGTTTTCTTTTTTTCCCTATCTTTGTCTCATTGAAAACAAGAGACAAAACTAGACACCCCAGGTCCATTAACAATATTTTGGGCATAGGGATTATACAGCTACCAGGCCCTGAATTAAGTATCTTTCTAAGTTTAATACTTGAGGAATTTTGAGTTGTAGTATTACTTAAGAAATAGGTTACATAAATTCTTATTATTTTTTTTAATTGGCGCCTGAACAGGGACGTGAGCATGTCTTCGTTTAACCTGCATCAGCCAAGTAAGCATTCTATCAAAGGATAGTGAGAATAAGTTACGAAGTTTGGAAGTTTGAAAGTTTGAAAACAATATGGTTTTGCCCCAGAGTGTTCCATTGTACTCAAGGAGTGAAGGAAACTGTTGACTTCGAACATGTGAACCATGCTCATTTAGATGATGTTGATAAAGAAACAGTGCCTCAGTGAGCATCCTAATGCAGTATTGTGTCAATTTGACTGCAGTGTATCTTTAATGCATTGGAAGATGAGCATTCTGATGGAAGTGGTTCCCACTGGAAGGTTTTGCATATCAAAGAGTACTATCCAGATAGCAAAGTTGAAACCCAGTCTTGTGAAAAAACAGGTACTTTTAGCTTGTGTGCTTGAGGACATGATCACCATTTTCAGAGAACAGATTGAAAAGTTGGCTAACAGGTACAATGTAGACCCCATGGCTTTGAGACAGGGGGTGGTGACCCCAATCTGTGGAAAGGGTGATTGTATTAAGAGACCTGTAATGTCAACCCCAGCTCATGGCCAAACCGTTAAGGCATCCACGGATCGGGTGAGGTTTGCTACTGATAACAAGATACACCCTTCAAGCCCTGCTGATGTTTCCAAGACATACCCCTCAGTTTCAGTTACTGTACCTGTGCCAACAGATGCTCACCATGTAATCATAGAGCATATTGTGAAGCAGGAGTCACAAGCAAATGCTCCTCTTGCACGTGACTTAAGGCCGTTTTCAGGAAATTCTCCAAAGTCTTCCAGTGAGGTAGACTATATAATGTGCGGCGACTCTGAATGAAACAGGCGTTGAATGATTCTAGTCTCAGTGAAGGTCATCAACGTTGTGTGCTGTTAGATAGCTTAGTTTCCCTAACTTTAAACTTTGTCTTGAGTAATGGCCCGCTAGCACCTCCTAGTTCCTATTTACAGAAGCTAGACAATGCATATGGGAGTGTTACAGGTGGTGAAGAATTGTACATTCAGTTCTTGGAAACACACATTTTGTTTGTTAAATTTTGATTGAGTGTTGTGCACTGAAGGAAAAATATTGAGTTTTTTTTCCCCTTGTGAGGTTGTAAATTGCCTTTAATCACATTATTGTTTATTTGAGTTTTGCTCAACATATTTGAAAAAAGTTTCTATTCAGATGTTTTTATATTGAATTTAATAGTGATTTTCATTGAAAACAAGAGACAAAATAAGACACCTCAGGTCCTTTAACAATATTTTGGACATAGGTAGTATACAGCTACCAGGCCCTGAATAAAGTCTCTTTATAAGTTTAATACTTGAATCAATTTGAGTTATTGTATTACTTAAGAAATAGGTTACGTGTAGCATATAAGCTTCAGAGAGTACCACATTCCAGAATATCAAGCCCTAGTATGATTCCTGTACCTGTATGTGATCATTCTACACAATTTCCAGGGGTCAGTGTACACAGTTTGTTATCCGTCTGCCAAGGAAAAAGTTTTTGTTTACAAGGCACCAGACCTCTTCGGAGTGATTCAGAGCATGAACTATTCACTGGATTTGCCAAAGTTTTCATGGTTCATGGCCTCAAATCTTTAATAGATATTCTAAGTTTGAGGCACTCAAAGGTTTTATGGCAAGTAAAGGCTGGAATATGCTACATGACTTTTAAATCCTGAAACACATCCTTCCGTTCCAGGAGACGTATGAAAGGTGTAAACAAACACGGATGTAATGGGAGTCCTGCCGTTGTTGTTGGAATTAGAAGACGCAGCCAGTATGGCTTCTCTATTGACTGATACACAAGTTAGAGGTGAGTGGCGATAATATTGTAAGCTGTACTTTGAGTGCTCATTCTGCATCTTCATTGCTTGATGCTCTTTTACAATTGCCTACTCATGGCCTGACTTCAGATTTGAATGACGACTCTTCACAAATTCTTATTTTAATGGACATAAAATAATTTTCTCTGTGTTTACAGCAGCAAAAAATACATTATTTAAACTTTGGTTGTGTACAAATACATTAAAGCTTTAGCTAAGTAATATGCACTATATAGTTAATTATTCAGAACGCTCTGCAGCCAGGCTAAATAAAACCAGTCCCAGTGTGGTCCTGGTCAGGGGTTTCAATTGTTATCCATGACAACTTCAAAAAAACAAAAATACATGATTTCATATATGTAACATTTATATGTAGTCTTGACATTATCGGTTATTTTGTAAATGTGTTGTACTTGTTGTGTTTGATTTTTTTAAAAGATTTTAGATCTTTAATCTTTGAGTTGTGGAGCATCATGCACCACTAGATTTCCTCTATTGTCGTTTCTAAAATATCAAAAATATTTGATATTGTAGATGGACTAGATGGAATCGTTGTGTGAGGATTACAAATTTGAAGTCTGTACCTATCATTGACTATTCAATTCTCTTTTAAAACTGATAACATATTTCTGGGAAAAAAATCCATGTTAAAGTCAGGTAGTGTAATCCATCTTGTATATTCTGCCTTATATGCAGAGTTAATAATCTGTATTTATTACCTGTAGATGGACAGAAGTGTGGACCTCAAAGCCTATATTTTCCATTAATTTATTTGATGTGTAGTGGGCTAAAGCACATAACTGTTAATCAGAAGGTCGCTGGTTCGATCCCCACAGGCACCACCATTGTGTCCTTGAGCAAGGTACTTAACTCCAGGTTGCTCCGGGGGGATTGTCCCTGTAATAAATGCACTGTAAGTCGCTTTGGATAAAAGCGTCTGCCAAATGCATAAATGTAAATGTAATGGTCTATTATTGGGGCTTGACGATTTCAGAGTGCCAGAAAGCAACCCTAAATGTCCAACTGTATTGGGTCATTTGGCATGTCACATGTTGTTTACATGCTACGTTTACATATATTTGCCAGAATAAGCTACAATGTAGCCCAGACTGAATCCCGAAGTTAAACATTTGGAAACACGAGACTAGTAGTGCAGTACATTTATGAAATTGTCTCCCACAGTCTATGAGATCTGCTTTCCTATTATCCTTATTTTACTTACTCCCTCCCTTCTCACCCAGTACAACGGCAGACACAGAAGACTAATCAGGAAAGACTAATTTGACTAAGACATGGTGGCAATGGTGTCAAAACATGCTATAAAACCAATTAAAAGCCAAGATAGTGCTGCATCACTCTAAGAGAGTCTCACTTCTTGTTCAATATATCTGTCTCCCAGCCACTCATTTTTCACACCTCTATGTTTTTTTTCTCAAGTCAAGTCACATTTTTTTTGTATAGCGCTTTTCACAACAGGCGTTGTTTTAAAGCAGCTGTATATTAAATTATGCTACAAAAGTAGTTTGTAGTACAGTAGTTAAATTAGTAAACTAACTAAGTGTTGTGGGTTAATGATTAAGTAAAATTATTTTATATTAACTATAATTTTAGTGTTAAAGTCCTTTAAGTCATCCCCCAACATCTCACACGCTCATGTGTCTATATCTTACTTGCCTTTCTTGAGTCCTGATGTAGGCCATGTCTAATGTGTCAAAGATGATTTGTGCTGATCCTTATTATTTTAGTTATGATTTCTTTCTTTTTCCCACTCCTCTCCCCCGCCTCAAACCCAAAACACACACAGCTCTGTGAGAGTGTAATTCCCTGGATGAGGTGATCTCAAGTGTAAAAGAAATTGAGAAAAGGATTCATCACGCCCTGAGGCATTCAAACACATACACACGGATGTAAGTTATTTGAGGCCGAATTACAGAGCATTTGGAGAATTATCATAATTAATCATTACTTCCATAATAATCTACTCATGCTAAAGAGGTGACACAGTTATCTCAGTAATCCAGCCTTTTCATTCATCTACTTATATCCTGATTTAGCTGAACCCTGCCCCTTAACCTATGACCCTAATGAACTGTGACATTCAGGCAACCCAAGGAGCTTACCTGTTTGGTTTAGGGAAGAGGAAGCTGGTGTTATAGGGCTATAGCTCATCTGCCACTCTGTTCTTTTTGGGAGGTTTCTCAAGAAACAGAAGAGTCTCCACTTTAGGTCTAAGTAGCCCCAGGTACGGAGGCAACATATGGATAAATATCTAGGAAAAATGGCAATTTAGAATTATAATCATTCTAATTTTCTAAAGATTCTACAATTATAGTCTATATACCGTCTAAACAGACTAGCAGCATATGACTTTTAAGTTGTTTGAGTTCAGGCTGGATTACAGAATGAACAGATTTAAAAATACTAAGCTACACTTTGAAAATCGCTATAAACAAAAACTGGGTATCTCAAACAACAAACAACTGGGGATCGCATACTACCCGACTTTCAAGTTGAGTCGATCCAATCACAAACTCTCGCAGAAACACACACCCTCCCATTCTAGCAGCCGCATGACAGATGTAAGCAAACATGGATAAGGAAACAGCTGCTGTTTTTCTTGCTGCTACTCTGTGTTCTGAGTCGCGAAAGAAACGTGAGTCAAGTTCTTAGTTGGCCTCCATGGCCTCTATAAATTGCAACGCGAGTTGAGGTGAGTGACGTTAAATGTTAAACCCCACACATTTTACTTGCATTGACAGCTCTCTGGACCTCATATTGAGAGTTTGAAGCAACAGCTTCCAAATGCAAATTTCAAATTTGGAATCAGCTTCAGACCTTTTAACTGTCACATTTTTAATGAAATAACCTGGGAATAACCCACACCTTGCCATAAAACAGCTTCTGTCGACTGTCCAATTACATTTGAGTCCCTGAAAATGGGGGTCTATGAAAAAAAAATGCTGTAAGTCCTAAACCGTTCACCCAATTTGGATTTTAAATTAAATAAAAATTAAAGCTTATAGTCTGTACTTCAATCACATATTGATTGCTTCATATCAAATACACTGAAAGTGTCTCAGTTTCCAAAAATGTATTGAGGGCACTGTACATCTCATTAGATTGAGACATTGGAAAAGAGAGCATAGGAAAGCTTTAGCTCGGTGCTGCAGACACTCTGCCTTGCCAAGGAGTATATTATGACATGTAGTGTAAATAAAAAAATCTGATTAGTATTCAATAACACATTAATTAGAGCCAAATAATCAAAGTAAGAAGGACATTGTGTAGTAGTCTTAGCCTCAGATTGCATGCCTCACTGACCGCCTGATGCATATTGCACAAAAAAATGGAAAGAGCTTTTTCAGAATGGCAGGCTCCAATCTGATTGGCAACTTCTGGGAGTTAGGATAGGTTTTATCAGTTTACTGGGGAAAACATATTTTGCCAAACCAATAGTTCCAAAACTAAATTCTGATTGGATTAGCCACATTGAAATGCATAATAAAATAGACGATATAGACTTGTAGTGACAAATTCAAATACATCTTCAACTTACACCTACATGAACAAAATATCAGTTTCTATTTAATCATATTATTAGTGCTACAGTGCCTCTTCAAATTGAAAGCTGTGGAACAAACAGTCAGCTAAAGATGGCTGAGTCCTTGATTCCTCTACATGACTTCACAAAGTGTCTAAAAGAAAGAGACAGATTGCACTTGCCCAGCACAACTCTCTCAGCCGTGCTGTCTCTTTTCACACAGCTCTCCCTGTTTGAGTGAATATCATACAGAACAGAACTGATTCTGATTAAAAAATGCCGTTTTTTTGTACTATAATCTTTAGAAACATAATTTCCTTTACTGAGAATTTATAGCATCTTTCCACTGGCTTGATTGCTGGATTAATTACTGCCAAGACAGTCATACTGACAGCAAGACAGTCAGACTGTTTGAAGCATAAATATTATTATATAACACATAAGTATGAAAATACAAACACATGGACAATGAGACACATTAAAAATAATTTACATTCAAATGAATGATCTTCTTGTTAGTCCAGATATTCTAATAATCCTGTGCACATCACAAGATTCCTACTCTTTCTTAGCAAAAATAACACAAACTGTCCCTCATTTCCTCTGTCCCATTTATTGGAAACACCCTGTTTTATTTTGGTGCTCAGTCTTTTCACTAAACTGAATTGTTATCCCTTTTTTGTCGACTTAGAATCACCTGATGCTGGGGTTTTGGAATGTATTGGAATTTATAAATAAAATGCTGAATGGAAACAAATTGTGAGTCTGCCATTTAAATGCAGAATTTTTAAGTTTGTACCATTTCGAGAGCAGGCTTCTCTTATGTTTTGCTCTTGCTTATTCTCTGATATACTGTGTATATATATATACAGCAGTACCACCGCTCTCTAAATGCAGAGTACGCATCTTTTGACTATAGATAATTATAGAAAAATATTGAAATCTAAAAAAGATAATATAGAAAAAAGATATATTGTAGAATATCTGTCATCTGTGTTACAGAACAATCAACCTATGTATATACTACAAATCAACAATGCTCGATGCCCAGGACTCTCTGTAGAGCAGCTGATTAAACTTTTAAATAAACAATCTTCCTAAGATTTCAATATGAATCTGACAATATTTCATGCAATAATACATTTGCATTATAACAATAAAAATTGATAAACTGGCCAAAAGCAATTATGTCTGTAAAGAGTAAATAACTACATTTGTAATATTAGCAACACGCACACACACACACACGTGCACACACACACACACACACACACACACACACACACACACACACACACACACACACACACACACACACACACAGAGTGAATACCAATTTGTGAATTAAAGTTAGTAAATAGGGTCTTGGTTAGCGAATAGAGGAGGAGTTATGTACACAAGCAAATGAATGTGCTAATTAAGGTGCTAAAATAATGCACGTTAACGTAACGTGACGGCATACAGCGTTTATGTAATGCATAATGCCATTTACTTAATGCCTTACAGCATTTAGAAAATGCAGTTTCAAAGCTTAATACTTTGGAAAGCCAAGAGGATCAGAATTTGCATGTTTTGTATCACCATATTAAGCTTTGCAACGCCGTATTCTAAACGTACTGTAGGGTATTACCTATATAATTTAGAGATGTGGACGCAGTCAGTTAAAATGGGTATTTGCATGCATTTTACCACCACTATATGTATATAAAGGGTAATTTGCACGCATGGTAAATTTAGGAGGGAATTTAGGGTCTCGAAATATGTGAGCTATGAACTGGATTAAACTGTCCTTGTTGTACCTTATTAGGTAATGAAATGTAGATTATGTAGATTAATGAAAACTAGATTATTTGTCTTTAATAGATTCTCCACCATTGAAATCGTACTACAATGTCTAGTTGTTTCAGCTCACAATTTCTACTGTAAGGAATTAGCTTTAATAAGTGAATTACGATTAATTCACTTATTGTAGTGATATTATTCTCATGATTTATTGAAAATATCACAGGTACAGCTTTGAAGCGAAATCTTTCAGAAACAGGGATGAGACTATTTATCAAAATATACCACTGTCAAATCGTCTTTGAATACAGACAAGCTTTATTGCGTTTCTAAACATAAATCTAATCTAACACAAATATACATGAGACAGGTTGGTGAATAGTGACAGAATGTGAAATAACTGATCAGTACAGTGAAGATGAACTCTATGGAGTCTATCGACAATGCCTTAAGTACGATTTCATCCTTCTTTGAGTCTACATCGATTTGCTATCGGATTACCCAAATTATTTAATTTATACACCGCACTTTTGGCCTTCTCACTCCTTCACTCCTGCATGTGCAGGCCGAAGAAGAGCAAGCAAGGAGAGCAAGAGCAGCTGGAGAGAGCAAGAGAACGTGTTCTTCCTGTTTGGAACTATTTTAACTGAAATTGGCCACATCCCCCAAAGGTATCCTGCGCCAATCAGAAGCGACTTTTCAGAGTCACATGGTCAACTGGGATGTCTTTTCCGACAGTTGAGTTATGGTCCTTTGTGTCAGACTCTTAAACATTTCCCGCTTAAAAATAGTGCATATTTAATCATGAACTTTATATCTTGCAAATGGTACAAGATACATGAAATTCATTGTCATCAGATTATTCTTCATAAACCTGACAAGTTTTTATGGATGTTATAGGTATAGGTAATAAAACATGAAAGTCTCTGGTTACAAAATCATGTTGGTTTTACACATCATTGCATTTTATCAAGTTAAGCCTTATAGTTACCATTCTTAGTAGAATGAGATGAATCATACAGAATTAAAGATTATATTTATCAATTATAGGTGATTGCACATCTCTACACACATTTTAAAGAGTTCCATCAGTCTATAATCATTAATTTGTCAGGTACAAACATTACTACAATTCAAAGTGATTTTTAGCATTATCTAGCAAGGCTATATTAAGATGAAATGTCTTACAGTTGTACACCTCTGATGGTAACCTTTCACAGAAGGAAAGTCTGCTTTAACTGGGTGGGGGTTCTTGTGAAAGCCAGTGATTTACGACGTTGAAACATTCCAAACTGAAAGGCTGTTTTTTTTTTCTCGTTTCAAATCATGTTGGCGCCCGAACATATCACATGCGTGCGCCCCGCACACTTCACTGTGCATGCGCAGAAATGCTGTCTGTTCACACACCAGTTGTTGATCACGCGAATGGCAGTGATTTACACTGGATGTTTAGATGGATTTATAGAGTTAATCCACCTGAAGTAGCTGCAATAGTTTCCAGTACCCCCGTGAGGGCACGGAGTAAATGTATAAATACTGCTTATGACATGCAGGACGTGGGACAAAGTGCACTGATATATTGCTGCACTGATTTAAAAATGTACACATAAAAACTTAAGTCATAAGAGCCCAGTTACAGATTCACCCTGAAAATGACCATCACATTACACAGAAAAGCCTGCCTTAGAATTAGAGCCAAAACTTACCTCAGCGTGCTGCATTAAGTTGGAGCTTTGATATTAATATTAATCTTGAAATATCAGCTTGTCTCGGTGTTAAAAGAAGGCATTGCATGACAAATCTATAATGTTTTTCAGTGTGTGGAGCGAAGAAATTGTTTCACTTTGTCGGTCGGTTGTGCCGCATTACCGAGTTCTACTGGCTGGTATTGGGTGTTGCCCAGCCTGCTGCTCTGCACATGTCTGCTACTTATCGTAGGGTGTGCCCGAACCCACAAGGGGGCGGGCATGGCCTGGGTGTGATAAGTTATGGAAATAGCATCAACGACCCAGTGAGCTAACCTCTGCTTGGAGACGGCGTTCCCTTTCTGCCTTCCGCCGAAGCAGACAAAGAGCTGCTTAGAACATCTAAAGCTCTGTGTGCGGTCCAAATAGATATGCAAAGCACGTACTGGACACAGCAACGAGAAGGCTAGGTCTGCCTCCTCCCAGGGCAGCTTGCTTGCAGGCTCATGATCTGGTCCCTGAAGGGGGTCGTAGGAACCTTGGGCACATAGCCCGGTCGCAGCCTCAGGATAACGTGTGAATGTGCCGGACTGAACTCCAGGCAGGTGTCGCTGACACAGAACGCATGCAGGTCCCCAACCCTCTTGATGGAGGCTAACGTGATCAGGGAGAGGGCCTTGAGCTCAACTGAATCAAGTGGCTCGAAGGGGGGGTCTCTGAAGGCCCGAGAGGATCACAGAGAGATCCCAGGAGGCGAACAGGCTAGGCCGAGGAGGGTTCAGTCTCCGGGCGCCTTTCAGGAACCTGATAATAAAGTCGTGCTTACCTAGGGACTTACCATCTACTTCGTTGTGGTGGGCTGCGATATCAGCTACATACACCTTCAAGGTGGAGGAGGACTCCAAGTTACTTCATGGCTCATGGGTGAGGGGATTTATGTTGTCGCTACAAGGCTCTTTTAGCAGCTCTACATGTTGTAGACCCTACCAAAGAGGTTAATTAGGATTGGCTTAGGAAGTTGCTTATCTTATGGACCACCTCAAACAAAAATGCCAGCAGCTCTTTCATCCTATTCAAAATCTTGCAGAAGATGAACATATGTCTAAATCTAAGTCTAAATCTCGTCAGGATTTAAAAAATACATGAAGGGCAAGCCTACTCGTGGGGTTTTAAATGATGGGTAATTGCAACATCAGACCCGGGGTATACTCTCGACTTTAATGTTTACACAGGTAGTCGTGATGGGTGTGTCACTAACTTGGCCACCAAAGTAGTTGAATCTTGTTTGGTTTGACAACTTTTACACGTCCCCAGCTCAGCTTAAGGTTAAGTTGATAGAAATGGGAACTAATGCCTGTGGGACATGCAAGGTGAATTCTAAACTGTTTCCTGCAGAATATAAAGACATCAAAAGATGGGAATGCAAGACAGCTCGATATGAGGTGGGGTATGATTGAGGGGAATATACTTGTAAATCCCCTATTATACTTGTAATTAACTTGTAATTGAGTGGTGGTGGTGTAGTGGGCTAAAGCACATTGGTACGAACCCCACAACCACCTCCATTGTGTCCTTGGGCAAGGCACTTAAATCCAGGTTGCTCTGGGGGGATTGTCCCTGTAATAATTTCAAAGTAAGTCGCTTTGGATAAAAGTATCTGCCAAATGCATAAATTTAAAATGTAAATGTAATTCAGTGGAAGGACATGCGTGCTGTTACATGCCTCTCCAATTTCCACAATGCGAATGGCTCAACCAAAATTACTAGGTTTATAAAAACGACTGGACAAATGAAATAGCCCTTCAGCCCACTGTCATAAGCAATTATAGCAAAAACATGTGTGTTATTAGGTCACTCCAAATGATAAAATCTTACGACATCCTACAAAAAACTCAGAAGTGGTGTAAGACTCTTTTTTTTCTACTTAACAGACATTGCCGTCGTGAATAGTTTCATATTTTTTAAGGAATGGCAACACATTCATGCGACACCAGGGGATGAGCGTAGACTGGCTCTTCAGCTGGGAGGTATCGATATTCATGCAAAATTTCCTTTGCCTACACTAAAGCCTGAAGTCGCTCCTTCATCATCACTCCACACAGCCCATGTCCCTAAATATGAAGAGTCCCCTAAGAGATGTTGGCTATGTAGCCCTGCTAAAATATTAGTGTAGACCTGTTCAAATGTTATAGTGTAACCTTGGTAAAACATTAAGGTGTCTTAATTTATTGTTTATTTTTTTATTTATTTTATAAATTTTATTTGATGTATAAAAGGAATATATATATATGGTTATTTGATGTTGCAATGAAAAAAGAAACGAAAACTTTGATGTGAAGTGAAGGTTTATCTGTACAAAACTTTTAGGATGACTGTGATTGGAT